>CM070622.1:70151212-70370258 GCA_036346255.1 Ampelocalamus luodianensis | reverse complement strand
GGCGGCACTTCACTCTCCCGAGCGAGGAGCTTCCCAATGGTGACGGTCCCGAGAGAAGCGTGGTCATCATCGCTTGATTTACCTGAGGCGACCTATCGCTTCCTCGATCGACATCGCGGAGAGGTCCGAAGAGAGACGGATCGATCGAGCCATTCGCTTGTACTTTCGTGGACGCAGCGAAGAGGTTCTCGGCTCTCCCATTGTAGGTGTCGCCGCCGAACTTTACCAACTTCGCAGCAGCGTTGAGACGAGAGCAAAGTCATCAACGCCCTCACCGCTTGAAGGCCGTGGTCTCCACTCCGTGCGGCGCTCCTCGCAGCAGGGACTTGCGCGCGCTGTGCACGCCGATGCGCGCGCAGCTGATGGCGCCCCAAGCTCGCATCTCGGGCGGATCGCAGCGATGATGGCATCCCGCGCTCGCCGATCCCGGTCGTAGTCGACGCCGTTGCACTGCATCGCCTCCCACATGCCGCACCGAGCCTCACTTCATCACCGCGCCCACTCGACGTAGTTGGCCTTGGGCGAGGGTAGCCACCATCGCCGTGGCCGGCCCCGACAACGACCGAACCCGTGGTAACCACGATGGGGTGACGGCCCGGGAGAGAGCCACGCCGCTGTGAAGGCGGCGCCTCATCGCACTCGCTCTCGCCGTTGTCGCGGCGCGCTTCCCGTGGGCGCCACCGCCGAAGCGCGCCTCCTCGAGCGCCACGCCGCGCGCCTCCGTGAGCGCCACCGCCGCAGGCGCGCCCTCGGGCCGCGCATCGCGCGACCGCTCGTTGCCCGATTGCCGCTGCTGCGGGCGGCGCGCCGCCATCGCGCGCCGCCTCGTGGCGCCTCCCCTCTCGATGGCTCGGTCCGCTGCCGCCGCCATCGCAGATGGAGCCGCTGCCGCTGCCGCCGCCAGACCTGACCTTCGCCTGCGCCGCCGACGCGCATCCGCCGCTCTACTTCCGCCTCGCCGCCGCTGCCGCCGCCGCGCTGTACCGACGCTTGCGCCACGCACGTCTTCGCCGCCACTCGCCAAGACGCTTTGCCGCGCGAAGCTCGGCCCGTCACGACGCTGCTTCGAGGCGCATCGAAGCGCCGAGATCGCCTTCGCGACATGACGCGCCATCTGGGTGTTGCGTGGAGAGGGTCGCTCGACGAGCCGCTACCCGCCTCTCGGAGAGGAGCGAGCAGGATGACTGAGTCGTTGTCACCAATGCAATGGGCCGCGAGGCCGAGAAGAGATGAGCAGGAGATGCCAGTGCTACATGATAGTATAGCTCGATACCACTTGTTAGTCATTTGACTCTTGCTCTGGTGATAGCAAGATCCTTACTCTCATGGAGAGGATGACACTTGGAGATGGGGCAAATTTTTCTTGGTTTATTTCTCACACATGCCATGCCAACTCAAGGGTCAGGATACATATTTATAGGGCTAACTACCAAGCATATGCTAGTCTAAGATGCTCGCCCTAGATGCCGTGTCCTAGATGCTCGTCTAGATGCCGTGTCTAGATGCTCGCCCTAGATGCTCATTCTAAAGCTAGTCCTAAAGCTAGTCCAAGATGCTCGCCCAAAGAGATGCTAACCGCCACCAAGGATGCCGCCCTGAAGGGCTGCAAAGCCAACACAGAGACTTATCCATCACTCCGCCGACCCGCACGCCGCCGCGCCGCGTGTTTCTCCGTGAGCGCCACGCGCCCGCGTCCGCCGCTTCCGCTCATGCTGCTCTGCCGCATGCTCGAGGCGACCGAAGGCCAGAGCGCCTGCGGACATGGCGCTGCGCAGCCAGGGGTGTTGCGTGGAGAGAGGGCCGCCAGCGGCCTTTGCCCGTCTCGGAGAGAGTGGCGTGGGCCGAGTTTCGCTGCTTCTTGCTACTCTTGGGGCTGCTGTGGCGGAGAAGAGAGATGAGCGAGGAGATGCTCGGGGCTACGAGGATAGTATAGCTCGATACCACTTGTTTCTCATTTGGACTCTTGCTTGAGGTGATAGCAAAATCCTTACTCTCATGGAGAGGATGACACTTGGAGATGGGGCAATTTTTCTTGTATATTTCTCTTCACAATGCCATGCCAACATGAGGTTGGGTATACATATTTATAAGTGCTACTCGACCAAGCATATGCCAAGATGCTAGTCTAAAATGCTAACAACTTTGTCCTAGATCTTTGTTCTCTAAGATGCTAACAACTTTTGTCTAGATCTTTGGTCAAGATGCTGTCCTAGAGATGCTAACAACCAGTTAAGGATGCTGTCCTTTACAAAAGCAAAAAGGCCGACACAAAAAGCCGACACAACACAACATCTAGGACAGGTTGTTAGCATCTTAGAGGACAGCATCTAGTTTGTTAGCATCTTAGACTAGCATCTTGGCATATGCTTGGCTGAGTAGCAGCCTATAAATATGTATACCCAACCCCTCAGGTTGTGAAGAGAAATAAACCAAGAAAAATTTGCCCCATCTCCAAGTGTCATCCTCTCCATGAGAGTAAGGATCTTGCTATCACCAAGAGCAAGAGTCCAGCGTGTAACACTGAGTATCATCAACATACAGAAGAAGAAGAGTCCGCCCACGAGGAGAGGTGTGAACAAAGAGAGCAGGGTCATGGTCACTGGTGGTGAAACCAGCCTCAGTGACAACAGAGGAGAAGCGCTCAAACTAGGCTCGAGGAGCTTGCTTGAGCCTGTAGAGAGCGACGAAGACGACACACTATACCATCAAGGATAGAATACCCAGGGGGCGGCTGCATGTAGACCTCCTCATGTAGCTTGCCATTAAGGAAGGCATTCTTGACGTCCAACTGAGAAATGGACCACTGGCGAACAGAAGGAACTGCCAGAAGGGTCTGAACAGTGGTCATGTGAGCAACAGGCGCAAAAGTCTCATCGTAGTCATGGCCATGCTCCTGCTGAAAACCACGAGCCACAAGACGAGCCTTGTAGCGCTCAAGAGAGCCATCAAAATGAGTCTTAATCGATATATCCACTTGCACGTGATCGGACTAACACGAGCGGTAGGGGAACAAGATCCAAAGTCCCGGTGTGCTCCAAAGCAGCTATCTCCTCAGCCATCGCTTGCTGCCACTCCTGATAGGCCGCAGCCTCACGGTAAGTTGTAGGCTCAACAAGAGTAGTGACCACAAAGCCGTAATTGTGAGACCTAGAGGTGACTAACCCATCAAGTTTTAATTGAAATGTTGTAGTCTAGTTCTCACGGGGCGTATCCGAGCGTGTCCATAACCTAGGACAAGGCTATTCGAATAGTTCAAAACCATGCAGGGGTGTACCAATGTACCAACACTTCAGACCACCTTTTTGCCAAGCTATTAAGCACACTTCCTTTGGTATGCCAGCACGGCTAAGTCCTACGAGGCATTTCCAATGGATTGAGCTAATCAAGAGCCGCACGTATGGGGGTTAACCCTTAGTGATCTGCCGACGAAATATGGATCACAAGGACCTATACGTGGAGTAGGAGACACCGGCCTCGGCGGGTGCTCCACTCCCCAGAAACATGTCCATGTTGCATATAGTTAAATATACAACCCACACGCGATTCATTAATTAACACCCCCCAAAGTACTTAGTCAAGAGAGGTCCCATATATCTCTAGTGTGGTTAGCACGCGAATTGCTCAGTACGGTGGCGTAAGTAACTCGGTCCTTAATGACTCGGGCACCATTCCAGTCACACCCAAAAGCACACCAATATACCATTGTGCCCAAGTCCAAATCGTTTTGTTTTCAGTTTTTAGTTTTTGCAATTAGACAAAGCACAAAACTGAAACATACGGATCATAATATGTTTGTGTGATCATAATATCGTCGATAACCGTCTATTTCTACTGGTAGCTAAGTATGGCTAAGCAACATACTCGAAAGCTACTAAGTGACAAGGGATCATCCATCGAACCCAAAATAACAGCAATTATCCCTAGGCTCAGTAGTAGTAGAGGATAAACAATGGCCTACAGATTATGCATCTAATAGGTCAACTAATCGACAATAGTTTAAAAACAAGATAGCAATGCATACTATAATTTGCAAACAATATATCAGAATTTGAAGATAATAGGAACAACATGATCAAATGAAGCCACATCTGCTTGCCCTGCTGGAGGGCAGGGTCAGGTTGCAGAGGATCAGATTCAATGTTAATAATGTCTTCGGAACCTAACGTGAAAAGATGATAAACCAATAAGAACGAAGAACACCAAATAAAACTCAACAGCAAAAGTCACCCAAATCTTATGAAATTCATACAACAGCAAGGCTATGATTTTAAATGAATTTAGAAATAAGAATCAGGTCATTTGGACTAAGTATGAAAAAGTTATAGCTAAAACAATTTCTTTCAGCCTGTTAATTCCAATGAAATTAATTAAGGGTACTGTTCATGGCGAAAATTTTCAGAATGATCTAAGGTCTGAAATTTTTTATGCTAGGTAGGTAATGGCATACTAAGGTCAGCAAAGTTGGGTTTACCAAATTTGGAGTTAAAATGAATTACTTATGATTTTTCTAAGTTGTAAACCTAGCACATGTTACTTTACAGAAACACAACCATGATCAAAACCTATTTCATATTAAAGGTCGCTAACAGAGGAATTTAACAAAATTGAGTTTGCACATTTTGGAGTTATACAGAAAAAGATATGCATTTAACAAAGTTCAATTCAATTTCTGAAATGTGCTAAAATGGTTGAAAACAAGTTAATATTATTTACAAAATTTCCTGGCACAGAACATTGTCTAAAAGTATTTTTAGATTAAACTCTATTTAACCATGAATTTATTCTAGCTGGAATTACTTAAAAATGATTTACAATGAATTAGTTATGAGTTTTCAAAGTTTAATACAATTTTTAGTTAATAAATAAAGGCTTACCGAAACATAATCAAACTTATCAGAAATTAAATGACGTGGACGAACGTGGGCCCTTGATGCGAATCGACGGCCACGCCAAGACGGAGCGGCAAAGCGGCGCACGCGCGCGAACCTAAAGGGAGTCACCGTTGGATCTAGATCCAACGGTTCACGCGAAATGGGCCGTTCAGGCGACGCGATTGCCGCGAACAACCACGGCCGTAGATCTCAAGATGGAGGGCTCAGAGCGCTGTGCCCTTCGGGTGGTCCGAACGGCCACGCGATCTGAACCACAGATCTAAAGATGGACGGCCCCGAGTGATTGATCACAAGATCGACGGTCCACGATTAGCGCAAACTACACAAGTGGATTTTAAGCGCGGGGGAGGTTTAAGTGCATGGGCCCACATGTCAGTGAGACAGAGGACGCATTAGGACAGCTAATAAATGCTAAACCCAATGATTAGTGATGATTAGCATTAATTATGTCCTAATGTTTTCGCACGGAGAGGGTTTAAGTGGCTAGGGGCCCACATGTCAGTGACCCAATAAGTTATTTCAGACATCAATTAAATGCTAACCAATTATTAACAATAATTAACAATCATTAGCGCATTAATGATGTCTGAACGGCAACGACACAGAGAGGGACTCCCGTCCGGCAAAACCCGAGCGAGAAAAGAAGCTCGCCGTCGGCGGCTCCGGCCACGGCGGCGCGACCTAAAGGCTAAAATGGGTTCGCATGGCTTGCGGTCCCGATGGTGATGACCTCGCCGGCGGCGAAGGTCTAGAACGCCGGCGAGCCGGAACATAGCGAGGGTGACCAACGCGGCCGAAAATGAAAATAGCCAAAAAGCTTCGCATTGTCCAAAGAAGCGTGTGCCACAGCATCTAAGGACTAATAAGAAGCTACCTTGACCAAGGAGAGCTCCAAAGCCGGCCCGAGATGCTTTGACAGAGGATAAGCCCGCCGGAGTTGGTGAAGAAGAAGTGGAAATAAGGTCCTGAGCAAAAATGAACACCACCAGGTGGTCAAAATAGCTACACTAAGACCCACAGAAGGTCCATAAGCAATATTGCCAAAAGAACCACTTACCGGAGCTGAGGAAGAAAGGGGGCGATTTCAGCCGAATTTGAACAAACCCCAAATTTGACAATTCCTGAGAATGCCAACCCAAATTAAGTTAGGGGAAATGCAAAGGAGGTTAAGGAGCTCGAAAGGGTGCAAAAAGATTTGAAGATGAACCGCTAGAGCACCCAAGACCACAATGGAGCTCCATGGCCTCCAATGGCGATTTGAGAATTTCGGTGGTGATGAGCTTCAAAAACAAAGAAGAAGCTAGGGGTGGTGTAAAAGAACACCAGGAGGGGTCTTTATATAGAGGGAGGATTAGGGTTTGGCAAAAATGAAAGCCCTAGGGTGAGCTCGGTTCATGGAGCTGCCATGGACCAACGAAATGATGGGGGGGCAAGTGAAGATTAGGACATGGGAGCCGAAAGCCTGGGGCGCATTTAATGCCCCGCAGAGAGACGTTGACGAGGGCGAGCTCGGTGACAAAGCGGCGCTCTCTGCCATGGCTCGCGACGCGCAGACGCGCGCGCGAAGGAAGAAAAGCAGCAAGAAGACGCTGTGACCATTGGATTCAAGATGGGCGATCCACGATTAAAGAGGTCGGTGAGGTTTCTAACACTCAAGACAATCAGGGCGGCCCCCGATCAAGAACGAACGGCTGAGATCAATTGGGGCATTCGAGCGACCCGAACAACCCAATGAAACACAGGACGGTTGGATCTTAATCCAACGGTGCAAGTTAGCTGGCGCGTCCGTGAGTTCCGAACGGCCCAATCAACACGGGCTGTTCGATTTCAATCTAACGGCGGAAAAGCCACGCGCCCTATTGATGGCCCGCTGGTGCAATTAGGCCGTTGGGTTCAACCAGGAAGTGAGGTTGGGCTCGAGTCTAACTCGAGTCCAACACAAGTTTGACTAAGGGTTTTAAATAAGAGCTGAGAGCTTTGAAAGGTATTTAAAGGTAGCAAACTAACTCCAACAATTCTGAAATTTTAACAGGAGCTTGCTAACTTAGATATTAACCTTGTATAAAATTTTCAGAGGTTTTTATGCAGTGCCTTTTTCCCCAAAAATTATAAAAGGTTCTGGTTTAGGGTTTGACTGAAAGTCAAACAGATTTGACTGCCCTCTAAGAGTATTCAAATAATTTCTAAAAATTGTGAAATTTTTGAGGGTCACATACCATCCCTAGAACTTAGGAAAAATATTTCCAGCAGATGATCACAAGATTTGACAAGATTGTTTTTGTAAGACAAGGGTTTTGAATCAACAGACTTGTGACTTTGTATTTCCATAACCCTTGTACAGGAATTGTTTACAACATACAGGAAATACATGATGTAAGAAAAAACTTTAATTTCTACTCATTTTCTTACATTTGAAACACAAGTCCAAACTTGGGATGTTACAGTAATGCTCAGGAGGCCTGACAGTCCGACGATCACGAAGATCATACCTGGGAGGAGAGGCTGGAGCGGGACCGAACAAGGACGAGGTAGAAGGCTCAGCGGGAGGAGAACATGGGTGGCGAGAGTAGTGCAGCGAAAAAGGGGAGACCTCAACAGAAGAACGGGTAGGAACCTCCAGAGAAGGTGAGGAAACTGGAGGAGATAGGAGAGATGGTGGTGAAGGAGACTGAGGTGGAGGAGACAGTGGGGACTGAGACGAAGGAGACAAGGGTGGTAAGACACGAACTGGAGAAGACGAAGTGTTAGGAAAAGTCAAAAAAGAAAGTGACTCAGAAGAAGCAGAGCTGGTGGCAGAGGAACGAGGATAGTAAGGACGAGACTCATCAAATGTGACATCTCGAGAGATCCTCATTCGTCGAGCAACAAGATCATAGCAACGATAACCCTTATGCTCAGAGCTGTAGCCAAGAAAAACACACTCGACCGACTGAGCAGTCAGCTTGGTGCATTCACGAGGTGGAAAAAGCACGTAGCAGACACAACCGAAACAACAAAGGTGACTGGGGTGGCGAACCAGTGAGACACTCAAAAGGGGTGCATCCCTTGAGTGCAAAAGAGGGCTGTCAATTGCTAAGAAAGGCAGCGATAGAGACAGCTTCAGCCCAAAAATGAGGTGGGACATGAGAAGTAAGCATGAGAGCACGAGCTGTCTCAAGAAGATGACGATGCTTACGCTCAGTGACAAGAATAGTGAGGGAGAGTGCCCTGCTCAGCAAGAACACGACGAAGTGAGGTGAAGAGATATTCACCAACAGAATCTGCACAGAAAATACAAATGGTTGACTCAAACTGAGTGCGAACCATAGTGGTAAATTGCTGGTAAATGGTGACCCCCTTTCGAAGTGAAGGGAGCTGGTCCCCAGACATCAGAGTGAATCAAATCAAAAGGACTCTGAGACTCAGAATCACTAGAGGGATAAGGGAGTTGCAGCTGCTTGCTAAGCTTGCAACCCGTACAATGTCACCAGAAACAGAACCTAAAACACCACTCCCTACTAGAGACGAAAGACGAGAACCACCAATGTGACCTAACCGATGGTGCCACTAGACAAAAGTGGTGGTGGAAGAAGCAGCTGAAGCCGAGGCGGTGGTACTGGCTGACTGGCTGGTGGAGGCAGCGGAAGGAAGATGCAGCCAGTCGAGCTCCCAAAGACGTTGAGAATCATGGCGCCTAGGACCAGTCCCAACCAGAATCCTCGTACGACAATCCTGAACACAATAAGAGTCAATCAAGAATGATACGACAGCCATGATCAGTGATCTGACTAGCTGACATAAGCTGCATAGTAAGACTAGGAACATGAGATACAGTGGGAACACGAAAAGATGAGGTGGAAAGAGTGCCTCTTCCTACAACAGGAAGAGATGTGCCATCCGCAGTCTGAACTGTGAGAGAAAGATCAGGTGGTCTCACAGAAGTAAGATGAGTGGATTCCGGTGTCATATGGAAAGAGGCTCCAGAATCCAAAATCCAAGGAGATGATATACCTGAGGGAGGAGGTGATGGTGCAGGACTAGAAGACCTAGCAGCAGAACCTGGTGCTGAGGCAGAAGCAGCAAGGTGTCAAAGCAGTGTAAGCATCTCCTGGTGCGTCTGCTCCAAGGAACTCGGGCGTGAACCTGACTGGGAGGATCCAGCTCCCCCCTCGAAGTGCGACCACTCCGGCGAGCCTTCTGCTTCTGACGACAGTACTGGACAGTGTGCCTAGAGCGGTCACAGTAGTCGCAGTGAAGGCCGGTGGGAGCAGCAACGACGGCTACCACAGGGGCGGAGGCAGCGGTGCTGGGGTGTGAATAGCCAAGACAGAAGAAGGTTGTAGAATCCCTACCATGCGAAGACGAGCCTCCTCAGCCCGAACAACAGCGAGAGCCTCTAGGATGGAGGGAAGGGGCTGTCTCATCAGCAACTGAGAACGAGCCACCTCATACTGCGGACGAAGGCGGGTGAACTCGCGGAGGCGACGAGTCTCCAAATGTGCCTGCAGGCGTACACAGTAGGTGCAGGACCGGCAAACATCCGGCCCTAGAGAGTCAAGTTGACGCCAAATCGCAACCAACTGCTGGTAGAAGGCAGCCACGGTGGCGTCCTACTGCGCGAGAGACTGCTCCTCCTGAAGAGCAGAAAGGTACAAGGCCTCGCTCCTTGGCTTGTAGTGGGCACGAAGACGATCCCACATCTCCTTGGCCGTAGACAACCCAAGCACATCGGACGCGCGCTCGGGCTCAATGCTGGCTACCACGATGGCGGAGGCCTTAGCATCCCCATCATTCCATACCTCGTAGGCATGGAGCTTCGTCTGGTACTCCTCGAGCGCGTCCTCAAAGGCGGCAACCGCAGCCCGCTGAACATCCTCAGTGGCATCCGCCGGGAAAATGGGCTCGGTTGGCAGGACAGGATGGGGTGGGCAAGGCCGCTCGCCGGTGAGGTAGACCCACAGGCGCTGGCCTCGCAGATGAATCCGCATGTGCTGGATGAACTCACGGTAGTTGACGCCATTGAAGGTGACTGGCGGCTTTGGAACCGAGACGGTACCTGTGCTTGAGGTTCCGGAGGGTGCCATTGTGGGTAATGGCTGCTGCACACCAGAGCAACAAGCTGCTGTGGAGCATTCGGGGCAGCAGCCGGACAAGGCGAGGACGCAGGAGAGCCGCGACGCTGCTAAGCAGCAGGGAGGCAACAGCAGGGGCTCGGGCTTGAGCTCGGGCTCGGAAGAGGGGCGGTGGCCAGGCGTCGGCGGCAAGAGGCCCGAGGCGCGGGGGAGACCCAAGCAGGGGAGCGCGGGAGCCCGAGCTCGGAGCAGCCGAAGACGCGGGGGCTCGAGCTCGGAGCAGCTGGAGGCGCGGGAGTGCGGGGGCCCGAGCTCAGAGCAGCCGAAGGCGCGGGAGGCACTGGAGGTGTTGGAGGCGCGGGGGCCCGAGCAGATCCAGCCGGCGGTGCCAGGAAAAAAGGGGCGACGGCCACGGGAAGGGGCGGCGGCGGCCCCGGGAAGCCATGGGAGGAGCTGGAGGCACGGGGGCCGAGCAGATCCAGCCGGCCGGCCAGCGGCGCAAGGAGAAGAGGCGGCGACGACGACGGGAAGGGGCGGCGCATGAAAAAAAAAACAGGAAACCTAACCCCAACCTGATACCATGTTACAAATGATTGCTTGTCTAACAAAGGGGCCCAATGGGCCAATATGCAGAAAACCCTCTAAACTAGGGAAGAATAGCACAGCCTATATATATATATATATATCTAACACTCATGAGGCTGCAGTAGAACAAAACAAGTGCAGCAAAAAACACGGAGATGAGTGTACTGGGGGGCTCAGGCTCGAGAGTAGAGACGCTCTATAGAACAGTGGAAGGTTACATATTGATGAGATATGCAGCTGCAGAAACAGCTTCAGCCCAAAACTGTGGTGGAACGTGAAAGGTAAGGAGAAGTGTGCGGGCAGTCTCAATCAGATGACGATGTTAGCGCTCAACAACCCCATTCTAAGTATGGGCACTAGGACAAGAAGACTAGTAAAGAGTGCCCTACTTAGAAAGAAACTATTTGAAAGCGCCAGAATAGTACTCGCCAGTAGAATCACAGTGAAAAGTACGGATGGAAGAATCAAACTGAGTATGAGCCATCGTTGCAAAGCTACGATAAATCGCAACAATCTGATCACGATTAGACATAGGGAAAAGCCATGTAAAACGGGAATAACTATAAATGAAAATCACATAAAACTTATGCCTGCCTTTAGAGATAATAGGCGTAGGTCCCCGTACATCTAAATGAACTAAGTCAAAAGAACGAGAAGACAAGGGCTCACTAGAATGATAAGGAAGTTGTAGCTGCTTGCCCAGCTTACAACCCTGACGGCCGTGTCAACAGTAACATGTTCAAGAACACCCTAACGAACTAATGAAGAAAGGCGGGCATTAGACCAGATGCCACTGCACAAAAATTCCAGAGGCGGTGACAATAGTGGCGGTGGAAGTAGACGTAGAGGTGATAGGAGCAACTGAAGTGGACGGAAGGTGAAGGCGGTCAAGGATGTAGAGACCCTAACAATCCTTACGGCGCCAGCTAGTCCCAAGTACCGTCCCTGTCTGTCGGTCCTGGACAAAACAACTGTGAGAGTCAAAAGTCAACCCTACAGCCGAGATCGGTGAGCTGACCTACAGAGAGAAGCTGCATGGTAAGTTGAAGAACATAGGAAACAGCTGGAACAGAAAAGTTAGTGGACAAAAGAGTGCCTTGATAGCTAACAGACAGAGGAGTACCGTTAGCTGTCTGAACAGAGATAGGAAAAACAGGAGGTCCTACTAAAGTGAGAGATGTGGAGTCTGGTGTCATGTGGAAAAAGGCACAAGAATCCAGAACCCAAGAAATACCTAGAGGAGATGTCTGAGCTAGACTGGTAGAACCTGCTGAGCTGTGAGAGAGCTGCTGAAGTAAAGCCTGACAGAGCTGCGGAACAGAGTTACTTCGCTGAGAAGGTCCTGATCCTCCTGTCGAGGAAGGACCTCCCCGCCCCTTATATCGTCCACCCCCACGCGCCTTGTTCCGCTTTTTTCGCACCGCATAACTCTAGTAGTTGTGCCCGAAGTTCTTGCGATAATTGCACTGAACCCCAGTTGGTGCAAAACAGAAGCGGAAACAGACACCTGAAGAGAAACTGTAGTCGAAGCAGAAGTCGTCGGTGTAGTCGAAGAAGAAGGGTTAGCAAGCACAGCCAGAACAAACTATGAGCAACCCGCGACAAAGCTCCTCAGCACGAAATGTCGAAAGAGCCTCGGTGACTATTAGTCATGGTGAGCGGCTCAGCAGTTGAGCCCTAACAGGCTCAAACTCTGGGCGAAGATGGCAAACGAAGTCATAAAGGTGAAGGTGGTCACGATCCACCTTCTGCAACTTATGACAATCCTGGCAGAGCGAAGCTAGCTCGTCCAACTGGCGCCAAAGACTGGCCAGGGCTCGAGAAGAAGTCGTCGACACAGGAGTCCTCCTGGCGAAGTGTCTCTAACTCACGCTAAAGCGAAAAGAACTGAGCATTGCTGCTCTGCTGGTATCGCTCACGCAAGTACTCCCAGATTTGACGAGTGGAGCGCAGACCAACAATGTCTGGCTGGATTCGTCGACATTGACCACCAGGATGGCTCGAACGAACATAAGCCTCATCAGCACACCAACGCTCAAAGGCATCTATGGCATACTGAAAGGCCTTATCGGTAGTGGCCTCTGCCTCCTTGACGGCCTCATCTTCTGTAGGAGGTGCAGAAGTAGGCTGCCCGGGAGGAGGCTGAACCGGTGACGGCGGACAAGGTCGAGCACCAGTGACATGTCCCCAGAGGCGGAGACCATCGAGCGTGATCTCCATGAGTGAAGACTACAACCTGTATCGTCCCATAGAGCTTTATTCCCGAGAATGAGATCGCAGCTGATGGAACGGAAGCTATCGGTAGGCGGCGCTGGATGGCGCGGTGACCAAGGCAACAAAGGCTAATGGCGGCGCTGGACGGCGCGACGGTTAGATTGATGTCTTTTTTTTTTGCTCATGGGCGGGCCGGTCTGTATCACACTAAACCACCGCAAAGCCGCCTAAAGGGGGCGCGTGGGGAAGCTAGGGTTCCCCCTGCTAGCGGTTGCGGCTCAAGCGAAACGCAATGGCAGTAGTGGAGGGTGGCGCTCGGCCCGTGTCGTCCTCAGGCGTCAGAGGTGGGCGGCAACGTCGTCTCGGTCGGCAGTGGCATCTTAGTTGGCGGCGGCGTCTGGGATGGGCGGCACTCAGCCCATGTCGTCCTCGGGTGGAGCGGCGTCAGTGACGTCGAGTAGTGTCGGGGACGGGGGCGGCGTCGGGGACAAGGGCGGCGTTGTGACGGCGTCGGGCGGCGGAGGAAGACAGCATCAGGTGGTGGCAGGCAATGGTGGCCTGATTCGGCCGGCGGCGGCGGCGGCTTTGGATGTGGCTGAGGAAAGATCTAGGTTAGTGTCCTTGCTCTGATAGGTTAGTGCCCTAGCTTTAATACCATATTATGAATATTGTGTATGTATTTATGAGGCTCAATAAGCAACATATAGAGAGAGTACAAGAGGATATTACAAAGGAATATGCTATACATATATAAAGAAATACGAAAGACATATAAGGAAATACAAAAGAATTCCTATTTTAATAATTTACAATAGTTGCAAGAGGTTAACTCTAACCGAGAATATGATTGCGAGTGATTAATCTTTTGGAAGATTGCCAAGATCTTTATCAGTGCAATATGAAATCACTATTTTCATGTAGCTTGAAATGATGTCCGGCGCCATAGATGAAACACTTGATAAAGATGAGGCGGAAGAGGAAACAGAAGAGCTTACAAACCAGGTAAAGTGTTACCTAAAATCTCAGCTCCCAGCTCTGAGTTCTCTACATATGGCCATGAAAATGTGTTTCGTAATTTCTCTATGTTTCGCTTGCTTATATGATAATCCCCCTGTCTCCTCCTATGCAGGTTCTTGATGAGATTGGTGTCGATGTGGCTTCTCAGGTAACTTATTCCTCAATATGCCTGTTCATTCTATGCATGCCATCGGTCGGTGAAGGTACTGAATCTTAATTCTGAATGCTGATTTCAATTGCTGATTTTAATGCTTTCATGAAAATGCAGCTGTCTTCAGCTCCTAAAGGTTGTATTGGAGCGAGCAACAAGAAAGTCGAGAATAACCAAGCACGGTATATATATAAATGATTTCTTCTCCCACCATCAGAGTTAAAATTTCCATGTCGACAGATGAGCAAACCGTGTTTCGTTTTTGTTCTGACCTGTTTTTTAATCTATGTTGCTTTTCTTGATGCAAACGTTGTGCCTGCAGGAATGCGGCTCCCCCAAGAAAAGTGGTGCCTGAATCATCTGCTGAAGTTGACGACCTGGAGAGGAGACTGGCGTCTCTTCGCCGCATCTGAGCTGCTGGAAAAGATATTATAGTGCATCTATATGTAAATTTGTTTACAGATGACATGGTTTGTCTGCAAATGTGCTTGGTAGTTGTAGGCAAAGAAACAAGCTACAAGTACATAATTGAACCCGGACTTTCTATCCTTCAGGAAAACAAACATTTGATGCAACCAACATAGAAGTAGAGACGCTCTTGGCAATGAAGTGCATTTTTCTCCTCAGAGTTCGTTTTGGAGCGGTCTTGATTGATTAATCAAACCATTAATTAACGCAGACTTTCTTTTACTGTTTGGAGCTCGTTTTCAAATAGTTTGGGTTTAGGGTTGGGTAAATATTGAAGCAAGTTATATGGAACAAGCAAGTGTATACTTTCTTTCGCTTGGCCAATATATTGGGCAGACATTGCAGGCAAATACGATCATGACTCGTTCCAAATAATTGAACAAGTTGACAGAAATTTTAGCTTCATTAATCAGGAAATCTCAGCGTCATTTTTCGTTACACCAAATCCCTTCTGCCAATCTTTATATAAAAGGAGACGGACTTACCTATAATCATTCCTTTTTGCTGGCCATCCGATCCGTTTGCACGCCGTCCGATCGCCACGCCGCAGCCTGCTTCGACGACGCCGCGCGTTGTCTCGAGCCACGCCGCCCGCAGCACGCATGTCGCTCATCTTCACCTCCGATAGCCTCTCGGTCTTCGCCGCTTTCTTCTTCCCCTCTCGATGTCCTCTGTCTCTCGCCTCCTCATTGGCGCCGCGCGATGAGCTGCTCGCCGCCACCTTCGGCGCCTCCTGCTTCGTCGTTGCCGCCGCTGCGCCGCCTCGCTTTCCTCTCCCCTCTTCTTTTTCGCTTCTCCACGAGACACTATGGGGTACCCCTCCATCCGCATAGTCGGTTGTTCTCTGCCCCTTCTCTCCCTTCCTCCCTAAAACCCAGATCTGCCGCTCCCTTCCTCCCCAAACCAGATCCACTCCTCCTTCCGGAAGCATCCGAATGGAGGAGGGACGCGGCTAGCGCAGAGAGTGGCGGCGCCGTTTGGTGAGAGATGGAGAAGCTGCCGCCGCCGCTCTGCAGGAACCGTTGCATATGAGGCGATCGGCCACGGAGGTCGTCGATCTCGTCCTCGGCTCCCTTGGCGGTGCTACAACACTCTGCGAAGCATTTCCACGACGCCGCCGCCGCCGCAGACGCCAACTCAGAGCAGCTAGCAACAGC
Source organism: Ampelocalamus luodianensis (assembly GCA_036346255.1). Classification (NCBI taxonomy): domain Eukaryota; kingdom Viridiplantae; phylum Streptophyta; class Magnoliopsida; order Poales; family Poaceae; genus Ampelocalamus; species Ampelocalamus luodianensis. The sequence goes on along the minus strand of CM070622.1, from coordinate 70,354,723 downwards.
GCGCCCGCGCGCTCAGTGCGTTGCCGTCGTCCACCTTGTTCCTCCTCCTTTGGTTGCGTAGGGGATCCAAGACGCCAGTTGCCCTTTTCGCATAGTATCTTCATCAGTGAGCAGTGGTACATATCTCCTGGGTTAATGGCTATGCTCATCTGCGAAAAAGGTCTATTTACTCGGTAAGAAGCTATCAAGCCTGCAATTTACTATGATACAGCAAACCAAACCATGGGATTCCCTTTTTCACTGAAGGTTCGATTGCTTGCATTACTTATGAAATGATTTATTACCGAAGGAGTTGCAGATAGATACGGTTTGTTCTAAAGTTTTTCCCTAACAACTAGAGGTGGAATTAGAAATAGTTTTTTGTGTGCTGTTGTTAGATAGGCTGATATTCTCTTCATTTTGTACAGTATTGCCCTCTAGATGGTTTAGGGAATCACCACTTCAGCATCAATGTCTATTTGCAAAGGTCTGGTCTTCTTTGTTTTATGCCCACGGTCTTAACTATCTACAAATTTTGATTCACACTTTCAGTTGGGCAATGGACATTTGACCATATCAGGTAGTATACTTCTTTGATGTTGTCCAAATTGTACACTGTATCAGTTTATGTCCCCACTCTTTTGCATTTATAGTCTGCAGATTTACATAAATACAAAACCTCCATAGATTAGTTTTTTTGCTCAGGTTAGATTTTCTTTTTGTGCCATGTTCATTAGCTTGACACAAATCCTTTGGCTTCTTTCATGGGTTGCCAATGGCCCAGTGATATTATTTGGTTGTCTCATTATATAAAACAGAGGTGAATCAGCATGTTTTCTTCTGTGTTAAATGAGTTTCATATAACACAATATTTGTAAACGAGAGTACGGTATAGTTGCCTGACCAAAAATCAAACCCCACATTGCTTTACCTGAAATTTTTGCCAACAATGTCTTGCCAGTCTTTATTAGTAATCCCTAATTTAGACATTCTTTTCAATCCATATTCAACAGTGAATACCGGAGCTGAGGCACTATGCTCCAGATGTGCCTGCTGTATTAGTTGGAACAAAGCTTGGTAAGCAGGCTGCTCATATTTTACGCCCGATTATAAGAGAGAAAAAACCCACATCGTTATGTCTTTAGTTCAGCTTATAGATATGACTGCATTCTCAGCAAACGCGCGCTGCATTAATTACTATTGTCGCACCATACGGTAGGTTTCTTGAGGTCATAATGCTACCAATCTTTCCTAAATTAGAATAAGACCCAAACCATGATCTAGACCCTCTGGACAATTTCTAAACTGCTTTTGATTATTCCCCTATTATTAGCTAGATTATAATGTAGAGGCCTCCCCTACAGCCCTTTTATTAAAAAAAAAACAGAGAAGAATTGACTACTTCCAGACTTGCGTGAGGACAGGCAGTTCTTCCTGGAACACACGTGTTTAACACCTGTCTCAACTGCACAGGTCAGTTCAGCAAACATTTTACTTTCCTCGCTACAAATTTGATTCATCATAGAGGTTTCGTGCAAAGCCTCTTTAATTTCTATGATGATTTTCGGTATGATTCAGAGGTGAGATGCTTAGTAGCCCCCCTTCAAAGAGCGTGGGAGATGTTTAGTACCATGCACCGTGCCATTGCGAGGTGCTTTATTGCCTGTTTGCTTACCATTGACTAATGTACCTAGGTCAAACTTTAGACATTAGCATAAACATGTCTCTTCTTAACCCGCCGAAACTTCTAATTGTTTTTTTCCCTGCTGAATCTATTCGGCTTGTGCTTTCTATAGGCTATATCTTCATCATATAATGTTTTAGTACACACTCAAAAAGAAAAAGAAAAGAATGGTCCATCTTATAGAGGGAACATTCAAATGGACATTTCAAACTGATCCGATTGACGCTTGAGGCTGCTGCTTTTAGATGTGCTTAGCAGTAACAACCATATGGATTTAGCAAGTGAAAACATACATAACTAAAGAATCAGCTTAGGTGACATGACGTGCATGAAGGGTGTCCTGTTGTTTTCGCCTTTTCGGTTTCTCAGTTGTATTGGGATGTTTCTGCGTCTTGTTATGATATATATAAGCGTTTGTTCACTAATTAGGTTGTATGTCTTTTCCACATTTCATATTTAAGGTTTGTTTTGCACAATGTGCAGACTACCGGTATTCACAGGTTAAGCTAACAAAATAGGGTTGCAGAGCATAAGCACTATGCCAAAATTATACTGCACTGCTAATTTAGTTTCGAGAGCATACAACCGTATGATTTCCTTGCAAATTGATAGTGGTTGTGATTCTACAATATGAAAAATGAATTGCAGGGTTAGTTCGATTTTGCGACGATATTGAAATTACAATCAGAGATTTTACCTTATGTTTTCCCTTGCAGTTTACTGTTGGATATGCTTCTACATCAAGGAAAACTAACTGCATCAGGCTTCCTGTTTTTAGGCCCTTTTGTTTATAGACCACACTTACTTGCAGAATAGGGCAAAGATGCATGAACGCGTAGCCATGATCTATACAGCAAAATTACTTAAAAACAAAAACTATTTGTATTCAGTTTTGGACCGTCCATGGTTAGTGTATCATGAATTTAGGAGGAGTTAGGTGTTTTTTTGGATGATTAGGCTATCCAGAACTCAACCCATAGTCCTGCAGTGAGGGCATTACTCTGTATACAGAAACATGTGTAAAAATATTTGTACCGATTTGTTTTTTTAAGAAAAAAAAAACTAAGCCAAAGCATTGCTAGATCTAATTTCGCCTATTTCAGTTCCACTTGCTTACCATGGAAGAAAACTGTGATCTGATTATGATATTCGATGACCGTTTTTGAAATTATCAGCACAATGTCTTTGTACTGCATTAATTACTGCTGTCGCACCATACGATAGGTTTCTTGAGGTCATGCACCGCTCGGAATTGTGGTGCTAGATGGCTATGCAGCTGTTCATCTTCAGAACTTGATGCATCATCCATCACTCATCGTATACTTGTTCCTCTTCAGTTGACGATGACTGCCCGAAAGCTAACAGGCTCATATGTCTTGTTCCTTCTGGTATCATGGCTCGAACCGCCTGCAGGTGCATCAAGCATGTCCAAGGAAAAATATAGAGAGAGACTAGTATTCACTCAGGTACTCCAAAAAGGAGCCAATTGTTCGTTAAACAATCTATTTTTGCACGAAGCAAAAACATTATCTATGACAAGGATCAAAATAGCAGGCATGTCCAAATGGTGAGTAGAAGATAGATGACTTCAATACACAACGCATATATGATATGTAAGCAGATTAAGAACGTACGAATGTTTAAAAATGATTACATCATGATCTGACGAGAACAATGTAATTAAAAGCCTCAAGTTTGGAAATTTAAAGCTGTGAAAATTGGCGAGTTCAATACTTGTCGGATGTAGCAGACAGTCTACATGACAAATACAAACCTTTTCTATCTCATTGCAGATGGTCGGGCTCTCTCGGAGATACTGCAGTGCCTTTTCTCTGCCTTGACCCAATCTGTACAAAAAAATTAAACAAGAAAATAATACACATGAAAGCTGCAACTACCAGCAGATAATTTGACAGTGATCTTAATTCCTACTTAATTATCCTGAACTCTGAAGGCAGTATATCAAACCAACCATTAAATCACAAGGCAACTATGTGAGATGACCACCTTGAAATTCTCTGGTTACTTGCCTGAACAGATATGCAACAAAAGCTCGCATGTGCATTTAATCTATACAGTTGCAATAGATCCTCAAATTTAAGCAAGCTAGCAACAACAACAAAACCTTTGATCCCAAATAAGTTGGGGTAGGCTTGGAATGGAACCCCTTCAAAGTCAAAGAGATGAGAGCCTTACAAATAAAATAAAATAAAATAATAATGAAAAAAAAAACTAAAAGGCTAAAACCATAAACCGTACATCCTGCCATTTGAGCCGAGAGCCTAAAACGCAGCCCCTCAACCTTCTTATGGTTTCAGTACGTGGATCGCTAACTTCCATGCGCTCCTATCCAAAACTAATTCTTTAGCTACATTCCAATCCCTCAAATCTCTTTTAAATGCTTCATCCCACGTTAGTCTTGGTCGACCTCTGCCTCTTCTTACGTTTTCAGTACATCTTAAAATTCCACCACGTACCGATGCCTCAGAAAACCTCCGTTAGAGATGTCCAAACTAGCTCAAGCGATGTTGGACAAGCTTCTCTTCAATTGGTGCTACCCCCACCCTATCACGTATATCCTCATTGTGGATTCGATCTCGCCTTGTGTGGCCACATATCCACCGCAACATCCTCATCTCCGCTACACTCATCTTTTGTATATGTTGTCTTTTAGTCGTCTAACATTTTGCTCCATATAGCATCGCAGGTCTGATCGCCGTCCTATAGAACTTACCCTTTAACTTTTGAAGGACTTTTTTGTCACACAGGACACCCAATGCTTAGCGCCAGTTCACCCACCCCGCTCTAGTCCTGTGGCTCACGTCTTCATCAATCTCTCCGTCTCTCTGTAGTATCGATCCCAAATATCGAAACGTGTCCTTCCTAGGCACTACTTGTCCGTCCAGCCTAACATCTCTATCATTTGCCCTGGCACCGCTGAAATCACACTTCATATACTCAGTTTTAGTCCTACTAAGTCTAAAACCATTCGATTTTAAGGTCTTCCTCCACATCTCCAGATTCCTATCAACATCTATCCTACTCAACTAACACTACATCATCAGCGAAAAACATACACCAATGGATATCTCCTTGTATGTTCCGCATGACCTCGTCCATCACTAGGGCAAAAATGTATGGGCTCAACGCTGACCCTTGGTGTAGTCTTATCTTAATAGGGAAATCACTAGTATCACCACCACATGTTCTGACATTAGTCACAACATCTTAGTACATATCTTTAATTTAAGCAAGCTAGCATGAAGCAAAAATTTGAACCTTACGTAGAAGGTCTTAGTAAAAAACTGGCATTTTAAGTTACTGTAAGCCCCACCAAAAATCAGTAACTGTAGTCAAAAGACTAGGTACCCTTATGTAGAAGGTCTTTCCAAGGGTCATATAACCAGCCCAAACAAATTAAGCTCACATGGAAATGGGACTGAGGAGGATCACTTATATTTGTAATATTGCTTTCAATTCCAAATGTTGTGAAAGGATAGTTGCTAGCCTGCTAGAAGGTTACGTTTTGCTTACACATTCACAAGTAATAGTGTAAACTCTTCTAAAGCTGCTGGCATACCTTGTATCTTTGTAGCTATACCATGAACCCTTCTTCACAACAACTTCCATCAGCTCAGCACAATCAAGAACACACCCCTGTGTGAAAATTTTGTTTAGACCAAGATCCAATGAGATCAAATGACAAAAGCTGAAAAGTTTGTACACTGACCAATTTACTAACGCCCTCCCCAAAGATGATTTCAAATTCAGCTTGCTTGTAGGGCCTGGAGACCTTGCAAACAACAAAAGAAAAATAATTCATGCCTACTGTAGAAAGTGTGGAGGATAATACTGAGCAAGAACTAGACATATTCTCGACATACTTTACTCTTCTGCACTCTGACACGAACCCTCACACCAACATCTTCATCTCCCTTGGCCTTGGCAAAAGAACAACAAATATTCTCAAGTCAAGCCTTTAGGGAAGATGGAATTTACTTCATTGATCTTACAGATTTTATCTTCCCGATGGGCCGTATCTCTAGACGAACTGATGCAAAGAATTTCAAAGCTATCCCTCCACTAGTGACTTCTGGATTCCCATAGAATACTCCGATCTAGGATATAGGAAATTCATTAAGCGACGGAATAAGATGGAAATGAAGAGTCAGCTGAAAGATCATGTAGCACACCTTGTATCTTATTTGATTTAAGAACATAAGAGTACAGCCAGCCTTTGAGGCATTGCCTGACATCTTTCTCAATGCTTGACTCATCAGACGTGCTTGTAAACCCATCTGCTGCATACCTATCTCACCCTGACAAATAGACGAATCATATTGTTGATGCAACGTTTTGAATAGAATTTGAGCAAATAACAAAAAAGGAAAGAGAAGTGTACTTCAATTTCCGCGCGTGGAGTGAGAGCTGACACTGAATCAATACAGATGAGATCTATTGCTCCAGATCTGCACATGCGATCCGCAACTGATATAAAACAGAGACATATTAGTCAAATACTCATGAAAATAAAGGCCCATAGTGACTTCTGACGTCAATAAATAGAGGAAGAAGGAAGTCTTGCTGAAAAGTGTATATGGTGTTACCTTCTGAGTTTGTTTTGAATCTTTTATCTACCTAATATGATTCATAAAGAAACCAAGATACTGACTGGACTACTGACGAAATCTCAGTACTATTTATTATATAGATTCTAAAATGGAGAACACAGAATGAGAAACTATCTGTGAACATAATAACATATGCTATCATTACATTGTGCTCCTCAGATAAAGGCTGTGTGTTTTGTCAGTTGGAGGCTCGGAGCTATATATCAACCTATTACCTATGTAAATAACTGCACCTTCAAGCCTAGGTGCTTGAAATAATATAAGTATTTCCAACTTTTGAAATAAAAATCAATACGTATGCATATCAGATTATAATCCCAGAGCATGCATGTCATAGTCCAATATCCATGGGGTACTGTAGCAGCATGTATTGTAGCGCAGCACCAGCTCTTGCCTTTGGTGGCCAAGGAAACCCCCTCCTCTATCCCTCGAGTTTAGGGATGTTATCTTCAGTTATTTCCATATCCTTTAGATTGGTTATTTCGATATCCTTTAGATTGGATTGTTATGATCATCTATTTCCTATATTAGAAATATGTTTCTTAGGGGTCAAGTCAAGCCATCCCTATAAAAGGGATAGCATTGTATCTTCTTGAGGCAACAAAGAAATATATCACTTCTCCTTCCTTTCTTTTGTACCTTATCTGTTTCTGTAATTACCTTTATTTAATTTATACAGTAGAGCTCTCTACTGTTTTTGGTCAAAACAAAGAAATATATCAAGAGTTCCTAGTATCTCCTCTATCCCTGCCCTTGTGGTGCGGCCGCCACTCATCGGCATGGTCGCATTGCATGGGTTCAAGGCCATCTAATTCGTGCACGTGATAATTTAGTATCAGAGCAGTTGATCCTTACCCATGGCTTCTGTTGCAGATAGGATTAAGGCCGATGCGATCAAGGCCATGAATGCCGACATTGACAAGTTATCTTGTAGTGAGCTCTGCGCCAACATCAAGGCTTTATTGTTAAACTAGAAGGCGAACTGGATCAAGATGGAGGAGAAGAAGGCGCAACATGTTGCTGCGATTTCTGTTCCGCCATCGCTAGTAAAGTCGCCATCGCTGTCGATTGCAACCTTGGCCAAGATTGAGAAGCAGCGGGAGGCGACGCTTGTCATTGCAATGGCGGTGCTGCCATCACCTTCCCCATCCTTGTTGTCGACATTGGTCATGCTACCATCCTCACCATCGACGACTTCTCTTCAGGCTTCGCTGCCCTTGGCTGCACCATTGGTGCCTTGCCGAGGAAGAAGGTTGCCACCGTCCAACCGCGGTGCTCTCCACGTGGTCAACCGATGCCGTGCCTTCGAAGGTGCGGTGCGCAACGACTGTCGTGTGGGGGTCAGCGACGTCGTCGCCTCTCTCCTACAACCGTTGCATCTCAGGGTAAGAAGGATGCTGCTGCTGCCCCGCGCCAGTTGCCTTTGCCGCCGACGACTCTTGCGACGTCAACCGACGTTGGAGGGTTGTTGCCCCCAATGTTGTTCATCAGGGCTTTGTTGATCCTCTTCTACGTGACACGACATCGTCATCGTACCATCTCATCAATGTGGGTCCACCAAAGACTTCAACCGTGGCCGCCATTGCAGTTCGAGGACGAGCTGCCTCGCCGCGAGGGTGTAATGGCATGGTCCAATATCCAAGAAGGTATCAGAGTATGCGAATCAGTAGCAAAGACGCATGAAGCGATACGCGCCAGCTCTTGCCTTTGGAGGCCAAGGAAAGCCCCTTCTCTATCTCTCAAGTTTAGGGATGTTATCTTTAGTTATTTCTATATCTTTTAGATTGGTTATTTCAATATCCTTTAGATTGGATTGTTAGGATCATCTATTTTCTATATTAGAGATATGTTTCTTATGGGTCAAATCAAGCTATCCCTATAAAAGGGATAGCATTGTATCTTCTTGAGGCAACCAAGAAATATATCAAGAGTTCATAGTATCTCCTCTATCCCTGCCCTTGTGGTACAGCCCATGGTTATTGAGGCGTTCGGAAGGCGTCGCCTAGGCGACAAGGCGGGAGCACGGGTCAAGGCGTCGGCTCGCCTTGCCGTGCGCTCGTATGGCGTCCGCCTCAGCACCAAGGTGTCAGCAAGGCGTGTCCAAGGCGAGCTAGGGCGTCGGCTATGCTCAAGGCGACGCCATAGCAGGGGGAAGAGCGCGCAAATCAAAGGAGGAGCGCGGGAATAAGAGGCAGCCGAACCCTAAACTAGAGCAGAAGCGTGCGAATCAGAGGAGAGAGAGAAAGAAGTCCAGAAGGGGGAAAGAGGGAAGGCCAGAAGCGCGCGACTCACCTGAAGCTGGAACCCGCGGCGGCGGCGCCTACATCTCGCCGCTCCTGTCTCGGCATCGCCTCCATCTCGCCGCTGCGGTCTCGGCGTCGCGTCCATCTCACCGCTGCGGTCTCGGCATCGCGCTGTCGCCCTCTCCCCATGCCCCGTCGCCCAGCAAGGCAGCAAGGTACACCCGTTGCCCTCTCCCCGTTTTCCTTTGCTCTCCCCTCCTCTTGGCCTCTCCTCCTCCCTTCTCCGGCGGCGGCGACCGGACTTCTCCTCCCGGCCTTCTCCCGCATCCGGTGTTCCCGCCAATGCGGGAGCCCGGAGGGAGAGGAGTCCGGATGCGAGGATGCGGGACGTGAGAAGGCCGGATCCGCCGCCGGTCGCCTCGCCATCTCCGCTCTCTCTCGCTAGCATGCGCCGCTACCGCTACCGCTTTAGCTCTTCTCTGCCATCGTGTCGGGAGGAGGAGGCCGAGATTGCTTTAGCTCTCTCGCCTCTCCGCCATCAGGCAGATGGTTGGGTTGCTCTTGTGCTCACATCGTGGGTGGACCGACTCTGCTCTCGTTTAGTCGCCAAGATTGCTCTGCTACTACTCATATGATTCATATCGCTAGATTGCTACTGTATACTTATTGAAGCATTCAAGCATTGCTTTACTTTAATTCTATGTAATGCAGGAGCATTCAATTAATTGGAATACAATTTGTATCTATTACATTTATAACAATCTATATATTGAAACTTGCAAGGGGGGTGGATGCTACATGAGAGAAGAGCAATTGGAAAGAGGGATGGGTGCTACATGAGCTCAAGAATTTGCAACAACAAGGTACATGTGCTGTAAAATGTTCATTTTATTCGCTGCCTTAGCGCCTTAGGACGAGAGTAAGGCGTCGCCTCGCCTTACGCCTTACCGCTTAAAAGGTGTGAGGGGGGGTGGGTCGCCTCGCCTCGCCTTACCGCCTTAATAACCATGGTACAGCCGCCGCTCATCGGCATGGTCACGCTGCTTGGGTTTAGGCCTTTAGGGCCATTTAATTCGTATGCGTGACAATGTAGTCCTCAAATCAAAGTAACAGCTCCAAAATTAACTAAAATATAGTTCAGTTCAGAATGGTCGAATAAATTCCATGGCAAAAGATGCTAAAATATAACTGATCCCGCAAATGGCAGAGAGAGAGAAGGTTGAAATGTCATAAATTACTGTTACATTAATAACACTATTGAGGTGATGGAATTTGAAACGACTCACAACAAACCCCAACTAAAACAGAAGAATTGCGGTGTGCAAAAAAATTGAATTCTTTCACTATGTAACTCTCCTTTACAATTAGAAGTGTAGACCAATATTAGAACATATGCGAGAATAAACATTATATAGAGAAAGGCACTGAGCCCTATAAGTGGAAAATGTATTACTTTCTAGTGCCATCTCTCCATTATCAGGCTGGCAGACAATCAGGTTTTCAATATCTACCCCAAGTGCTTTCGAATAAGCTGGATCAAAAGCATGCTCTGCATCGACAAGCATGGCATTTCCTCCTAGCTTCTGCATATAAGATGTTGAAAGTCTTTTAGTATCTTTAAATGTTTACTCCAAATTCATAAAAGGTACAGTTTCTAATTCAGAAAACACAAACCTGTACTTCAGCAATTGCATGCAGAGCTAGAGTAGTCTTTCCACTGCTTTCTGGACCATATACCTGCAAGTTGTTACATATCAAATCATTTAACAAGTAAGTTACTATCAAGGTGCAGAGATCAGTGCAAAATGCAAATGGTGACCTCAAGGAGCCAAAATCAAAGCAAGAATGAACTATCCTTTGCTAATTGGTGCTAGGAAGAATAAAATAAGAACTTACCTCTACTACTCTTCCTTTTGGAAGGCCGCCACCCAGAGCAAAATCCAGTGTTAAACAGCCACTCGGAAAAGTCTCACTGGGTAGTGGGTACACACAATAACAACCAGTATGAATTGCATGAATGTAACTTTTAACGAAATTTTGATGGAAGGACTCAATCAACTAGAAACATACACAAAAGCACCACCAGCACTGCCTAATCTTGTAACACTTCCTTTTCCAAAAGAGTTGTTTATGTCATTCATGGCTGCATCAAGAGTTTTTTGCTGCAGATGAAATTGTAAAGAGTATGTCTTAATAAGAAGCAAAGTAATAACATGTCCTTTTAAAAGAAATAGCATCACGATTTCACATAAGTATGTCATCAAAAAAAAAAAGTGAAGTCCTACGACATGCCTTTACAATTTCAACTATGTAAAGCTGAGACAGGATGCCTCTCGTAACTTAAGGCAACATCTATACTGAAGAAAATTGTGAATGAAACATCCAAACAGAACTAAAACATAAGCTAACAAAGTATTGTATCTAACTGCAGTACTGTACAAACTTTTGTTCCAGTTAACTATGCAGCAGAGGGTTGCCTTATTGGTGATGAACTAGTGTTTATCCTGGCCAGATCCTTCAAGTTACAGTCCACTACCCTAAATTACATCTCACTTGATTCGTGTCATCTCATCGTCATTGTGGCTCGAAAGGTCTGTGACCAATATTACAGCAAGCGATGTGATATATTTTGGTGAGATGTACTTACATGCCTATCTCTTTCTGAAACTTTTCACACATCATAATCTTGTCAAGTAAAACCTAGCATAACCACACCAGTCGATGAGATAGATTAGTAGGATGGAAATCAAATGCCCAATGGTAAGACAAGCATTTCCTGATTTGCCTGAAGCGTGGTGTGAATCAAGTGCAGGGCCATGCTTGTGTATACACAGACTCAGATGTTCAATTCATTTGCCAGCAGTTCGTGCCCCCTTGACACAGACATATAGAAGCAGAAGCAGCAGAAGTACACTCCAGTTAGCGCAATGCCATTTCGCACGCCATGTATTCGACAGAATGCCCCAACCCAAGAACAATAATACAGGCAATGCTCCGGCGCAGCAAAATCTACGGTTTGTCCTTGCTTCCTCCCACCACCGCGCCGCACCCCGGTTCTCGAAGCGACGCGACGACACGACACGGAGTCACAAACACGGTGCCGAGTTTTTCTTGCGGAGCGCGCATCACTTGTTCGACCGAATGGCAGCAAGAGCAAAAAAAAGAAGAACGAACGAAAAGGACGAGGAGAACAAGAACGAAGTAAGCGGCAAGCTTCTTACGCGATCGATGAGGCGAGGGTCATCCTCGCCAGAGAGAGCGCCGTTCCCGCCGCCGGCGACGAACTCGCAGCGCAGCCGCCGCCCGCGCCCTGCGAGACCGCCTGCCGAGGCGCGCGGCGCAGGGGCTCTCCGGCGGGGACGGGGCAGGAGGTAGGGGGCGAGGCGCGCGGCGGCGGCGGCGGCGGCCATTGGAAGCGCGGCACCGAGCTCCACAGCGGCGAGAGAGTTCGATGTGTCTGCGGGGAGAGCGGAAGGGGAAGAGTAAGTGTCAGAAGGAGGAGGAGAGTGATTGATCGGCCACCTCGGGATTCGTGCGATGATCGGACGGGCTCAGCTTGTGATAGCAAGGCGTCTGTTGCTTTCGCCGCTGTGATGATATTTCAATGGATGTGACTTGGCTTGTTGTTATGCTCCCGCTGACTTGCTGTCGCTACTGTTTATCTTCCTCATCCAGAGTTTTCATACAGCCAACGTAACAGTCTTAAGAGACAGAGTAAATACGGGATAGAGAGAGGATGTACATATAGGATAGAGAGAGGGACGTACGTATAGCTAGAAAATGGATAAAAACGGACAAGAATAGCTGAAGTATCGCCGGTAGTGGGCACAGCAACGGTAACGATGGCAAAACAGTTCTCTCTCTCTCTTCGCTGGCCGTGTCTCGATGCCAGTAAGCTACATGTGTCTTCCATATTTTCTTCTCGCTGACAAGATGTTCCCTTGATGCAAAGTGAAACAAAAAAATAAAAAGATGTAGTGCAAAATAAAACAAAAGGTAAAAAAGAGATAGTGCAAAGTGAAACAAAAAGAAGATGCAGTACAAAGTGAAACAAAAAGTAAGAACATGTAGTGTATAGTGAAAAGATTTATTAAGAGTGGTATAAACTGAAACCATGATAAAATTACATGGTCTAGAGTGAGATTTACTGGTTGCTCCTGCAATATTATGCGACAATAGCAGGTTTGGGCTAGGGTTTCTTGCATGATTGTGTTCAGCGTCGTTCATTGGTCAGCTTCTTTTCGGGTAAATTGATTGTCCCTTGGCTGTTTTGTACAAGTACGTCCTGATCAGTAGATAATAACATTATTCTAGGCTAGTTTTTGTTTATGGAGGAACATGCTAATTAAGCTAGGTGTTGAACAAGAGGTCTGGCTCTCCAAACCAATCAGGCTAGATATAATTCGCAGTGCAGGGGTTGGGATGGGACACATCACACATGGGTTTGGTTTTCGAAAGATGGTTCGATCAGGTCGGTTGTGTAGCTTGTAGTTCTAGAAATCTACTTTTGTTATCTTATTCGGATCCTTATTAGACTTTAATCTATACTTGAAGAGACACAAACGAGACATTTGGATAAATTTGAGCAGTGCTGTTGCATTACTAATTTCCCTATATATGGTCTGTACGTGAGAATGTTCTAGAAATTCTGTTTGATATAGATCATATCGAGACATGTGCACATGCGAAAATCGTGTACGCTAAAATAACCACATGTTTAAAAATTTAGGAGAAAATTCGCAATATACTACTGAATAAGTACATGATTCATAATATACTATTTATTATGGAGTTGATATGTGGGCTTTGGATCCACATGTCAGTGGCATATTACGAATATTTGAAGTTATTCAATGATATATAGCGAATCACCCTAAAATTTAGGGGATGCTTTGGAGAATTATTATTATTATTTAATTCATTTTTAAAAGTTATTTTAAAGATAGCATCTTCCTAACTCTATTTTCAATTCTGACCCTTTAGTCACGCCATGATCCTGGTATGATCAAACTATGTTGTCACGCCACCGATCACGGCGTGACCAAACTGTGTTGTCACGTCATTCCTCTTGATGTGACAGAACTTAGCCCAAAAAAGAACGCATCCAAAGAAGTTGGTGGCGTGATAGCACAGTTTTGTCACGCCGCGGTCGGTGGCGTGACAGAATAGTTTGACCACGCCACGGGTCATAGCGTGACTAAAGAGATCAGAACTGAAAATAAAGTTATGAAAAGACTATCTTTAAAATAATTTTAAAAATAAATAAATAAATAAAAAATGCTTTGCTTTTGACCACTCTCATTTAGACATGTACTAAAATAACACGAGGCCAGCGTATTTGCCCGGGGGGCATTCCGTTTGAACTGCTGGGAGTATTGGTCACTTCTACCTTTTGGTCTTTGATATATAGTTAAAGTCGTCTAAAATTTTCATAAAATCCAGTTATTTTTTTGGTATGTTGTATCACAATCCAATGGTTTTCGTTTTTTTATGTTAAAAAATTCTAAACTAGACAAAAGTAACTCTACAAATACAAAAACAAAACAAATAAACTATAAACTAGACAAAATCAAATCTATGTGAACCCTACAAATACAAAAATAAAACAAAAAAATCTAAACTAGACAAAAGTAAATCTAGGTGAACCCTATAAATACAAAAACAAATAGAATTAAAAGTTACAGTAAAGCTATGCTAAAATTGCAAGTCACTTAGTAATACAATTTTAGACTTAGTATTGTGCAATTATAGGTAACTAGGTTTTAAGAAAATTTTAGACGATGGGGCTAGCAAAAGCGTTGATTTTTAGATAATGAAAATACAACTCCCGCCTTTGCACCAAATAGAAATGCATACAACCATTACACCACTATCAGCTAAAAGCTTAAAATAAAAAAACGGCCAAAAACCAACAATGACAAACAAATTGTCATACAAAGGCTAATCTAAAAAAACTACCTAACCCCGCCTCCGGGACCAACTAGGAGATTGTCCATATGTGAACAGCAGTTGCGCAACAAAGAAGTGATGATGGACCAGTCTCCGTAGCGATGCCTCCAAGAAGGGATATAACCCATATCGTCGTCACCGAATCTAACCAGCGAAGGTTAGATCATGAGTTTTTACTCTGGAATTCAGGTACCGGTTCTCCAAAGCAACGCCTTTAAGAAGGTAACGCCGCTCAGGTTGATATCGTTGTCGGATCCAACTAGCGAAGGCCAGATCAAGAGTTTTCATCCTGAATTGAAGGTACCAGTGCTCTAAAATCACGCCACAGCTCGATCTCGTCGCTAGATCCAACCAATGAAAACCATATCGCCAAGACGACGTTCGCAACATCCCTAACAGCCTACCGCTACTAGCACCAAAGGAAGGCGACATCCACTGCAGCCCACGCATCAGCCGGTTAACAACCATCCACCGGGGAGGAGTCGAGCGTCGCACAAGCCACACCAACGAGTCGTCGCGATCTCTACTAACTGCGTCAAATCTAAATCTATACTGCGCCACCTCAGTCGTCATGCCATCAACGAAGCCACGCAACTGAAAGAAGCAGGCGGAGAGGGCCTCGGATCGCCACGCCCGAGAACGAATCGGCGGAGAAGGCCCCCAGATCCAACCCCGACGAAAGTCCACACCGTTGAAAATCGATGGACGTCAGGAGCGCAATGCAGATCAGACTCCACCACCGAAAAGAAGAAGTCCTGCCGCTGAAAAGCATCTAGGCCCCTTAAAAATTGGTTTTGGTAATTTATGATAATATGTGATAATTGGACTAATGTGTTTGTTGAATATTTGTAAGATTAAGTCCAAATGGTAAGAATGATTGTGAAGCTACATGATAAAGGATGTCGTGCAGATCAAATTGGATCAAAGTCAAGGTACAAGTAGATTAGAAATCTTTTACCTTTTACCGGTCTTAGGAATTATGGTTGGAAGACCGGATTATAGGTTAAATGTCGTACTATTAAGAGGAATCATGACTAGTAGCTTGATAGCAGGTTCTTGTGCCTTATAGATCAATCTAGGATCATGCATGCATTTGGTTTGCTTTTATATTTGCAAATACCATCTTGATGACCGGACTTGATATGGCGGTATGTTTTTCAAGACCCTTGAAATAAGCGGTAGTAGTATTCATCTGGCGGTAGTCCGCAATTGATAAGCCGTACCGCACGCCGTTATTCCGATCGTTACTTGGCGGTATGTGTTTTCAACAGCGCACCTCTTTTGTCTCTCTTGAAAACGGTAGTACCGCACTCACTTTGCGGTATGACCGCTCTGTAATACCGCCGTTAGTTGGCGGTAGTACCGCTCGCAAAATAAAACGGCTATGTCGGGACATTTAATGCCTCTGTTATAGCCGTTCTTGAAATGGTTGGAAAAGTGCGGTAGTACCGCCTTCGGTATAGGCGCGGTACCGCTCGGTGAAAAGTGGAGTTTTCTTCTCCAACGGCTATAATTTTTGTTGGGGTATAAATACCCCCCCCTCAGGGCGAAAAAAGACCACACATCCTTAGTTGAAAATCGATGGGTTGTTGAGTTCGTGCATTCATCATTCTAGTTGATCGCAATGCGCATCGGTTTGTTACTCTACCACCGAAAGAAGATTGTGAAAAGCCCGCCGCTCGGAGTGTTGGAGGAAAGGCTTAATACGTGGGCCGGCAGTTGGTTCAAGCTCCTCAACGCTAGTGAAGACGGCAAGTCTTCGATATCACGGAAAACATCGTTGTCTCATTGTGGTTATTCCTAGTCTTTACTCTTCGCATTTATATTTCTAACTTGAGTGCTTGTAGAAGAAGGGACTAAGTTTGTTTGGTGGCGGTTATCCTAGAGTTTTTTGTTTGATGGCTGATTTTCTGATCTGGGCACGCTTGCAAAAGCGTTGATGTATTCCGTTTTTTTTTGCATGTGTATTATTTGTTGATAAGGAAAATACATGTCCTTTTTGCTTGTTCCATAAGGTTACGACTACGATTTTGTCAATGCCGATATGTATGATTTGAATAAGTGTCGCCCATCTTAATCTAGAAACTGTGTGTGCAAGCCATCGGTGGTCATGTAATAAGAAGATGACGTGGAGTTTGAAAATATGGCGTTCTGTCTTCTCTTTTGACAAGATTGCACCCAAGGCCACTCGTCTCTCTAGCTAGCTTGTTCGCTGTTAATTTGTGTTTATCTGATAAATCATCGATTTTCTGTGATAATACCGGCTGGCAATTGGGTCATGGGTTAGCGACTTGTGCTGTTTTCTGTTCCCATTTTTTTCCCTCCCCTTTCTTCCTTGTCATTTTTTTGCGAGGTTCTTCCTTGTCATTTTAACGCCACAAGGATGCATTTTTATTCCAGTCCGTGCCACTTTCGATATACTAATTGAATACCCGTGTTTTGCTATGGATAAAAAGAATCAACGGAGGAGCGAAGCGGAGGGAGCCGGGAAAGACGTCGAGCGCATGGTGCTGACAACGGGAGCCGACCTATTCGTACACGTGAAAATAGGGAGATAGACAAACACACCACCACCCAACTCATATATTTAAGATAGTCGTAGTCACACACTCTTTTCATCGTCAGCGTCGAGAGTTGGTCAATCTGTGGTGGGATGAAATACGGCCAAATTAAGCCCAGTCACAAGAGAATGGTTAAGGATAAATTATCAACTAAATGGTAGGCTGATGTTAGTCGAATGCTCCGTATATACTATCAGTATGTTAGGCTTAAAATCAACCCGATATTAGGTCAAAGAAGGCCGTGTGTTATTGCTAAATATACAGACAGCTCGAGGGAAAACGAGAGGAACCGACGCCTCCGACGGTCCTACCAGTCTACCACCCTCCTTCCTTCCCCGCGTGAGTTCTCCTCCCAAATAAATCCAATCCAAAAACAACCACTCCCTCTCCCTAGTCCTCCTCCCCTGCCACATTCGCCGGCGAGAAGCGCCGCCGCGCCCGTCGCTAGGAGTCCCTCGCCTCACTCCCGCGTCGACCCCTTCCCGGAGCCACCGCAGCTGGAGGCGGAGAGGAGCGGCTAGGCTAGTCTCGCCCAGAGCCGGTAAGTAGCCTCATCCACCTGCTCCTCCTCCATGATTTCGGGATCTCGGGCAGGCTCAGATCCGCATGGAGTAGCAAACGTTTTACTTCTCTTGGTAGGGTAGGGTAGGGTAGGAAAGCGTTGATTGATTGGTTTATCGATCGGTGCCGATCGATCTCGCTTCCCCCCAATCCAATTCAGAATGGGAGGGGGGAGGATGTCCCGCCGACGTGGCTCGAATCATCCGATGATCAGATTGCTCTGTAGATTTTGCTCGCTGTTGGAGTCGTATTGTTGCAACCTGTAATGCGCTCGTGGCTCATTCCGCTGTTACCCCCTTTTCTTCTCTGGTAAGCTTGCAGGTATGCAGAGCCAGATCGTGTGCCATGGATGTCGGAGCGTTCTACTCTACCCGAGAGAGGCGCCCAGCGTGTGCTGCGTGCTGTGCCAAGCCATCACCACCGTGCCACCCCCAGGTACTGCTGGATGCACCATGGTTTCTACCGTTTCGGTTGCATGTTTCGTGTTGTCGGAGTCGGCAAATCATTGCTTCTGAACGTATATAACCATTGTGATCCAATCCTCAAGTTCAACTTTGACATCGCCGCGTTAATAGTAACATATACAGTTTTGTGCTATATGGTAAATGTTAAGAAAACATGTGTAGCAAGACTTCTGAGGACAGACTAGGCAAAAATCTGTATGGCGTTTAACTTCATCCTCTCCATGAACATGTTGCTCAGTTTGCTCAGAAAAATCTGCTGTTACTTCAGCTCAAGCTTCCTCACACCTAGCTTTACTATCTGCTGCTTGTAGAGTACTTGGGACCTTCAGTATTCTACTGCGACTCATTTCAATCTGATGGATAAATGTTATGTTGCACTCTTGTTCAGTATTCCAGAGAAGTATTGCAAACTTATTGGGAAAGAATAAAACCATTTCATAATTTCGAACAGTAACAATTTACAATTCTCTAATGCGCTTTGGATCTGTATCACATACAGCTTAGTACAGGATACATGCTTTCTGTTTTCCGGTGGCTGAGTGATTCGGATACAGCATATTGAGTTGTTACTGCTTATGTGGTATTCTTATTACAAGTATTCTGTTGACAACTCTATGATCCTAGCATCAAAACTACAATGAAAACCCAACATTGCGCCTCCTCTCCATCCTCTTGATTAAATTGTGCTTTCTTTTCTTGGTCTTTTTCATTCTTAATACAATGTTCATTTCTTATTTGTAGTATTCCAATGGCCACATCTCTGTTGTCCCCTGCATGCCAAAATGCTAATTATAAAAAGTTTGCAAGTAAAAAACCACAACAGCTTCATTTAAACAAAATAATAAAAGCTCATTCTCTTCACAAGTCACAAATCGTGTATCCTCTCTGGTCACATTTGTTTGCTCTTTACTTCCCACTATCCTCTGCTCTCCAGTCATATCTTCTACCACTATGTATCCTGCACACTGCTGGATTTATTGATTGTTGCTTATTGAAATGAGGCAAATCTTATAACATCATTCAATTAGTACAATTTTCCTTCTCTGTTTCCAAGATTTCCAAAGGTGTTACCAACTTACCATTGTAAGGTTTATACTTGGTTCATAGTGCTTGATCGTTAATACATCAATTTAATATGCTTATAGAAGTTATGGAAATTTATATGCAGCACTGGAAATGGCTCAGCTTATATGTGGTGGTTGCCGAACTTTGCTGATGTATACTCGCAATGCAGACACTGTGAGATGTTCATGTTGCAGTACAGTCAATCTTGTCAGACCAGGTACTAGCAATTCTGTTTTCTATCCTGTTTTTATACTAGTTTTGACTTATAGGCATGCTATCTTGTCTGAAATATGTGAAAATCTGTTATTATATTGTTGGTAAATAATTGGATCATGCACAGAACTTTAGGTGTGAATCAATTGTTGTTCCCCTAAATGAAATTAAGTAGCCATGGAAAACCTTATAGTGACATATAATATGGTATTGCACTACGTAGAACGATAGCATCCTCACATAGCAATCTATGGTATATGGACTCTGTGTTGTGTTGCTGACAACTTGTTTGTTATGAGTTTGATCTAAGTATCTAACAAACTGTGTTATTCCTGCTCAATTTTATCTGTCATGGAGCTTAGTGCTGCACCATAACAGGCAGAAGTTGTGACCTACGCTATGTGTTTCACATATGAGTAGATTTGAAAGTCGCATTATATCAGAGCCCACAGGTTTTCAATTCAAGACCGCATATATGAGTAAAAAATAATTGGTGTAGTTGGATGCCCATGTTAAGTCCACATTGTTGGTCTAGTAGAGCCTAGACGACAAGGGAAGTTTTAAAGTATCAGTAGAGTCCTTTTTCTGGAAGCCTTATTTTTGCGAGTTCGGTGCATGAAACTTAACAATATGTAACCAAACATTTCCCTTGGGGACAAATTATTTTTCTGAAATTATAGCTCGTATTGCAGTACACTTTGTGAATTGATATTCTTCACTGGAGTGAAATATGCTTTGCTAATTCCTTTTCAGGCAATGGTTAGTTACTGCTTTTGTGTTAAATTTACACTCTAATGGGAAGCCTAGTGCTCCCCCACCTTCCTCCAGAGACCATGATGTTCTTGGAGCATGTCCATTTGTGTGGATCTCCCTTCTTACTTGTGAGTTTTCACTTTTGTTCATAATGCAGTGAATAATATAGCTCACGTAAACTGTGGCCAGTGCCGGACAACTTTAATGTATCCATATGGAGCACCTTCTGTCAAATGTGCCGTATGCAATTATGTCACAAATATTGGAGTACGTTAAGCCTCGTTCTACACCAACTTGTGATGCAAGCGCACTTAATGTTTTACAGCAAAATTTACTGATTTTGAACCATATTTGTTCTATTTCTCAGATAAATACTGTGGCACCCACGCCATCTCCAAGGCCTACATCAAATGGATCGTCATATAATGCCCCATCAACTTCTGTTGTATGTCCACATCCTTGTTTTTTATGGTCTAACAAATTGTTCTTGAAGACTAGAGTGATTTATCTCATTTTTATTTCATCTGCTGGCAGCCCACATCTCAACCCCAGAATGTAACTGTTGTTGTCGAGAACCCTATGACAGTTGACAAAAAGGGTAAACTGGTAAGACCTTTTTTTTGCCTCAGTTTACTCAACTGTGTCTTTTCCAATCCTGATTGATCTTTGGAGTGCTCAACTTTGTTTGTTCACTTGACAGGTTAGCAACGTTGTAGTTGGAGTTACAACTGGGAAAAAGTGAGGGGTAGTGCATCCTTGTTTTGTGTTCTATATCAGATGCTGGATATACCTTGTATTACACTTCTATTTGGTGATTAGTTGCTTGGTTGACCTTGAAAAAGAAAGATACAGCAAGTGCTTTTGGAATCTCGCAAAGGAAAACATGAATGTTGAAAGCTGTATTTTGAATCTGTTGATTCTTTTGTATGTATATGAGCTCTGTTAGACTTCACTTCTGGTCAAATAGTCAATGGGAATGACAAAATAGTTTCATGTAGTTTACGTACTGTGATACATGATTTGTAGTTCGTTTTCTTTCTTGTTGATAGTGTGTTGCTGTTACTCGTGTTCCCTGCGCATTTTAAAAGAAATTTACTGCATTGAAGTTAATGGCAAAAGAGAGAGAAAACTAACTCAGAGGATTGAATATGTACTTATGCAAAATGATTAATTGCCTACAGGATCGGCTGGCAGGTGGGCCCTGCGCGGAGTTTATGGGGACTTTGTATTGTTTCTCTATAAGCATGAATGCATGATTGACGTTGTGTTGTTTGGTCTCTTGTATCTGTATTTCGTGAACTTAATATGAAATGTTGTATGAATGGTTATTGTGTAGGTCTTGTGGCTAGATAGGCTAATGATTAACGAAATAACGCCGTAGATGCCCTCATTACAAGAATCTAGATTTAAATGACTGCACCGTGTGCGTTTAGTTTTATCACTCTAAATTGTTAACCCCTAAACCTGGATGTGTGGCTGCCAAATTGTTATATTTTTTGTAGTTTTTTCCTAGTTGAGAAAATGAGGAAAATTATTTAACATCTAAACCTAGATGTGGCTGCCAAATTTGTCGTCTTTCCTTTAGTTTTTTTGTTTAAGAAATTTCTCTAGTTTTTTTTTTTAGAAAATTCACAATATATCACTGAATAACTACATGATTTACAATATATCATTCATTGTGAGATTGACATGTGGATCTAGGGTCTATATGTAAGTAAGACATCAGTGGTATATTGTAAAGATCTGAAGTTATTCGGTGATATATAGCGAATTACTCCCTTTCCTCTAGAAGGTTTATTAGGAACCTAAAAAAGAAGCATGAGTAGTGCAACTAACGGTTCTATTTTCATATAAAGTAAAAGCTTCTTTCCGGTGCCTTCCCCGCACGTGGAAGGAACACCTCCTCTTCAATCCCTCTCCATTCTATAGGGAGGAGGGTGTTAGAAGATAAAACTTCTCCGTCTCCATGTCAACATGAAACACATCTAGTTTAGTCTTCTTTCTAGAATCGGACTTCTCTACAGAACCAAACTCCTTATGTAAACCGGATTATGCTCTTGCCGAAACCGTATCGTAGTTTGGTACTTCGGTACCTGTAGGTTGTCCAACAGCAGGACTTGTCCGTGTAGCGTCTGTAGCTTGTGCATAGTTTGTATCCGACTCAAACTCATGTTTTTGTATCTTTATAATCTGATCAATACAATGATCAAGGGCGTGCGATTTTGTCGTCTTACATGGTATCGGAGCATTGTGGGAGGACATCAGTATTTGATGATTACACGTCTGGATATTTCCTATGCAGTTCAACAAACGTGTCTTTTCATGCATGATCCCCGAGAGTCACATTATCGACTGGTCAAATGAATCATTTACTACATCAATGGCACTCTAGACCTTGGTCTGCATTTCTACTCTACCTCTTTGCATAAGCTTAGTGCTTACTCCAACGCTGATTGGGCAGGGTGTCTAAATTCTTTACGTTCCACTTCCGTATATTGTGTTTCTTGGGCAATAATCTCATTTTATGGTCTTCCAAGTCAGATTCCATTGTATTCATCAGCAGTCACGGTATGTCTTTGTCTTACATTGTGAGAGCCGTCGGACGATTTAACTTGTAATGCTTAACCTTCTAATTGGTCCTAGCATCACAAATTAAATTTCCCCGCTTTCGGTGGATTATGTACCTCTCAGGAGTGGTGCATATACACCTTCATAAACATCAATATCAATCCATATACAAGTTATTACAATACCGAAAACTTCATAATTTTCAACATATAAGTATACAGGGTACAGTTTTCATGCTTAGGACCAACTGCCCAAATAGCAAGATAACATATCTTGTGGGAATTTCAAAGTCAAGGAGAAATTGACACCCTCGAATATCTTGTGGGAATTTCAAATCCACTCACCTGCTCACCCGCCTCGATCAGAACCATCTGAGTCTTAATCCAATGGCACAACACTATGCTAAGACGGAGGATATGCTTTTGATGCATCCTCCCCACCTCAATACACATTGCATTGGCACGCCCCAATCCTCCACTCTATTGTTATTCTATTGTTATATATATATATATATATATATATATATATATATATATATATATATATATATATATATATATATAGCCACTACTACACACTATACCGTCAGGAGGCCTCCCGACAGTATAGCATCACAACCGCGGCTGCTTCCCCTCCAGTCCTCTACCACCGCAACTTCCCCTCCTCTCCTCTCCTCCCCCACGGCCGTAGCTCCGTGCCCCTCCTCCGCCTCCCCCATCGGCAGCTAGCGGCAACCTCGCCACCTCGCCTCGCCGCGCCACCGTCTCTCCCTCCCCCGCCACCCTCACCCCACCCAACCTAACATTCTCTAGCGCCGATGCCTTCTCATGCTTCCCTCTGCCACCGCCAACGCCTCCCACTACCGCCCACCGCCGGGCTATCGCCTCCCGGCCTCCCTCTACAACCAGAAGGGAACGGTGAACCCATAGCAGCGGAACCACAGCTCCTCTCGTCGGAGCTCCGAGAAGACAGGGGATAAAGAGAGCTAGAGCGCTCGAGCGAGGGGAGGAGCGGGGCAGCGATGTGGGAGCGCGAAGGAGGCGAGGGGAGGAGCGGCGCAGCGATGCGGGAGCGTGAAGGAGGTGAGGGGAAGTACCTATACCATCGAACGGTATACCGTTTTGTAGTCTTTCCTATATATATATATATATATATATATATATATATATATATATATATAGGAAGCCTTTTCCTACTCCCGGTGTAGTTACTCCTATTTCAGTATCTCACAACGTAAGGAGTATCTTGCAACCGAGTATGTATGTGTAGTATATGAGTATATAAGACCACCTAGGTGGTATTCACACCTTTTCAGGGGTGGTATGTACAATTTTTTAGATATACTCCTTTTTATGTGACATACTCCTTTTTATGTGCGAATATGAAGGTATTTACAAAATATGCTAAAAACTATAGACTCTCTTGCAATTTTTTCGTGTGATTCACATTGAAGTATCTTATAATTAGTATGTG
This sequence comes from Ampelocalamus luodianensis, assembly GCA_036346255.1. Classification (NCBI taxonomy): domain Eukaryota; kingdom Viridiplantae; phylum Streptophyta; class Magnoliopsida; order Poales; family Poaceae; genus Ampelocalamus; species Ampelocalamus luodianensis. Next base: position 70,330,579 of record CM070622.1, on the reverse strand, counting down.
AGTATACCCAAAGTGATAAAGGAGTATGTCAAGTTCTTTTAGGTGGTATATCAAAAGTGGGAGTAACTACTCCTGGGAGTAGAAAGTATTTTTCCTATATATATATATATATATATATATCTATATATATATGGGATGTATCTAGTGCAAATGGGCATTTGAGTGGTAAGGTGCAAATGACAACTAGGAGCGTTAGATCTGGATTTAACAGCCAAGATTTGGGTGCTAATCCCACCTCCAATACACTTATGTATTTTTCACTAAACCCCTGCCCCTTCATAATCGTTTTTCACTAAACCCCTGCCCCTTCATTTCACGTCGCTTCCTCTCACCCATCGCCCTGGCGCCGCCGTCCAGCGCCCTCCTGGCCGCCGCCCTCCCTAGCACCTGGCGTTGCCGCCGTCCAGCCCCCTCCTGGCAGCGGCCCTCCCTGGTCCCAGGCGGGGCCCTCCTTCCCCCTCCCGGCAGTGGCCCTCCCTGGTCCCAAGCGGCACCCTCCTTCCCCCTCTCGGCCAGCCCCGCACCGGTATCCTCTCCGGCACGCCCCCTTGGCCGACCTTGTTGCACCTCCGCGCGACAACACGGCGCCTCCAACTCGGGCCCCCTTCGGCAGCGCCCACACGCCAAATGCCTCGAGCTCCGGCGGGAGGAGGCCTGCGAGGGCGGCGGCGGGGAGACGGATGGAAGCGAGAGGAGGGGGGCCTGAGGCGAGGAGAAGGGATTAAGCGCGCCCGCCGGGAGGGGGAGGCGCACGAGGCCAGGAGGGGAATCGCGCACTGGGAGAGAGGAGGAGCGGCACCGGGCCGTGGAGGCGGCTCGACAACCGGAGGGCGTTGGGCGCGCGCCAGGCGATGGGTGAGAGGAAGCGACGTGAAATGAAGGGGCAGGGGGTTTAGTGAAAAACGATTATGAAGGGGCAGGGGGTTTAGTGAAAAATACATAAGTGGATTGGAGGTGGGATTAGCACCCAAATCTTGGCTATTAAATCCAGATCTAACGCTCCTAGTTGGCATTTGCACCTTACCACTCAAATGCCCATTTGCACTAGATACATCCCCATATATATATATATATATATATATATATATATATATATATATATATATATATATATATATATATATGGGGTAACACATCAGGTGCAAATGCCTATTTGGCGAAAATTTGAAAAAAAATTCATTTCAGTTTGTCTGATCATGAGAGGATCGAGATTGAAACACCCCCCACCACCACTTAACACCTTTTAAAAAATACGCCCTGTGTTACCAGAGCGATTTTTTTTGTGAAAACTCCTGTCTCCTCCTTCCTCCTAGTCCCCTTTGCTACAATCATATATCCCACACGCAATAAGACCTTGAACAGAAAGAGATAAATACTTTACTGTTGTGTTAGTATTTTTCTAATATTTTTTTAGGGAAAGGGGGGCCATTGCCCCTTATCCCTAAGAAGCTTTGCCCCTGATCACTACAAGCAACATCCTATACATTATATGTACGAAGCCACTCGATTCATTCCATTTTGTAGTCTTCCACACTGCTTAGGCGAATATAAAGAGATTAGACAATGCATGGTGGTTGGTAGTGGTACAGTGATACGTGGTGAGGTATGTCTTGAATTTGAGATGCATGAATGTTTTGCCAGCGGAGTGGATTGGTTTACAAGCAAATCACGTGGAGTTATGAGCTAAAAGTAAATGTAGCTCATGGCGCTTTGTCGCTATATAGCCTCGATTCCTTTCAGTGATGTAGAAAGCTTGTTCTTGTTGAGAATATATGTAACGTAAAAGTCAATGATCATGTTCTACGTATAAATGTTAATGAGGTAAAAAACAAACCGAAAATGAAGACAAACTTTATAGGCAAACAAAAATATTTACCACCGACCCAATGCAAAACCAGGATCAAGCATGGTCAAACGCAGAAAAGATCCTGTGTTTGAGGACGCTCGATCCTTGTCGATGATGTAGAACATGATCATTGCTCCTCGTTGACCTTCTTTGTAACTATCTAATGACTGATGCAAGAGCCAAGAATTCACGAAAAATCACCCATTTTTGGTCGCAACTAAGCTCGCTTCCAGTGCTAAACTAATCAAGAAAACCCCACCAAAAATATGCAACTCCATAGCGAGTAAAAGTAATTTTTATTAGCAAGGAGGAGCATGAAACAATCAAGCACAAATTTTGAAGAACTGAAGCTGTTTCTCAGCTTAGAGAATAGAAAATCAAATAAAATTTTAGACATATCGCAGACAACAAATAACATAATGGGTTTAGTGGCGCAACATGATCCAAGTATTTGTTTTTCTTAATTTTAGTTGTGGTGAATTTAGCCATACTGACAGCAAATGTTTCAAGAAGCTCGTATTAGCCTCAGAAAAGAAAACTACTCTAACAATCTACTAAAAAGAGCATGGCCTACGTGTATATGAGGCCATAGTTTACAATAAATAATGTAAATGAATCTTGCAAAGAGAAAGAACTGTAGAGTTGAACTTTTACTTGTCAAGCAGGCAGTACCATCTTGGAAAGAAATCTGGATCATCCTCACCTCGAGCCTAATAGACATGAATCCTTTCTTCATTACCAATCTACAAAATGACACAAATCAACAATAATTGTGGGGATATTAACACTAGCTAGCCACTTTGTTTTTTTCATAGCTTCACCTTTCATTTTTTTCATGAGCTTCTTGGACAGTCTTGCCACCCTTCCTTTTCTTCCAACTATGGCCATCCTTACGGAAATTCCTAACAACTTTACAATCATATAGAACAACGATACCACCTGATTTAAAAGAAAATTACATGTGATGATTGGTTAGAATGTGCAAAACATTTTGTATTCTCTGATAGACAGAATGGAATTAGAATTTAGAAAACTAATATAAGACAAAGTCACAAAATAACACAACATTTGTCTACAAAATTTCAAGATGTAACCTATCGTCTTATATACACGTAGGCAGGTGAGCAAATGAAATATCAGTGTGAATGTGAATACACAGAAGCTTGTCTTATTTGAAGACACAAAGACATGTTCATTAGACACAAAGACATGTTCATTTTACTCATGGTTGCATATTATGTTATGATCCTAGTCAATATTGCAAGAATAAGAACAAGGTTCATGTGCACATGGGGAATCCCATATGCACACACCTCCATTTCAATAAATATTAATTTGCTAGGGCATACCATGTTTATTATGTTAATAAATTGTGTATTCTCTTATGACCTTGGAGATGGTATTTTGATGAGAATAATAACAACACGGCTCATGTGCACAAATATTTCGGCACAAGTGCAGTATGAAGTCAATCACAATCGTTTTAGTTGTACTCCAATATTCATCAACATGCATTCATTCATCTATTCTGTCATGAAGACCCAAGACCTGGGATGGGAGATTCAACACCCCAAGTACCAGCACTAAATTAACCACCACACTATCTCTCCAAAAATTGAACCAAGAGATCCACTAAGAGCTACTTGCTTTTTTTGTTTCACATACAACGCAGTTGGACCAGAAGCACAAAGTACAACCACCGTCTTATACTCAATACTTCAACACGCACCTCTGCGTTGTTCCCTTTTTGTTCACGTCATGTCGTGTGGTCAATTACGACAACTAAATAAGCACAAACTATGGATATCAAGATCAGGGTTTAGGGTTCATCCAAAACACATACTTGAGGGTTTGTCTATGGGTTGTGCCTGGACCTTGAACCTTGCGTAGTTCGCTAGCACCGCGTAGATCTCATTCGGCTGGAACCAGCGCGCCGCTGCCTCCAGCATCAGCTTCTCAAAGTTCAAGCCTAGCCACAAACCACAACAACAACACATACACAAGCAAGAATTCAGCTCAAGAAACAACACAATGCTTCTTTCTTTGAACATGGGGAAAACTGAAACGGAGACAACATAAATTGTTTTGGTCTTTCTTGTTGTAGAGCATCGAAACAACACGAACTATAAAGTCACTAAAATTCGAGCTATTTGCAAGGCCCTAAAACTTAGCAGATTAAAATCTGAAGGGAAAATTGGAAAGAATGGGATTAAAAAATAAATTGAGTAGTCAAACTTAGTAGGATCATCTCTGTTCCCCGCTACCAGGCACTGCTCATAAATCTAATCCTTTCAGCTAAGAATTTACGTACCCAACCAAAAGAAAGAGAAGGAAAGAACCGAAGAACAAGACGTCGGCGAGAAGTAAGAGAAATGTGAGGACAAAGACCCAGGGGAAATCAAATATGCGTAGATCCATGTAAAAAACAAATCTACGTAGATCCATAGAGAAAAACTTGGGGTGAGAGGGGCGTGGCCAAGGAGCGGCGGTTGGGTGAGGAGGGAGCGGTGGCGTCGTGGACAGGGGAGGCAGGGGAGTAAGAGGCATGGGGAGAGGAGGCGGAGTAGGTGGGGTGGCAGCACGGTGAGCCACCTTTGGGGGTGAGGTCTGGGAGCCTTGGCTTCCGCTGGAGGCGAAGTGGTAAGGGCAGGGAAGAGGGAGGGGGTCTGGAACTCGTGGAAGAATGAAGGAGGAGGGGGCGTTGGTGAGGTGGCGATGAAGAAGAAGGGGAGCAAAAGAAGAAGGAGGTGGGGTGCGGTGGTGAAGGAGGGGAGACGGCGACGCGACAACAACAGGATTGGGGCGGCAGCGGCGGGGAAGAGTGGGCAATGCACTGAGGGCATCGCCGCTGCTGATGGTGGAAGCGGGCCGTGGGGAAGGGGGAGGGGTTGGAGGAAAAGGGACCGACATGTTCTGGAAGCCTCTACGCTGTGCCTGCAACCACACGTGGCGAGGCAGACGCTGCGCATGAGCGAGGCGAAGGCAGCGCATGCCAAGCAAGCAATGAACACGATCGGATGGGCTCGGACGTGCGGAGTGGAGATCCGACGGCCAGAAAAAGCATCGACGTGGTCACTCTCCTGTCAGCCCCTTTCTGCCTCTAATTATACCAGAGGATTATTTAGCTCTAACATCCATAGGCCGAAAAGCACCATGATTTTTCTCGCTTGTCCGGACGTGGGCATTTGCGTTTCCACCTATGAGTGGCATATATATTGTGCACGTTGTGCATCGCTACTCGTGGCGGAGCTCGACAGAAAATACAAAGAGGGCAAATCTAGCATCATATACTTAGATACTTAAGAAGATACGAGTACTTTACTGTTATGTTAGTATTTAAGTAGTAAAATTTAATATTTTCTAATAATTTTTATATGGGAAGGGGCCATTGCCCCTTTGTCCCTAAGAAGCTCCACCCTGGCTACAAGCAACAGCCTATACGTATGCTTGTACATTATACATACAAAGCCACTTGACCCTGCCCCAACAATCACCCTCTCAAGTCAAGCCTCCTCCTCCTCATAAGCCATGGCCAGCTCCCACTTCCTCCTCGTCATCACCCTCTAGAATCTCGAGCCTCTTCCTCCCCTCCATCGTCACCAACGTGTCATTGGACGATGCGATGTCGAGTTGCTGACCTAGGCGAGTAGGATGCTGCAGAAGCAAGGCATGCTGCGCGTCATCAACACCGTCGTTGCTTAGGATGACACCGACAACTACAACACTACGACCGCGACGGGATGGGTGTCACAATCATCACGGGTAGTCGTGGTGTCAACAACAAACTCCTCCATGCCGCAAATCGCCGTTAGTACGTGTAAGCTTATCTTTAGATTGTTATAGTGATCAATCCGTCTATCTGCATGGGTCAGATGCTTTCTACTATTTTTAAAAATACTAGTTGGATACTCGTTCTTTGCTACGGATAAAAAATCATAGCACATTGAATTGTCGTTGGGCTCGGCCTACTCCACGCCCTTGGCTCCATCACCGAGATCCGCCCCAGCTAGCATCGCACCTTCACCGCCGTGCTTGAGCACACCACTCCCTCAGCTCCATTGCAGCGCTTCATCCAGCTTCATTATGGCATGCATTGCAATTTGTGTTGAAGTTTCATTTGTTTGTTGGAAGATGGTTTAGGAGGGTTGAATGTTGTTGCATTGCTAAGGACAAAAAAAAAATCATATTATCTTGACATCTTGAGCCATTGTCGCCAGCCTTGGCCTACGCCAGGTCATCAACTCCGTCAAGGTGCCTATCTAAGTTTTGTCCTAGCCCGCATCACACCTTTGCCATTGTGCTCATCTTGTATTGCATTCATGCCTCCGCCATGATGCTTGATCGAGCTCCGTTAAGGCACACATCACATCTCTACCATCGTGCTCGACCTATGCCACACCCTCGTAATATCAAGCTAAACATATATATCAAAATAATAGCGGGAATGACCCAAACATAGATATCAAGCTAAACATAGATAAACATACATATCAAGCTAAACATATATATTACGAGTGAGGCAGTGATTGTTAGCTGGGCTCAATGATTGTCCTTGTCACTAGCACATGTTATTTTCATGGACGCTTCTAGATATGGATGCTTCGATCCGTAACATCGCCCATCGTCATGCCTATACGTGCTTGCGACCCATCTTGTCATGAGCAACAACACAAGACCCAACTCAAAGGAACGTCTTATCTACCTTATCCTTTCTTCATCTTCCTCAACCCGACGTGCCGCCCGAGAGTAGATCACCTCCTTTCCTTCCTCCGTCTTCAACAACCGCCTGCATTGCCTCCTCTCCGGCGAGCTCCGCGCGTCTCCACCATTCCCCCGCCCCCGCCACCACCACCCACGGCTAGCAGCGTCCTTGCCTCCTTGTCGTGTCGCCACCTCTTCCCTACCCCGCCACCTCCCCGAGTGACGCGAGGTGCAGAGGACTACCGAGCACTCCGTGACGAAGCTCGCGGCAAGCAACAATGGCGCGAACGAAGATCACCCGCGATAACCCCATCGATGCTACAGAGAGGAATTAGAGGGAGAAGCCTGCACCGAGACGGAAGTGTGCTCGCGGCGATTGGGAAATTCAAAATGGTGCTCTCGCTAAGCAACCCGAATGGAGGGTTAAGCTGGTTCACCGAGAAGCTCACGGCAACAATGGCGCGAGGAGATTTGAGCGCACTGAAGCTCCACAAGGGCGTGGTGCATGAGAGCTCAAGGTGTGTAAAGAAGGATAAAGGAGGACAATGGGGCTTAGTAGGCTCGAGGAGCGAGGATGCGCGTCGCGAGCGACGGGAGCGCTTGAGACGACGACAACGGGCGTGGAGTGACGGCATTTAATGCGCTCGCAGAGAGCCGCGGATGGGTGACGGCGAGGACAGTGGCACCGCGCACTCCACGCCGGCCCGCCATGGCTCACGCCGCGAAGCGAGAGGAGGACGATGGCGGCCAGCCGTCCGATTTGCATCCAACGATGCCACCAGAGATTTTTGTGCAATGAAATTTCTCAAGAAATTCCTGCAAGTGATTTGGAGAGTTTGACCATTTGATTTGCTCTACGAGGTGTTACTACAACCCTAGAACCCAGAAAAATTATTACCAAGGGTAACATAAGAAAAGAAAGAGGGTAGTCCGCACGAAGACGATCTTCTCGCTCCCAAGTAGCCTCATCCTCGCCACTAAACTTTAAGCTTGATGGTCTTGTTCCTTGTTCTTCGTCGCCTCTCGAGTATGCGAACAGTGGTGCTCGCGATAGGTCATCCTCCGAACATCAAGAGTTTCGGTTGGAACACGGAGGCACTTAAGCCGGGACACATGGAACACATCATGTACCTCGCAAGTGCAGCAACTCCAACTTGTAGGCGGCGGCTCTTCTTCTCGAGACACGGTATGGACCGACATATCGAGGAGCTAACTGGACACCAAAACGCTGTGACCTTTTAGGGAGAAACCTTGAGATAAACGAAGTCATTGGGCTCAAAGCTCGAGCAGGCGTAGATCACGAATGAGACTTGACCGGCCTCATTAATCAGTCCGACCAAAGAAAGGTCTCACGGTCTCGGCCAGTTCAACCGAGTATAAGGCCTCAAATGGTGCCATGCCGAGACCGCTTGGAAGTGTTATAAGAAAACTCGCGAGAAGCACTTCTCCCAATGCTTCCCATAGAAAGGACACAAGCTCGCAGATGTCCTCCAAAACTTGTTGACCCGCCTCGGTCGACCATCTCTTGGGGGGTGAAATGCCGAAATGAAAGAAAGAAGTTCCCATAGCGCAGCTATGCCAAATCGCGAAGTGAACAAAGGAACCACGATCTCGACACATCGCTTTGGCACACCATGCAAACTCATGCGCGGCTAGGTAGAGATCCCGAAGACCTACTCGGTGGTCGCTTGACAGAAGAAAATGAGCCACCTTAGTCAATCGATCGATGACGCACCCGGATGGCATCATTCTTCCTTGGAGATCGTAGACCGGTGATAAAGTCCATCCCGACCAATCCCACTTCCACTCCGATGCCACGAGGCTCCTTGAGCGAGAATGCATTGCAATGCGCTGCGACTAAGCGCATCCGCAACCATACTGGCCTTGCCCGGATGGTAGTGAATACCCATGTCATAGTCCTTGATTAACTCCAACCATCTCCTTTGCCCGAGGTTCACGGCCAACTCCAAGTCATGGGTACATGAGGTCTCATTGCCTTGATGCATAGCCACTACTTTGCCTTCTTGCATAAGGACACAACCGAGGCCTCGACAGAAGCGCCACAAAGATATCGTCACTTGACATCGGAGAACAAGAACGGAGCGGTGGTCAACCGCTTCTTAAGCGCTGGAAACTTTCTCGCAATCGCTGGGAACGAGAACTTGTTGTCCTTCTGAGCAACTCCGTCATCGGCTTTGCTGGATCGCTATTCTTGCGGATCCACAGCCACGCCTCTGCCGAAAGAATATGGCCTAAGAAGGCTACTTCTTCAACTAACGCCGCACTTCTGCCGAAACATCGCATACAACGTGGTCGCTAAGCTTGCCCAACACAAGCCTCAAATGCTCGCAGTGCTCTCATCGCTTTGGAGTAGATAAGGATATTATCGATGAAGACCACAACGAACCTGTCCAAATACTCCATGAACACCGAATTCATGAGGTTCATGAACAAGGCCGAGCATTGGTTAAGCCAAAGACATCGAGTGAAAGCCGTTTTGAGGTCGAATCCGAACTGATGATATCCCACTCAAATCAATCTTGAGAAGACTCGAAGCTCAGGCATTGATCAAGAGGTCATCGACACGGGCAAAGGGTACTTGTTTCACCGTTACTTCATTAAGTGGATGGCGCAGCGTGTTGTCCTTTTTCGACAAAGATTGCCGAGCATCCCCAAGGAGATGAGCTAGGCGGATGAAACCCTTCTTGAAGCTCAGCCCGAGGACCACGGCACGAGCAACCTCCACCATCCCGATTCAAGAATTTTAGGTTAGAAACCAAAGCACTAACATTAGAAGTTGATGAAAGCGAAAAGCTAACGATTAGGGAATGTGAAAGCCAAAAAAAGAAGTAACAACTTTAAATGTTTCCAAAGAAGCTCTAAAACAGCAAGGAAACTCCAAACCAAGCTCAACTTCTCAATGCCATTAACCCGTATTGAAATAACGAGTAATAGTGTGAGAAGATAAAAATTTCAGCACACTACAACAAGTCTAACACTACTTGAGAGCAAGGTGGAAATAGGTGTTAGATACTTAGCTAACTAGTATCACATCTACCCTTTTATTCCCACAAGTTTTAGTTGAGAACCTTTGAGTCGAGAATGATCGCTGCCTGATTTGCATCCACATCCTAGCGAAATCTCCAACCGAAGCTTCAAAATCTTGTAGAGGGCAACACTTCAATTTGGGTTCCAAAACGCAATTAATCGATAACAACTATCTTTGGAGGAAGGAGAGGAAAACAACTCTAAAACTCGATTTAGAGTAAGATGAGAGAAGAAAGCTAAGATAGGTAAGGAATAAAATCGAGAATTTACTTAAGCTTTCATAAATTATTTGATACTTTGAAAATAAGGTTTTCAAAATATCCTAGGACGACTGGAAGTTTGTTACGGCCAATGTACCCACACGATAGACCGCCTTTCCACTCCCACTGCCTCTTGCCTCTTGTCGTGTCGCCACCTCTTCCCTACCCCCCGCCACCCTAGCGATGCCACTCGACATAGTCGTGTCGCCATCTTCCCTACCGCCACCCCGCGAACTCGAATCGCCTGCAGGCAATGGCAGTGCGGGGCATGGAAGAGGGAGAGGATTAGAAGAGTCTGATCAAAGTGAGGAGGGGGACTGGCCTTGATCAGGATGTGAGATATCAAGAGTGGCTAGCGATTGGGGTCTGAGGGTCGTGGCGGCGTGGGGAAGAGGACCGGTTGGGGTGTGCAAGGCCGCGAGCAGTTCGGGGAGGGAGCTAGCGAACAAGCAGGAGGCTGATGACACATGTCCACATGTCGACGTATGTTAGAGGACATCTGGGGAGTGCATTGCAACAGGGAAAGGAGTATGCTACGACGTGGGGTAGGACGATCGCCCCGCTGCGTGGGGTAAACTCCTTCTTTGTTAGTTAAGATATATACGAATTATAATCATTTAGGTATATATAAAGCCGTGAGTGGTGCTAAATGTTCACCACGAGCGGTCCCGCACTATCACCGTCAAACCTGACCAAAATGTAAAACCCAAATCACTAACTACTTAACTTCTTCTCTGGATTACTCCCACGAAAAGAGCAAAAAAATTGATTGGTCACCAGTAACTGGCAGGGGGAGTGGAGATTGTTGTGTATCCCCAAATCGGATGGAGGTCGAGGCTGTGCGCAATAGCAGCATAGCGAAGCCATCTAGCACCATAGGCAGGTTAGTTACGGCTCAGCGAGGCAACACACGGCAGCAACAACGGTGGTGGAAGCAGCTGGGACACCGATAGGCAGCACGGAGGGCCACGAGAAGCCACTACGGAACCCTCCAAGAAGTGTATGAAGATATTAAACCCCAAAATAGACAAAGAATGAGTGAAAAAGAGAAAGGGAAGGAGCAAAATGCTCACTGGTGGGCAAATTGGCTAAAACGCTACTGAACCCAAAGGCGACGCTCCGGTGCTCCGATTGACACCCTACTGAACCCGAAGGCAGCACTCAGGTGCTTCTGCTGACAAACTACTGGACTCGAAGGCCCAGTCGTGTCACTGATGCATCCCCTACCGCCACACCGCTAACTCGTCCAACACTCACCTGACAATTGGCGAGCAGTGTCAACAAAAGGGCGTTAAGCCAAGAGTAGATTACAGTGGAAACAAAAACGGCCAGAGGACCACTTGATTCGCCATAAGCAATCGACTGGGGGCGTAGCCTAAACGAAAGGCCAGGGCCACCCAGCTCAGATGTCCAGGACCTCCTGTCCAGGACCACCCAAGCCAGGACGTCCAAGACCACCCACCAAGACCACCCAAGCTAGGCGTCCAGGACCACCCAACCTAGTCGTCCTGGGCCTCGTCCCCAACGAAGTCTTCCTCACCTGCTTTTCAACAAAGCAAGAGTGAGCACAACAATCGTGCTCGCAAGTCACACCCATCAAATAACAGATTCATGTATGTAAAAAATTTCAACAGGAGGCTTATAAGGTTGATTTGCATAAATCCAAGTTTTTTAGTTACTTGTACTAAGTTCTAAAGCAGCTAAACTATACCTAAAATTCATTTTGAGAACACAAGTTTTATAGTTAGATAACATTCATCAACCAGTGTTGAAGGATATCCTCCTATCACGGGCAACCCGCCCAAAACCCATTTGGATAGAGATCCAAAACATTTAAGCAGGTCTTTTGAAAATAAAAATAAAATCTAACTTAGAGTGGCTTTGCCAGCATGTCCCTAACCGTGAACACAACTATTCGAATACATCATAACACTCTGTAGAGGTGGTACAGCTTTACCCACATGACACAATTTCTCTAGTTTGTTTGGTATCCGTCGATACCATCACTCATTGCCGAAGGTAAGTGGTTTAGAGCACGTGACAAGGCCTTTACAAAGTTCCATCCCATCGTAGCCATCCCTCGCTGAGGTTTCGCCCTCTTTGGATAGAAATCCGCAGAGTTCCTAGCCCCCTCTTACGCCATGTGGGAATATAAAAGCAGGTCTTGAAAGACCAACCCACGCAACCAGACGGGACGACCACGGTGAAACTTCACAGATTAGTTAGCCAAGTCCTTCCTATTTAGGACATGTGGTAGTACGATGTGGCGTGGTAAGATGCGGCTCGAAAACCGGTCCTTAACTGATTTGGACGACTTCCACATAACCCTAGGCCTCAACCTACTCGGTTGAGCCCATGCATAAACGTGCACCCACCAGACAACTATTTCGCCCAGGTCCAAACCAATTTCGAATTTTATTTACCACCGTAAAATATTTCAGCAAAATCCATAGTACTGACCATACCATGGTAAGAGTTTGAAACAATTGAGCTTTTGGCTAAAATTTCCCAAATCAAGATTTTTGAGCTAAGCTTCGGCTAAGCAGAGTTTTGCAACCAGCTCTAGTTTATACTAATGTATCAACTAGCTTTTGACTTAAGGTATCAAGGGTGGTTTGACAACATTTAAGTCTGGTTGTACAAAGGAATTTAGGAATAACTATAAAGTTAAAACAGGAGTTCAAAGTACTTGAATTGAAATGCGCATGCAGTAGTATTTTAAAACAGAAAGTAAATAATTTGAAGTATTGGCTTCAATATAATCAAGGGTATGACTTGCCTTGCTCGAAAGCTTGAGGATCTACTTCCTCTGAGAACTCGGGCTCACCGAAGTCATCGACATCTACACGTTAGAACAAGCAAGCTCAAATAAAGACCAATAAGAACCAAATGAAATCCGAATCAAATAACTCAAAAGAAGACAGCGCAAACTAGACTCGAGAGGGAGGTCCAAAAGAGTCGGAGGAGGGAGGTCCAACGAGTCGAAAGGAGGTCCTAAGCGACTTGGTCGAAACAGATTCAACGAGTCACGAGGAGGTCCTATGAACAAGGCGACTCGAGAGAGATCCTAAACGGTCAAGGTGACTCAAAGAGGTCCTGAACGATCAAGATGACTCAAAGAGGTCCTGAACGGTCAAGATAGGATACGACTACTCACGTGGTCGTAAGAACATAGAAGAACAACCGAGGCGCGAAAAACTCACCAGAACAAAGAGAAAGAGAGAGCGGAGAAGAAGGCTAGGAAGGACGACGAGCGGAGAACAGCGGCGACGCTGACTCCGACGAACTCTTTGGCGATGGCGAGCTCCAGCAGATCCCAGTGGAATTGCTGATGATGAAAAGGCAACAACGCAGGCTCCAACGGCTCCTCTGCAACGGTGAACTCCAATAACTTCCTTGGCGGCGGCGAGCTTCAGCGGCGTCGGACACGGGGAAGAACGGAGCTCAAGGTGACGAGGTTAACAGAGGTTAACAACAAAAAACTGAAGAACAAAAGTGAGGATGAAAGGAAATGGAGAGTTGAGGGGAGAGCCCAAAGAGTGCGAAAGGGAACCAGGGCTCCCTACGACGCTATTTATAGTAGAGGTAGGAGAACTAAGTGACAAAGATAGAGTGACAGGAGCAGGTGGGCACGGGGATGGAAGCAGGTAAGGGAGGAGACAAGAGGGGGAGATGGGTACAACAGAGGTGATAGCATTTAATGCGGCGCAGCAGCATTAAATGCTCAAAGACTTCTGCAGCTGACGTGTAGGAAGGATAAAGTGAGCAAGACTAGGTCAAATAAAGAGGTTGGTCAAGGTCAAAGGAAAATGTTGTGACCAAGAGAGAGGTCCAACTAAAAAGGGTGGTCACAGGAGGAGGTCCTTGAAAAGGGGCGGTTGCAACCGGGAGGGTCGTCTTTGCAAAAAGAACGGTTGCGACCACATAAGGTGGTCTTTACAAAAGAGGGGTGCGCAGCATTAAATGCTCAAAGACTTCTGCAGCTAACGTGCAGGAAGGATAAAGTAAGCAGGACTAGCTCAAACAAAGATGTTGGTCAAGATCAATGGGAAAATGTTGTGACCAAGAGAGAGGTCCAACCGAAAAGGGTGGTCACGGGAGGAGGTCCTTGAAAAGGGGCGGTTGTGACCAGGAGGGTCGTCTTTGCAAAAAAGAACGGTTGCGACCACAGAAGGTGGTCTTTGCAAAAGAGGAGGTCGTGACCCACAGGGTGGTCATGACAAAAAGGGTGGTCTTTCCAAAAGAGGAGTGCTCCTGATCACAGAGTCAAGGGGGTCCTGAGAGAGCTGCAAAGAGGGAGCCGTCCAATTCGGATCGGATGGTGCAAAACGATCGGGGACATTCGGACCATCCGAAGGATAGAACGAGATCTAACCGCTCAACACAATCGAGCGGTCCAGAAAAGAGGAGGGCACAGGAGATTGGATTGGCGCGCTGAAGCGGCCAAGGAGGAGGTCCAAACTGAAGGAGGTCTTGACCTAAAGGGAGGTCGTGACCAAGAACCGGTACGCACAGAGAAAAGGAAAACAAAACACAGAACTCAAGTGACGAGAAAACCAACTTGAATTAGTTGAAGTTCGACTTAGTTATTTAAATTATTTTTAAATCTTAGGTTAAGTTTTAGCAAACCTATCAAATGGTTCTTTTTATTTTGAAAAGCTCAAAAAGGCTCAGAAAAACCAGGGCATTACAAGCAGATAGACAGCTGTAGGGCGGTGCGAGTTGGGCGGGGGCAACGATGTGAGGGAAGGTGAGGAGACGACCAGATTGGCAGCGTAGGAGAACACATCAGTGGTGGAGGGTCGATCTAGGGCGAACTATGGTTTTGGTCGAGGCTAGGAGGAAGAGACTTACGGTGGTGGTGACATGACATGTTCACTGCCGACGGTCACAACAACCGAGGAGGGGGGCTGAGGGAAGGAAGATAGAGCGAGGAAGAAGGAGGGGGGAGGGGAGAGAACGACTCGGCCTCTATCGGCGAGGTTGAAAGGGAGGAGGCGGGGCATGCTCGAGGGGGAGGTGGTAAGGCGGTGACCTCTTTGAGGGAATGAAAGAGGCTAGGGCATGGGGTCTGGCACATGCTAGCAGACGGTTGGATCAGCACCCTGTGCGAGATCGGACGACGACATGTGTGTAGGATTTCAACACAATTTCACAAAACAATGAGGGGTTTTACGTAAAAGAGGCGAACACCAAAACTAAAGGCCGTTGGTTTGCCTAGGGCTTAGCTGAAATTTTGATAAATACAAGTTTTTTTTTCCGCACAAGCGGTGAGGTGAGAGTTCTTAGAGCTCATTGATTCCTTCCCCCTTAAGGCCTTGTTTGGATAGACATAGATTAGAACCAATCCAAGCGAATTGAACCTAATAGCGGGCAAGAACAATATAATATACTACTAGTAGGGTTTCTGTGTGTTGCAACGGAACCCCAAAAGAGGATGATATATATCAGCAGATGAGATCCTAAACCGCATAATAAATATCAATTTTCTTTCACACACATATAAACAGAAACATTAACTCCACCTATTGCATCATCTACTACTATTACCTGGATATTTAAATTTTGAGCTCATAGATTGTTTACCTTTGAAAGTTGAAGTTGATGCCGACTTCCCTCCCTAACGTGCTGCTAATTTCCAGCCATTGCTGGCTGACAAGGAAGAGGGCTACATGTCGATGGCCACATTCTTTCACCTTGAACCCAAGCCACGACTCGGTCCTCACGGCCATTGGCCTCTGCAGCCCTCGCTAGGTACATTGCGGTGAGGAGGTAGGAGGCCGGGGGAAGCAGTGGCGGCGTCGTGGTGTTAAGCGGGGAGGATGCGGCGATGCTTGCTCGGCTGGCGCGGAGCAGGAGGAGGCGGCGGCGCAGGGGAAGATTAGGATGAAGATGACACCATGCGGTGAACTCGAGACGGCGGCGCGGCAAGAGAAGGACGTCTTCGTCTCTGCCTATTTAACGTGCGCCGTCGCTGCCTCCTTCCTTCGCCACGCCTCTGCTTCTCCTCTAAGGTACCATCTCCTCCTCTCCTCCCTGCTATCTCCTTCTGTTACCGGCACTACCTTCCTACACCACCGCCTCCTACATTGTCGGATCCCCTCGTCTTCGTGTACGCCACCCTTGCAATCCTATAGTATTTCAAACCATCACCATCATGGTATCCTCGATCTCACTGCCCGCTTCACCATGTGTCTCACCAACGGCCCTGATCGAAGCACACTAGTCTCCCTCTCTATAAAATCTTGCCCTCCCCAATGCTGCTCTCATTCAAACCCGAACATCCAGCAAAACCCTAAACCCTCTCCTGCGGCGGCGGCCACAAGCATCCTCGTCGAGTACCATGAGGCCACCACGAGGCAAGCAGTCGAAACCCTAGCCCTATACGTTTTCTTCTTGTCCTCGATTCAATCTTACCTGCTGATGTTTTGCCTCCCGCAGGACGCGGCGGGAGGGGTGGGAGAAGTGATGGCGGAGGCCGCGGCGGCGGCGGCGGGAGGGGATTCGGGAGAGGTGACGGTGGAGGGAGAGGAGGCAGGGGTGGGAGGGGAGGCAGGGCGCCGAGGGGCGGCGGCCGCGGGGGCAGAGGAGGCATGGGTGGCATGAAGGGCGGGAGCAAAGTGGTCGTGGTGCCGCACAAGCACGACGGCGTCTTCATCTCCAAGTCCAAGGAGGACGCGCTCTGCACCAAGAACATGGTCCCCGGAGAGTCCGTCTACGGCGAGAAGCGCATCTCCGTCCAGGTCCGTGCCTATTGCTCGCTCATTTATCCTCTGAAAGATTCATTTTTATGCGCATCTTTTTCCTACTCTTGGCGTGTAAGATATATAAGCAAAGGTGTTTTAGTTTGATTTAGCTTATATCAACCTGTAAAGTTTCAACTTCTGCTATTTGATTTTGCTGCTCTGTTCTGTTTCTTGTACATGCCAAAGTATGTTCATTTCTGTTGTTATGGTATTACAGAACGAGGATGGAACCAAGGTAGAATACAGGGTGTGGAACCCCTTCAGATCTAAGCTTGCTGCTGCCGTGCTTGGTGGTGTTGACAACATCTGGATTGTACGGTTATTGCTTCATCTGATTGTGCATTAGCTTGTAATTTAAAGTGTTTGAAAACCTTGTTCGTTAAAGGCTGTAGTGTAAGATAGCTACCTTGTTATTGTTGACGATTGTGTTATTATTTAGGCTCCTGGTACTCGTGTGCTGTATCTTGGTGCCGCCTCAGGAACAACAGTGTCTCATGTGTCCGATATTGTTGGACCGGTGAGTTCTCTTTTACAATGTTCATTTTATTGATGAATGACCTTGATCTGGTGTGTTGTCTTAACGAATTGAGACACTTTGCAGACTGGGTTGGTGTATGCTGTTGAGTTCTCGCACAGGAGTGGCAGGGATCTCGTCAATATGGCCAAGAAGAGGACCAATGTGATACCTATCATTGAGGATGCTAGGCACCCAGCAAGGTACCGGATGTTAGTTGGCATGGTTGATGTTATCTTCTCTGATGTTGCACAGCCTGACCAGGTATACCTATCTCACAAATATTTCAGAACAGCTCTTTTATTGCCTTGCTTGTGGTTGAGCTCTGATTATTGTAGTATACAATTGATGGTCAGTGTTTATCTGTGTGCAATACTTTTCACGACTTTTGGTGGCTATATTGTGGCTTAGCAAATGATGAGCATACTCGGATTCCCCTTCAGGACATCAAAATGTATGATGCAAATTCGAGTTTCTGATGCACTTATGCCCAGCGCCAATTCTTTTTCCTTCCTTTTATTTGCTATTTGTCTTGCTACATTTTGTCTTCTTGATTAATGCTTATGACCATACTTGGATTCTTCCATCTTCAGCATGTCACATTGGATGGTCAACAATTTGATTCCCATTTCAGTTACATGCAATAATTTGCCTGCTGTCTGCCTGTTTATTCCCTGTATGTTTTGTGTAAACTTCAATTTGGAAGATTAATGTGTGCATGGTTGATGAAATGATGGCAAATAACCAGCCAACCTTGCCACAAACCTTAGTTTTGATGAACTAATCTTGTTTCTTCTTCTGAAATACTTGGACTGGTAGGAAGTTGTAGCCTTATTGCAAGATTTTTTTGCACTTTCTAGTCTTGTTTGATATAATCATAGCTTTTTCGCTATTCAGTTGCTTGCTTTCTTGTGGCATGCATAGTATTTGGCACATACTAGCAATTACGGTTATGCTTTTCACATCAAGAGTTCTTTGTAGTAGAGGCATTTTGTGGCTTTCCTCTTTTATGGAAATATGTACCTGAACATGATGCTGGATCTTGTAGTTGTATTTTAATTTGCTAGTTTCAATTTGCTGCGGATCTGTTACATAGAAATCTATTGCAAATGCTGAAGTTGTACTACCTACTACCAGAATTTTGAATAACGCTTCACTTGTTAAAGTGTGGTACTTAAGTCTATAAATTTTCATCTGTTTAATTAATTCATTAGTTTGCTAAAATTAAGAATTACTTGCTTTATGTGCTAGCAAAATTCTACCAGTTGTTTCAGACACAACTTCAGTTAAAACAAATGCATCCTTTTTTTAGGCCATTGATGTAAACATCAAATATAATTCTTACAAGCTGATTCAATTTGCTGTTGTCAAATATGACTTCTTAAATACTAGTGCAAGATGATTTCCAATGTGATCCTTGCATTGTTCGCTTTGTGAAAATCGCGAACTTCACTGCTAAGCTTTTAAACCTTGTCACTGGATCTTCTATCCTGCAGGCTAGGATTTTAGCCCTTAATGCTTCATACTTCTTGAAGAATGGTGGTCATTTTGTCATTTCAATCAAGGTACTTGTCAGTTTCAGATTCAAGAGTTGTCATTGTGCATTATGCCAAAGCAAATTGCCTTGGAAAATTTGTAGTTTGGCATTGGTCTGACAGTTCCTTTCTCTGATCAGGCGAATTGTATCGACTCTACCATGGCTCCTGAGGCAGTGTTTGCTAGTGAAGTGGAGAGGCTGAAGGCTGATCAGTTCAAGCCGTCGGAGCAGGTGACTCTGGAGCCCTTTGAGCGTGACCATGCCTGTGTTGTTGGTGGTTACAGGATGCCCAAGAAGCAAAAGCCTGCATCTTAAGAAGAGATGGTGTTTTATGTCTGCAATCTATATGATCAAACGAAGTAGCGCGAAGAACTTTATCTAAGGGTTGTCTTAAAAAAAACTAAGGGACAATGCTGGTTTTACATCTACCCGTTAATTGTTATATTTAATTTGAGCAGACCTAGTTGGTTGAAACGATGTTGCCATATCTTATTAGCAAATGTTCAGTATTGGCATTAATATCTAGGAAATCACTAGCCGTGGCTGGTATTTTTTATGCCTTGTAACATTGGAGAAATTATCAAACAAAACAACCATTGACAAAAGGGATGCTGCAGCCACTTGAACAAACAACCAGTTCTTATCTTTCTTTTTTGGTTGCAGCAGAGTAGTTAGTAGGTAATGTGATAATGTCTCATTTTGGGGATTGTGATTCTATGGGATACGGTCGTACGGTGGGTTTATACATGTTTTCTGAAGAAATAGGGTATGAAAGCTGTTTACTTGGTGGAGACAATCAGTTGACAATAGCACTGAAGTTTTCAGTAACGATCGCGAAAGCTTTTTTTTTATTTTTTTTTTTATTTATTGTAGAAGGTAGAAAAGCTCTACCTTATGATCATTGTATTAGTATTAAAATGGTTGACAAAATGTTACAAATGAAGCGAAAAAACAAAAGCTAAAAGAAAGCTAATTATAACCAGGCAGTAATTTAAAAATAAATTTGACATCACTGTGGTGCTCGGATTTGGACCGGCAGGATCAAAGATCAATGTACTCTCGGATGTGGTGTTGAATTGCATTGTTTTCACATTCAGTATTTTGAAATATCCTTTAATTCCATATGGTCCATAAAGCATGAGCGCAGGCAGCGAAGCATATAAGCCAAATTTCATGGTGGCTCAATGAATGTGCTGAAACAATTTTCACAAATTCTAGTATGTCCTTGGAATAGGTAGCTTCTGTATTCCAGAATCAAGATTTGAGAAAATCAGTGATGATTTATCATTGAGAATTTAAGGCTAAAACGATTTATCACTCTAGCAACTGTATATCCCTTGAAACAATCTGCAGTTTGTGAATAACAATTCTTCTTTATACAAAATATCAATGCATATGTAATCCAACGGTTGAAAATGTGCCCAGGTTTTGGAGATACTCAAAATATGTGTAAATTTGGTTTCGCTATTGGAAATTTGACTATTTCGTTTTTATCATTCTTCCATCAATGCATGTTTCCTTTTTGTCACTTCATCCAAGTCAATGGGTTTGATCGTTAAGAAATATTGGAAAAAAAATAGAAAATTACTAGAAAATCATAGAAAAAAAACACAAGAAAAATATATAGCAAAATTCAATGATAAATTTTGAACAATTTTATTTTTTAATACACTAATAAAATTTCCAAAAAATTTACACTAAGAAAAATGTTTTAATCTTCATAAACTTTTATGCAACATTGCTAAAATTTTTCTTAGTATAATTTTTCCGAAATTTGCTCTAAGAAACTTTTGTGGATTTTTATTATTTTTTGAAAATTTTCTGTATTTGTTGGCATTTTTAAAATTTTTATTTTAAAATTTTCTCTTTCTGATAATTTTGCACATTTCTTAACGGTCAAATCCCGTTGACTTCACAGAAAATTGAACAGGGTGACAAAAACGAAATATGCTGACAGAAGAATGACAAAAACAAAATGATCAAATTTCCGATTGCATATATTCTAAATGGCATGAACAAAATTTTCGTTTTTTTACGGTAGAGATACGTGTACATTTCATTTGTTGTATAAATTTTACTCACAAGATACACTAGTAAATTTATGGAACATAAGTCTACTGGTGAATTTTGTATTTTTGTTTAATTTTCCTCCGTTACCACCTCCACGGATATCTCCGGTCAATAATTAACCTGTATGGTCAAACCAACTAAATTTGTGTTCCCAGCATGCAGACAACGCAGCTCAACCACTTGTCAAAGCCACACCGTTTTGCGGACAACGCATGCATGCTGCACGGTCATTCTAATCTCGACGATTTCATCTTCCGTACTGCCTATTTATATCTCCCAAAATAATTTCGCTCAGTGTTTCTTGTTCAAATCAACTCTCCATTGATCAGAAGAGAAGTAAATAGCCAGATAGATTCATAGCAAATTAATTAAGAAGCCATGGCTCAGGCTTACTACGACGAGGACGCAGGCCAGGCCCAGCTCATCAGGGAGGTCGTCGAAACCACCACCGAATCCGAGTCCGTCGTCGATGCATCCAAGGTGACCTACGTGCCTGAATTGTGTGTGTTATTATTATTAGGGACAACTAGCGTTCGGACGTCCGATCCGGATCGTCGGAGGTACACTTGACGCCGGAGTAACATGACTCGTCGGGGGAGGAAGTAGAGACCCGATGCACTACCTTGTCACCGGCAAACCCAGATCTGGTAGGGGTCAGTCTGACCGTGGCCCTAGCGAAGCACGTGGTGGCGGCCTCGGCTGCCCAGTGGTGCTCGCAGAGGTCACTACCTAACTCGGAGGCGTAGCATGTGCTGGAGAGGGAGGGAGAGAGAGAGAAAGTGTGGGCTCTCATGGCTTTGGCCTTTAGAGCTCGGGAGTCAAAAAGCAGCAGATTGAAGAGTCGCTGGAAGGGGATGGGTCCAGAAAGCCGATGGGCGTCCGATGCTCTTTTGATGGTTGGATGGGTCGTCAGGGCTTTTAGCTCGTATGGGATGCCTGACCCCGAGGATTGTTATTATTATTATTTTGAAATTTGGTCAGGAGATCTGACATACACTTACGAAAGAAGAAAGAAGCCAGGCACACAGGTTTGAGTCCGGTGGGCGTTCGATGACACCCTCTACCAACCGATTATCGCTCTTTCTGTGTGGTTGTTCTTTTTTCCTGTATATGCATCACCAACCAAATTTTTTTGTTTGTCATAATAAAATACTAACCTTGATAAGAGAATTATCCGTGTGATTACGACGCCATCCATCTCGAGTTTCATGCATCAAAGATTCTTACTGTCTGGATCAGTAGGATTTTGCATGATCAAAGGCAGGTGCTTATTTGACTCCTCCATCCTTGGTCTCGATCGGCGACTGCTGTATGTGCAGGTGGTTGGTCAGGTGAACCATGACAAGCTCTGCGATGCCGTCCACGAGAAGGTGATCAGCTCCGAGGTGAGCACCGTCGGCAGGCCCCCCTCCACCACGCCCTCCGACGACAATATCGCAGCCGGCCCCTCTCGGGACGGACGACGGGCGTAGAGTCCTAGAGGCAGGCCGGTCACATCCAACTGTGAAATCCCTGTGTGACCTGCATACTAATTAAGCATGGGGTTAATAACTATTGGTGATTCCTTGTGCTAATTAACCACACAAAAACATCCTGCAAAGTTTGCACAGCAAACATGCTATGTATGTGGCATATTTATCCATCAGATGTTCGTTATGCATGGACCTCTTGTCAAGAATAGCCCCCGATTTGTCTTTCTTGTTCAGTTAGTACTAATGGCCCACACCTTAATTGCGATGGTATATTCTGAATTCCTCACGCCAAAGTATAGTGTACTCCCTTGGTTCTGAAAATAATTAAGATACGTGCGTGCGATTTAGTTTCCAGAGGAGCACAAAAGCACTGCTCTAAAAGTTAAGGGGGAATTTTCTTTTAGTTCCACTAAAAATTAAACAGCACAATTATGTACTTGCCACTGGTACACAAGTGCAAAGCAGCATATACATGCAGCTTTTCTATTTACCTATACCTTTGCTAGTAGAGTACTGTTTGCTTTGAGGAATAGGCCGGGTTGGCCCTGGCCCCTTGTCAGAATTAAGGACAGGAGAAGAACCATCGGACGGTGAGGCATGCGTGCCGTTGGACACAAATTGCATCAGCGATGCCTCTTCCAGCCATGACGAAGGTTTCTAAGCAGAGGCATTTCAGCAGTGGCGGAGGTTGGGCACAAATCAAGAAAGAATAATGAATTTCATAAGAAATTGGTGACCATTTTCAATATCAAGCATTTGCTAGGCGCGACGCTTCACCCAAACACTTACAAAATTGAAGGGAGGCCATGGCCCTTGTTCGTTGTCAGTAAGCTCGATCTGCCCCTGCATTTTTGGTCTTCTTTCAGAAATTTCAAGGACGACGATGCCAAATAAGAAGTTACATGTGTTTTGCAGTGGCACATAAAGAGTATGCTCCTTTAAAATGGCTTATGCAAAATTAAGCGACTGATATAGTGTAAAATATATTTTCCCCAAAATAAGTTGTTACAACTGTACTTTGTAGACCTCGGATGTGTTGGGTTGATCTCGGCTAACAGCTCCGAGATACAGGGGTCACGCCCCACCTCGCACCCTGATCGGGGACGCAACCAACTCTAAGTGGTTTCGGTCCCGTCCACTAGCGCTATATAGAAAAAGGGGCCTCGGCAAGCCTGGGTGATACACAAGTTTTTCTAGGCTAACGAACACCCCAATAGATACGATCTCTCTCGAGCGCTCAGGTAGGCGAAGACCGGAATCCGAAGGCCGACGTCGTCACCATCAAACCCCCCTCACCGCCGGCGTCGCCTACACCATCTACGCCTACCGACCACCTCTACATCAACTGATCTTCAATTCTTATGGTGTCTTCATCTTCGGTATGTTAATTAACGCTTTCGCTCTAAAGATTATGCTATGTGTTCATGATAGAGCTAGGGTTAATGTCATTAGATCATGTTTAGCCTTAGATAAATAAACAACATTTGGTATCAGAGCCAACTCTAGCTCATCTTGAACCCTAATTAGTCATAAACCGAACTTGTTCTTGCTAGATCTAATGATTAAAAGTTCAGATCTAAGGATTAGAGGCTCGGATCTATTGATTAATGGCTCAATTTAGCAATTAGAAGGAGGGGACTTAAGAAATTCTTGCAAAATCCTAACGAAATCCCCAAATCGGTACCACCCGAGCCCTCAAACCCGAATCAAAACCCAAATCGGCGGCGGATACTTACATTTTTTTTGGAGATCCGGAGTACCTCCGGTCACGGGCGCCACCGTAGCTCCACTCGACGGCTGCGCGCGCAACCTCGGTCGCACGCGCGCCGGGCGAGGAGGGCTGCAGAGGCGCCGCCTCATGCCGCGCCACCTCAAGATGGCCCTCTGCATTCTCCTTTGCGCGGTCACCGGCGGAGCCGCTGCTGCTCCACGCGCGCGCCGTCGCCGACGCCGCATCGCGTGTGCTGCTCCCCGCCTGCGCGCCGCTGCCGTCGCTCTGCTTTTCGGGGAGGAGAAGGGGAAGAATGAAATTAGGGTTAGGGTTTTTGGGGATTTTATTCCTCTCGGGATTCATCTCTGGCCGTCCATCAGATCCAACGATCGTGATTTTCGGGCCGACCGAGAGGAGTTGGGCTGGCTATTTTTTCGGCCATCCGATCAGATCAAACGGCTGCCGTGGATTTTCGGGCGATGGAGTGGGTTTTCATCCTAAGTCGTCCGAGAGATCCAATGGTCATCGGGCTCCAGCTGCTTTTTGGGCCGCTCACGTGGAATTGGGCCGCGCGCATGGAATTGGGCCGGTTGAGAGTTTTGGGCTGAATAGCTTTTGAGGTCTGCAACAGTGAGCTCTTATTATTTTCAGTGCATTTTCTTATGATTAAGTCTACTTTTTGTGCACTGTTTAATTATTGTTTTGTTTCCCAATTACGATATATTATAAACAATGTATTATTGCCCAATATTTACGCTTGATCTCTGATTAAAATTGAACCAACGAGATATTTTAATTAGAGATTTTATAGTTTATTTTGGCATTATGTATGCATACGATTATATTCTGACCAACGTTGATTGTAGTCGTGTGTCACCATATTAATTGTTAAGTTCCTTTTCATTTTCTGTCCAACGGTGATATGAATTAGAACTATAGTTTTTGCATGTTATTAATCAGACCAACATAAGGTTAATTGCATGCAATATATATTCTTATGCTATTTCTAATTTTACCTTGTATTTTGATATTCAGCAATAAATGCTTCAAATGTTGCCGCCACAATCGACAACATTGAGCAGCTTATGGGGAGCAACTTTCCCTCTTGGAAAGAAAGGATCCATGTTGTCCTTGGAGTTTTAGACCTTGATTATGCTTTAAGGGTGACCGCTCCCGTTCCCCCACCGAAGGTGAGGAAAATTATGATGACAAAAAGAAAACTTATGAAACTAATGCTGAGAAATGGGAGCGGTCCAACCGTCTGTCACTTATAATTATGAAGACCTCTATCTCACTTGGGATCAGGGGAGCAATCCCCGATTCCAAAAATGCTAAAGAGTATTTGGCTTCAGTTGAGGAGAAATTTAAAGGCTCCACTAAAGTTTATACCAGTACTCTAATACAGAGGCTCTTGACAACTAAGTATGATGGGTCTGGCAGCATAAGAGAACATATCATGATGATGACGGATATGGCCGGAAAGCTCAAAGGCATGGACATGGAGATATATGATGGTTTCCTAGTCCATTTTATCATGACTTCTCTTCCTTCTGAGTACACGACATTTAAGATCAATTACAACACTCAGAAAGAAAAATGGAACATGAGCGATTTAATCGCCATGTGTGTCCAGGAGGAAGAAAGAATAAGGACGAAAAAGAGGGATCTTGCGCTTCAAGTTGGTGGCTCTAACAAAAGGAAGTTCCAAGGGGACTTCAAATCTAAGAAAAAGCTGCAATTCTCCCTCAATTCAGATAAGTCAGGGCCTAAGGTGCACAATGCACCTAAGCCCCATGTTGCTCCTACTGGAGCACCTAAAGGGGGTGAATGTCACTTCTGCAATCAGCCAGGGCATTTCCAGAAGGACTGTATCGGATTCCTAAGGTGACTCGCAAAAAAGGGTAATGATACAATAACGTTCATTGAAGAAACTCTTTATGCTAATTTCTCCATTAATTCTTGGTGGATTGACTCAGGTGCAACTGTGCACGTTACCAACTATTTACAGGGATTTCTTACCGCAAGAACACTAAGAAAGGGGCAGCGAAGTCTTAAAGTCACGGATGGAAAGGAAGCCGAAGTAGAAACAGTTGGATCTATTTCATTAGTTTTAGACAACGGCTTCTTGCTTCGTCTCAATAATGTAGTCTATGTTCCCTCTATCAGGAGGAATTTGATTTCAGTTTCTTTGTTGGACGATGAAGGTTTTAAGTGTATTTTTGGTGACAATAAATGCATTATTACGTTTAATTCAAATGATGTTGGTCTTTCTTTTAGACAAGACAAGCTCTATATGCTTTTCCTTAATGAATCTCCTGTATCCTTGAATGTGTGTGATGCTAAGTGTAAAAAGAATAATGAGATTTCTTTAAAATTGTGGCACTGTCGTTTAGGCCACATTTCAAAGGGGAGAATGGAGCGTCTCATTAAGGAAGAAATTCTTCACCCATTAGATTTCTCTGACTCAGACCACTGCATTGATTGCATTAAAGGAAAATATGTAAAGCAAATAAAGAAGGGAGCCACTCGCAGCACATGACTCTTAGAATTAATTCATACTAATATTGTGGTCCTTTTCCTGTGACATCAGTGGATGGTTTTGATTCTTTCATCACATTCACTGATGATTTCTCCCGTTATGGTTATATCTTTCCCATTAAAGACCGATCTGAGTCACTTGACAAATTTAAGATATTTAAGGCTGAAGTTGAAAATCAGCACAACCTAAGAATTAAGGTGGTAAGATCGGATCGTGGGGGAGAATATTACGGAAGACATGCCACTTATGGATAAATTCCTGGCCCTTTCGCTAAGTTTCTTCAGGAAAATGACATTGTTGCCCAGTATTCTATACCAGTTGAACCTCAGCAGAATAGGGTAGCTGAGAGACACAACCGTACACTTATGGATATGGTACGGAGCATGCTTAGCCACTCTAGTTTACCAATTGGTTTGTGGATAGAAACACTAAAGACAGCTGCACATATTCTTAATCGGGTCCCCAGTAAATCAGTGCCTAAGACACCTTATGAATTATGGACCGGGAGAAAACCGAGTATAAAATATTTACGTGTGTGGGGTTGTCGTGCTGAAGCTAAGATATTTAATCAACATATTGGAAAATTAGACCCTAAGACAATAAGTTGTCATTTTATTGGGTACCCCGAGAGATCCAAAGGATATCGTTGTTATTGTCTTGATAGGATAACTAAGTTTGTAGAAACAAGGCACGCTGTGTTTTTAGAGAATAATGAGGACCTAGAGCCCAGAAAAATAGATCTTGAGAAGAAGCGGGTTTATGTTCCTTCACCGTTTATCCCAGAGACCTTTGTTCCTGTGCCTCAGGTGGTTGCACCTCCAGTAGAGAATACTGTTGTTGCACCCATTGTTGAGGTCTCTGAAATTCCTAATGTTGCACCAAATGACGAGCCTCAGCAGTCCCTTGCAAGAGCTAATGAACCTATTAGAAGATCACAGCGGGAGAGAAGATCTGCCATCCCAAATGATTATGTTGTTTATATGAATGAGGATATTAATGATATAGGGAAGGTAGATGATCTCACCTCTTATAAGGAGGCCATGATGAGTGAACATTTTCCTAAGTGGTTTGGTGCCATGAAGGATGAACTAAAGTCTATGAGCACTAATGATGTATGGGACTTAGTAGAAATTCCTGACGGAGTCAAAATAGTAGGCTGTAAATGGGTCTACAAAACCAAGTATGACTCTAAGGGAAATATTGAAAGATTCAAAGCAAGGTTTGTAGTAAAAGGCTTCTCACAAAGAGAGGGGATTGACTATAATGACACCTTTTCTCCTGACTGAACTAAAGATTCATTCAGAATTGTTATGGCACTTGTAGCTCATTATGATTTAGAGCTGCATCAGACGGATGTTAAGATGACATTTCTTAATGGCGATTTACAAGAAAACGTTTACATGGCTCAACCGGAAGGTTTTGTCATGGAAGGCAAGGAGCATATGGGATGTCGACTTAAGAAATCGATTTATGGCTTAAAGCAAGCGTCGAGGCAGTGGTACCTCAAATTCGATAAGATCATAAGGAATTTTGGTTTTAAGGAAAATGAAGTCGATAACTGCATATATGTTAAGTTCAAGGGGAGTAAATTCACCATCTTAGTACTTTATGTGGATGACATCTTATTGGCCAGCAATGATAATGATATGCTATTTGAGATCAAGAGATTTCTTTCATCTAATTTTGATATGAAGGATCTTGGTGATGCCTCTTACGTTCTTGACATTGAGATTCACCGAGATAGGTCCAAAGGAATATTAGGTTTATCTCAGAAGGCATACATTGACAGAGTACTAAAGAGATATAATATGCATAAGTGCTCTGGCTCGCCTGCTCCTATTGTTAAGGGCGATAAGTTTGGGACATTTTAATGTCCAAGGAACCAATGTGAAACTGATCAGATGAAGTCGGTTCCTTATGCCTTAGCTATCGGAAGCATTATGTATGCTCAAGTATGCACACGCCCTGATTTAGCTTTTGTAACCGGATGCTTGGCGATATCACCAAATCCAGACCGACCATCAAGGCCGTTAAGAAAGCTTTGCGCTATATGCAAGCTACTAAGCATTTCGTGCTCACATATAAGAATTCTGATAACCTTGAAGTTGTTGGTTATTCAGATTCAGATTTTGCGGGATTGTTGATACTAAGAAATCCACGTCAGCTTATATCTTCACACTCGCAGGAGGAGCTATCTCGTGGAAAAGCTTCAAACAAACCCTTATGGCATCTTCAATGATGCAAGCTGAGTTTGTGGCATGTTATGAGGCCACCGGGCAGGCTGTATGGCTTAAGAACTTTATCCCGGGACTTAGAGTGGTAGACAACATCTCTAAACCACTCACTTTATACCGTGATAACGAACCCGCAGTCTTTTATGCGAGTAACAAGTCAAGTGGTGCTGCCAAACACATTGACATTAAGTATCATGTTGTGAAAGATAGAATCCAGGATTAAACCATTAGTATCAAGCATATCAGTACTAAGTTAATGCTTGCGGATCCGCTTACTAAAGGCTTACCACCCAATATTTTTCGTGATCATGTTGCCGGCATGGGTTTATTGGAAAGCCTCTGATTCTGGATAAAAGGATCTTAAAGTAAACCAACTCCTATTAATTATAATGAATATCCATTTCAAGATGGGATAGTACACTATAGGTACTAAGGTTGTATGACACTTTATTGGCCATGCAACACATTATCTTGGTATGCTGTTTTATTGAGAATGAGCTTATGATGTTAGCCTTACGATCAAAGGGGAGAATGTTGGGTTGATCTCAGCTAACAGCTCCGAGATACAGGGGTCACGCCCCACCTCGCGCCCTGATCGGGGACGCAACCAACTCTAAGTGGTTTCGGTCCCGTCCACCAGCGCTATATAGAAAAAGGGGCCTCGGCAAGCCTGGGTGATACAAAAGTTGTTCTAGGCTAACGAACACCCCAATAGATCCAATCTCTCTTGAGCGCTCAGGTAGGCGAAGACCGGAATCCGAAGGCCAACGTCGTCACCATCAAAACCCCCGTCACCGCCGGCATCGCCTACACTATCTACGCCTACCGACCACCTCTACATCAACTGATCTTCAATTCTTATGGCATCTTCATCTTCATGTATGTTAATTAACGCTTCCGCTCTAAAGATTATGCTATGTGTTCATGATAGAGCTAGGGTTAATGTCATTAGATTATGTTTAGCCTTAGATAAATAAACAACAGGATGGTCTAAAACATGAATAAGTGTTTGACAAGGGAAAGAGTATGAATTTAGGAGGATGGAAAATGGTTCATGATCCAAGGATAGGAGGAACATCTGTGTATGATGTAGTCCTTGCACAAAATGCCACGATCGAAGATGCCTGCACCTCTGCACCTTGGGAGCTGGTGCACGCCATTGTTGCATTGCATGCACCCTGGCCTTGTTTTTGATCGATCTTCACGACAGTTGTGAACTCTCCGTGTAAAGATTCAACCTGATCGAGATCGAGTCCAAGCTAGAAGGGACAGTGCTAGGCCATTGTTGTATTTGCAGCTGCAGCATGGAACAGTGCACATAAGAACATACATGTTACATTGAAGTATGATAGCTAGAAGGGATCCGAATCCTCTGCGGTAATCCATAGCTTCTGATTTCACTGTTTCAGAAATACCTCGAAGGTTTTTTTACTGTAGCAACGGTGCTATATCTGTCGATGCAAAACACCGTGCTTCTCTACTTAGCCCGATGAGTCTGGAACAACCAATCCCTTGTACTACTGTTTGTGAATTGTGATCCGACCACTTGTGGTCTATATATTCTCACTACAGGAGAGTGCCTGTTTTATGGGAAATTTTTGCATATTTGGCCCTGTAGCTAATTTGAATGTCAAAAATAGCCCTCTTCAACCGAAAATTTCAAAAATGGCCTCTACACAGTGCACGTGCCGCCGGTACCGAGGGCAGCCACCGCCTCGCCGGCGCGAGCAGTTACCGCCTCGCACAGCCAGCGCGCAGAAGACTTCTTTCGTTATTTTTTAAAAGGAGAACATTCTAAAAATTCTTAAATTTTTTAAAAATTAAATAAAATTTGGAAAAATTAGAATTTTTTGACAATATTAAATATTATTAAAAAAATTTAAAAAATAATTTTAAAATGAGTGTTGCAGGCCGCCATGGCTCGCGCGCGCGTCTTTGCGCAGTGACCGAGCGACGCAAGAAAGCTCCCTAATTTGCGGCACTGCCGCATGCATCGAGCGGCGCTTAGCTCACAAGGCCGCTTCCACCGAAAGCAAAGCGTTTTGTTTTTTCTTTAAATCACATCGGTCACATCGCTTCACATCAAGTCATTCGTTGTCTGCTTTGCGTCGCAGATATGAACGAACGCCACACGCGCAGCGTTGAGGCGCAGCGCGCATTCCGACGCAGTGATTAGATTAGGTAATGATGTATTTAAAATTTTCTCTATTGCGCTTTGTAGCGTTAAGTACGCATTTAGATTTCACTAATCGTTAGTTGTTCTCATTTGTAGCAATGACACATACTCTACCATCCCTACCGAGGAGGCATGGGACGCCAAAGATCGCCGCAGTTGGATCGGTGGCAATGGACCGCCAACTCGTGACACGGGACCGAGGAGACTTGGCCGTTGGACGAGCGGTGCGCCCGAGACTTCAATAACTGGATCGATTGCGTTCGCTGATGTCGAACATGGGGCAAAACCTCCGATTGATGCCCGCCTTCTTTCCGCCTCGTTGATCGTTGGCGCCGGAGACCCACACGCTCCACTTCCGGTGGGGAGATGACCGTGACATCGCAAGACGCCGCCTTCATTACCGACTACCATTGCGAGGCCGCGCGTTGTTCCTCCGAGGTTGGTGGACCGAAGGCGCGCTCATCATCGCTTGGGCATCCTATCCCCGAGGTCTAAGGGCTGCTCAAGACGCCGCGCTAATTCATGCATTGCCCGAATGACGAACGGAGGAGGTGGTTCGATGCCACCTAATTGCATATTTGTTGTTTATTTTCGGTGGGTCATGTTCCTAGCACATAGGAGACATGGTGTACCCGAAGTTATATTCACCTTGCGGAGTCCATCGTGACACCGACGATGAGGATGTGCCGCAGATGCTTGGGGTTCAGCTTGTAATGTGTTGTACGTATCGCGGCTCGTGGCGACGCCAGAGTCGCGACGGAACAGAGCCCGTCCGCCGGGCTGCCACACGCTATTACACCGTGGTCGTGGAGCACTTCGCGGCGGACAGTCGTATTTCCGCCGCAGCCCACCCTTACCCGCGCACACAACATTTCTATGGTTGGGCGGACGACGAGGATCCCGTGGAAGGCCCAACCATGGGATCCCGATGGATCTGGCAAAGACCGGGTGGTCTAGGGATAGGCGCGTTGCATATACCCCGAGTTCCACAACGAATTCGAGGTCCCGCACGAGGACGATGTAATATGGGCTCTTGGACGGATGCCTTCGTGCGAGCACGGCGCCCGACGGTTGAGCTTGCTATGCCACCGTGATGCAGCGCATCGAGGACAACTTGTCATCCGGTCTTCTCCCACATGGTTGAGGCCTACAACCCACAACGGGTGATGAGGCAGTTCGAGCTGCACCAGGAGACCCTCCTGCTCTAGGGCGACCACTTGCGAGGCGCAGTCACTTGTAAGTACATTGCATTGCTTAATAATATTGTAGGTCATTTAGTCATATGTTATGTCGGTACCATAATTTGTTGTGTTTGTTCCACCTGCAGGCAGACGAAGAAGGGCCGCAAGAGCGATGACTGGCTTCAGACGCAGCAGCCGTGGGTAGATGCATGGCAAACGACCACCGATTCCACTTTGCAGGAGGCACGACCTTACGATGAAGGGACTTACGTGCACCGAGTGGTGGTACGTACGACACACGCGAACGAGAATGACAGGCGCCCCCCGGCCCGACATGAAGATCCTACCCACACCAAACGGTTGGGCTTGGGCCTGGACCCGCACCGTGCAGCACGGCGTGATGATTCCGTACGTTCAGCATGTAGTAGATTAACCACCCTCCGCAATAGGGTTAAGTAACCAAATTTCGTTTGTTTGGTAACCATCTAGGTGGACCGCTTGAGAGCGCTCGAGCGCCGCACGAGAACTCGAGCGGGGCACGAACAACATAGTTGAGCATCTTTTTTCTGTGATGAAGACGCTTGTTGACGATGTTAAGCAAGTCGCTCAGAACATGAGTATGGAAGACCCACCGATGTCGACACGAGGCATCGGAAGGAGCATCGTCGCGCACTTCACCCCTTCCATCTTCCCGTCCGAGCGAGCCACCAAGCGCGCAAAGAGCATGGGCGACGGATCATCTTCGCAGCTGCCACGTGTCGGGACCCGCATTACGATTCGAACCCTCTGTATACCGCACTAGTCCAGATCACGCTAGTGCACACAGGTTAACATAGGTAAATATCGATCCACACAAGCGATAAATAAAGTAAACGATTAATTTGATTAACAAATAAGGGTTTTGACCTTATGGTCGAGTTTACACTTATTAAGCACGCAGGCTAACAGAAATAAACAAGAAGTGGAACGGAAATAACTCCAGTAGAGATCCCACCAATTCACCACAGTGCAACCGATCGATCCGCACCTTAACAAACGATCGCCTTCAAACTCCTCCTCGAAAGCAAAGCGACTCCTCCTCTCGTAGGTTTGGACGCAAGTTTTACAACAAGCCCGAGTACACAACCGCATCGCAAATCATACCACGAATGCAATGTATAGATGCAGCTTATTCCAAAGAAAAGGCTTCGTGGTTCTTTTGCATAAAAGCAACATTTGCAATTGAATACTAATAATAGATTGAAAGCATAATTTAAAACAAATAAACAATATTAATTTAATGCTTATTTTCACAAAGACACACAACTAAATGATTATTTCACATAGCCATATGATTTAGATCACACAGCTCCCATCCCAATATTTTATGAAAACTACCCCTCGTGAAATCCCCGAGCATGTCCATGACCATGACGCGCTATTCGAATAGATTGTTTAACACTCGCAGAGGTTGTACACTTTACCCACAAGATACAACTAGTGTAGCAAGCACCAATCGTAATAAAACAGTTCGGAAACTTCATCTCAAACATTGACGCTCCTAGTGTGCTTACAAACCGCTATACCACCACATAGAATTGCTATAACACACACCACGGGCGTGGAAGACGACCGTCCCGCGATGCAACCACCAAGTAGTCACACCTCCACTCACACACACCTAACCTATCCACCAACATCAATGCCGAGAATCCATAACTTACTAAGTTAGGCCCGCCCCATACCGGCATGTGGTCGCATAAGAAGGCTCACCAATGGCGCACAAAGTTAAGTCCTTAATTGACCAAGGCAAGACTTCCATTTTCTAACTAAGTCACAAAGACCATCATTCCCTCACATAGACCACCATGTCACACGCCTCCACCACTTGCCTCAGCCTAAATCCTTTACCACCTGGGCTTGGTTTTAGTGCAACACATGCCATCACAAAGTAATAACACATAGCACACGCTTTACACAAAGTTCCATAGTCACTTAGTCATAATTAATATTTGCAACTTACATGAGATGTGAGACTCAGAGCATGACTAAGCAATTGTACTCGCATCTAACCAACCCACGTTGGTGCTATAATATTACCAACTAATAACCAATCTAGGGTGACAAGGAATTATGACATACAAGGCCAAAGTGTGATAGCAATTTGGATAATAACTATGCCCAAAGCTTTTAAATAAATAATTAAAGTAGAATGCATTAATTTAACACAAAGTAATTTGAAAACTGGGTTCAAGATGATCAAAGGTATGACTTGCCTTGGAAAAGGTCTATGTACTGGTCTTGATCTTGGGGTGCTCCTTCTTCCACAAAATTCCCGACGAATCGACGCTCTACTCAAAACTAAACAAAAACAAACAAAACAAATAAATAACAGAGGCAAAACAAACTCCAAAAATTAAATAAAAATCTCAGATAAATAGATCTTGAATTTAGACAAATTTAGGAATTTGAATGGGCTCAATCGGAGTTAGATGCAAAAGTTATGAGCTCGAAGTTTAAATATAAAAAGAAACCTAATTTGATTTTTCTCGAATTTCCGAATTATTTCTTAACGAAAAATCGGATTATTGCGCAGTCGCGCGTGAATAAGGAATTTCGGAATTAAAAGAAATCGAAAACAATTACGACATGGGACCCACATGTCGGTGAGATGGCTCACAGAGACCAAGTCCACCGAGCCTCGGACTCGGGTCCGGTGGATCGCCGCGTGGCGCGCGACGCGTTCGCCGACACGCGCCACGCAGACGACACGCAGCGCCGCGGCCGAGGTGGATGCCGACCGCCGCCACGCCGATCGACGGCGACACGGCTCGGAACCAACGGCAACGGCGAACGGCGGCTCCTCGCCCGGCGGTGAGTGGTACCGACGTAGAGGGCGTTATTGCGAACCTCATCGTGCAACTCCGTGGTGGTCGGCGAGCTCGGCGGAGGTTGAGGCTCGGCTCGACGGCAACGGCGTTGGAGGGTCCTCCGGCGAAGATGAGGCGGTGCCGAGGCGCGGCGACACGGCGATCCCGGCGCGGGTCCGGCGGCGAGGAAGGCGGAGCAATGGCGGTGGCGCAGGTTCCTCGGCGAGATGAAGACGGCGGCGCCTAGGGTTTCTGGCGCGCCAACTCGTGGCGCTAGGGTTTTCGTGAGGCGCGAGGCTCGGGCGCGGATACGAGGTTCCTGGGGCCTTAAATAGCCCCGGAGGCGAGTCCACGGGACACGGCGGCGGAGAAATCGCGGAAGGTAGAGTCCGCGTCGAGACGATGATGATGTGGCGTCGGGGCCCACCAGAGGTGACGGTGGCTCGGCGCGGCGCGCGAACGGCACGACCGTGAAACGGACTCGAAGATCCGATCGTCCGCCCGAGATCGAACGGCTCACAATCGATGGGGCGTTCGGCAGCCGAATCGATCGTGTGACATCCAACCGCCCATCCTCGATCGAACGGTGGAGGATGATCGGGCGCCCGAAGGAAAGAGAGAGGAATAGAGGCCGACAGCGGGTCCACCGCCGGAGGAGCGCGCGCGCGAGCCGGGCCTCGCGCGGGATTGGGCCGAAAGAAAGAAAACGGGCCGAGGCTTGGGAATTCGCCCTAGAGGATTTCGAGGTTTTAAATAGGTTTTCTATTTTATAAATTACCGTAAATTCAAAAGGGCAATAAAAAATAGCAAATGAACTCAGAAAAATTCTAGAAAAATCTAGAAAATATATCTGAGCACACAGAACCCAAATAAAATAGTTTTGGCTAATGTTTATGTTGGGATTATTCACATTAAATGTTTTTGATTGTAAAGTCCAAAATTAAGCTTTTGAAATTAAAATCAAATAAAATTCAAATGGTTAATTTTCTCCTACTAACTATTTAAAAGATTTTTAAGCTCTGAAAATTGGGATGTTACACCACGCAGGGACCGTACGCTGATGTCGTCTTCGTCGCAGATGGACCCTACGCTGATCCCATCCTCGTCGCGGAGGGACCCTACGCTAATGCCGTCGTCATCACCGCGGCGGGAAGACGACATTAGAGAGAGCACGGACGTGCAACCCGAAGCCACCGAGGTTATCCCAGATTCTCCCTCCCAGCCCTTCACTCTCGGCCAATTTCCAATGGGCGATACGGCGCCATGGTATCAGTCCGGCTACACACCGTACCCGGAGCAGTTCCCCCAGTTCACCTCGCAGGCTGAGCCGAGTTGGTGCCCTTCGCGCGATCCTGTTGCGGATCTTAATGCTTGGATCACCGAGCTGTTGTCAACGCTAGTCCCGCAGGTGATGCCCCCCGCGCACGACGACACGGCTGTTGAAGAGCCCCGCTATGACTTGCGGTATAACCCACGGTCACCTAATAGGCTGACGTTTTCACAGGGGCAGATTCGACAGAGACCTACGGCAGCAACACGGTGTGGAAGGCCAGTGCAGGGTCCTATGCCAGGCAGTACTGAGGAGCAGCGCGAGGAGTAGTAACATTAGTAGTCTATTATATGTTGTAACTTGTAATCCAGTTGCTTATTTGAATTGTAATTGCACTTATTTAGTTCGTTGTCTATGTAAGCAGAACAATTTTATTCTCATTCATGAAAGACCGCGACGCATGGATGAAGAGTGCGAGTACAAACCCAAGTAGAATTGACGCTCTACTTCGCAAGAACTACATACAATAGAAGAAACACCGCGAAACAAACTATGTTTACTAATTTGTGAAGCATCTTCTCAACTCTTGCCATCCTCTCATCCAGTTTGTCAAGTCTGTTTTCTCCATTCTGGGTTGGTTGGTCGGATGCTCGAGGCACTGCACGAAATGCATCAGCACCACGGGAGTGTTCTTGTAAGGCAGCAATCTGCATTGCAATATCTCGAACCACTGGGACAGCTTCATCAGCCCACTGCCAAAACCGACATGTTGTGTTCTACAAAATAATAGCAGCGTGAAATGAAGGTATGAAAACCTAGTGCGTATAACTTAATTCTTGCCGATTTTTTTCAACTTACCGTAAGATTTGAGCACTTCATGAACACTCGGGATGGGTTAGTTGGCGTATGAGAGGTAAACACATTCGCTGGATCCCTGCAACAAGGGCAAACCAGGTGCTGCCATAGTGATTTTAACTCTCTGCTCACTCGAAAGTTAGATGAGGCTGAAGACATCTTGTTTTGCGTTGGAAGAAATGAGAACACTAAGAGATGAGTGAGGTGAATCGCAGTGAAAGCATCCTTATATAGCGTTCCGACCAGGAAGGGGCCACAATGTGTGGAAAGTACGATTTTACTGCCCACCAGTTAAGTTTGTTTATATTTCAATAAGTATTTAGTTATGAACTGAAAATTGTAAAAAAACGACAAGGTTTGAAATACCAGATGCAAGAAAAGTTTTAAATTTTCACACATGTTCTTACATGTCAGACACAAGTTTAATACTTGGGATGTTTCACATAGAAAGTAGTACAGGTTACAACGCAAATGACTACAACACTGGCATCACTACGACCAACATGATTTAATACACCGGATACCTTACGGATACACAGTGGCGTCGGAGGAAGAAGGTCTATTCGGGCAGTTCCTAAATGAGTGCCCATGAGTCTTGCATAGCCTACACCTTATTGGTCTTGGTTGATCTCCACGTTGGCTCACGTCCATGTCGTTGCGGATGCGCCTTGACTGACACCTCCCACGGCCTGGATGTCGCAGTGCTTCATTCGGCGACCACTTAACTACTCCATGCCATATGTCCCTGTAGTGGCCTTCGACGCCGTAGGAGTTGAACTCTCCGTTCCAAGTATCATACAGGTGTCGTATGTCATAGTACTCCGACGTATACATGCTACAAGATTAGTGAAATACAGCACATGCAACATATACGTGCGAGCAAGGCTTGTGCAGGAGTTGAGGCTTATTGCAGGTGCAAACTGCCACATCGCCTATGGTGCAAACATGCTTCCGGTCACCTCTCATGTGGCCACGAACGTACTTGTCCCACAGGCGAACCTCGAACTTCCTCCTCACGCCATCCATTGTGATAGCTACATGGGATCGGGCCTTGGTAATCTTCTTGTCCATGTAGGCGAGGGTAACCTCCGAGTACTGTTTCCCTTCGTCCAAATGCTTCTTAGCCATTGTTGCCCGATTGACAGAACAAGGGAAGAGGCCGCTTGGCAATCCAACCGACTTGAAACATAGTTCGTGTCGGTCGAAACAATGCCACCGACGATCCCACCCGCTTCGTCGCCTTCATCCTCGCTGGATTGCGAGTCAAAATTCACCTCATCTTCAGTGGCAGTGCCATCGGACATGCCATCAATAATCTCGTGACAATCAACACGAGCACCGCTCCATTTGTCGACACCTTCATTCGGTTCGAAACTACCCGAATCTCCATCTATCGGAGCACTCGACATCTCTCCGTCGTCCAACAAACCAAGAGGGGACAAGAGCGTCGGCTCCTTCAACGGCGCCCCACCAAAGGATTGAGCCGATAAACAAAATGGACATACACCATGGGTCGCCGATAGATCGGAGCGTGAGGATTGCTAACAATCTCCATGTGATGTGCCCACATGGCACCGCTGGTCACCTTCGCCAGCCCCACACCATGTGCCCGTGGAACGACCGTGTTCGCGGTGATCGCTCTATTACTATCTTATTCTCGGCGACGTGCCTATCGAACAATCGCCAATGCGCGTCGTAGCTCGAGCAAATCGACGTGTGCCAGGTTGGGAATGTTAAGCAAGACATGTTGGCAGCTGGACAAATCCACTCCGTCTGGACCGGAACGCACATTTCCGTGGAACACGTACAACGTGTCCATTTCTGACGAAAATAATACAATATTTCATCAAAAACACACTGTAAAAACCGTATACGTGTTGCTGAAATAAGCTTACCGTTACGAAGACTTTCGCAAATGGTGCGAACAACGGACAAATAAAAATTTGACCAAACGAGACAGGGAGGCACCTCAGAAAGAGGGGAATGATCGACCGAGTGTGTGTCCACGCGTTTATATAGCCGAGCACGGGAGACGCAACGTGGTAGCTTTGCGCAGCGACAAGACCACACGAGGCAGCTTTGCGCAGCTTTGCACAGCGACAAGAGCACACGGGGCAGCTTTGCGCATCGACAAGACCACACGGGCCAGTTTTGCGCAGCGACAAGACCACACGGGGCAGCTTTGCGCATCGACAAGACCACACGGGGCAGCTTTGAGCAACTTTGCGCAGCGACAAGACCACACGGGGCAGCTTTGCGCAGCTTTACGCAGCGATAAGACCACACGGGACAGCTTTGCGCAGCGACAAGACCACACGGGCCAGCTTTGCGCAGCGATAAGACCACATGGGGCAGCTTTACGCAGCTTTACACGGCGACAAGACCACACGTGCCAGCTTTGCGCAGTGATAAGACCACACGGGGCAGCTTTGCGCAGCGACAAGACCACACGGGCCAGCTTTGCGCAGCGATAAGACCACACAGGGCAGCTTTGCGCAGTGACAAGACCACACGGGCCAGCTTTGCGTAGCTTTGCGCAGCGACAAGACCAAACGGGCCAGCTTTTCAGATGGACATAACAGCACTCTACCTCCTCAGCTTTCCAGAACTAAAGGACGGGACTCCACATGAAATAAACCACACCATGCCAACCCTGCAGCTTACAAAAGGGGGTTGAACCAAACCAAACCCAACACTACACAACACTACACAATACATACCCAACTATGGAGTCTTCGGCCAAATTCTACGCGAGGATGTTGCAGAAGCAAAAGTGGCTTAAGCAAAAGAGGAAACACTTACAATACCCAGATTTTTCAATGAAAGATGCTCCAGTACCACCACGTTATCCGATCCCGCAATGTGTGTGTGGCGAACCAGCAGAGATCATTCAGTCCACACACCCAACCACTGCCGCCCAGGCGTACTACACGTGCGGGCACTACCTCGTAAGTGTTTCTTTCGCGCGCATCGATTTTCGCCAACGTTGAATTCCTTATATTTTAAACTTCATCCCCACGTAATGGCAGTCCGAGATGCGTTGCCACTTCTTCCAGTGGATCGATGGCTCTGAGATGTACGATAGGGCATTCATCTAGCGAAGTACATGTAGAACTACTCAGTGCGGGCTGAGAACTTCGTGCGGTGGAAACCTTACGTATCGGACCCTGCTGAGGAGGCACCGAAGGAGCCCAGTAGTCGGCCAGGCGTAATCCATATCGACGACAAGGGCAAGGGAAAGGCTCATGCGGCTAAGCCCGATCGCCACAGCGTATCCGGACGCCCGGGTGTAATCCGTATCCATGACGTGAGTTATGAAGAATTTACATCATTCTTACGATTTTCACTTTATGATACACTTACATCATAGAATCGCAGGACATGGACGACTTCGACATACCAGCTGCATGTGGACAGTCCCGCGGCAAGGCCAAGGGAAAGGGTCATGCAGCCGAGCCCGGCCGCCACAGCGTATCCGGTCGCCCGGGCGTAATCCGTATTGACGACGTCAGTTACGAAGAATTTACATCATTCTTACGATTTTCACTATACGGTGTACTTATATCAATGAATCGCAGGACATGGACGACTTCGACATACCAGCCCGACGTGGACACTCCCACGACAAGGGGAAGGGGAAGGCCGGTGAGGAGTTCAACGCTGAGCTGGCAAGGAAGGGAAAATGGCCCCGGTCCACGCAGTAGGTCAGGTCATTATGTAGTAGTCCGTCGTCCTACCCCCCATTTACTATCCCCTAATGGCATGCATACTTGTATGGTCCGGATGCTTGTGTCGCAATGTACCGTAGTAGTAGCGAGGATGACTAAAGCAATTAGCCGAACCATCATGCCATGTCACTACGTGTAACGTGCTTCTGTCCACGGACTCTAATGTAGTTCTGGTTCCGTGTCTCCGCTAATCCATCAAAGCATATATTGCAAGTATGCCTCTTCTAGTGGAATCCCAGAAATAACCATTCGCACCGACATCGTAATATCACTTATCTTCCTACTTATGACTCATTACTATCTTAATCTTCCTCGTAAAATTCCCCAGAAATTTAGTGCACTACAATAATATACGATGATCACAAAATGTTATTGCGAGTCTGACAATTTTTATGCCCTTAATATTCTACGAAAATAACAAACAGACCAACCACCGTTGTCGCTACACTTTTATCCTAAAAAAAAAACATCATACAATAGATTATTTAAAGAAAAATCTAGAAGTAATGTGATCAACAACCGTAGCAATCAAGATATTATTCATCTTCAGCATTCTCTATTCCAGAGTATTTACAAAGCTTCAAAAAATAGAAATAAACCATTCCTATTTTAGTGTAGCTCTAAGTATCATTAGTGTAGCACTTAGAGCTTAATTGAAAATAACTCAAAATTTTTAAAAAGTAAATATAATTTAAATGAGTAAAATAAACTTCTATTCAATTTAATATTTTTTAACAAATTTTTTTTTTTTCCTGTTTTTCCTTTATTTTCCCCTTACTCACTAATGATACCCTAATGAAAGTTTTATTTTCAAATCTCACTACCGACATTTTTTATATTCAAATATCATTCAATTATATTTACATTTATTTAATTTTATTTAATTTTTTAAAAAATTTTAAGAATTTTTAGAATGTTCTCCTTTTTTGTTTTTTAAAAATAACGAGAAGGGCCGCCACGCACGGGCGGTAACTGCGCGCGCGCCGGCGGCGGCAGCCCGCGCCGGCGGGGCAGGTGGTGCCGCTCTCGGTACTCAGCGGTACATGCAATGTAGAGGCTATTTTTGAAATTTTCGGTTGAAGAGGGCTATTTTTGAAATTTAAATTAGCTACAGGGCCAAATATGCAAAAATTTCGTTTTATGGTACCAAACTTGACTGAAATATCGGCGCTGTCCTCTAGCTTGATCAGCCACACGTACACGGTTCATCGTGACTTGCCATAGGGTCACTTGTAATCTAAGCACTGCATGCCAATAACAGGAATGGAAGTTGTGTCTATATTGCCCATGAGCAGTAAACAATGAAATCAGCAGTAAACATGCAGTAAACAATGAAATCAGCGTATGAATGCCCATGAGAATTTTTGGCCGTATTGACGCAAATTCGCCTTGTAATTGTAAGAATGACTGTCTTCGTGTAGAATTTACAAAAATGACCCCTGCTGCATGGTGGCCGTGCAGCAAGACGTCCAGAGCCGACACCTACCTCCTGTCGCCGTACGGTGGAGGCCTCTTGCGCGGCCACCGTGGCCCCGGGGATCAGAGCACCACCGCCACATGGCCACAAGTAGGCAGGGGTAATGTAGCATTTTTTCTTTTCTTTTTCTAAATTTTATTTAAGTATACTTTTATATGAATTTTTAAATATAGCAAATAAGCTCTAAAAATTATAAATTTTTTTATGGAGTCTTCCGACATAGTCTAATTGTTTATGTAATTTTTAGAAATTTTATCATTTATGATTTTTTCTCTTAAATTCATTTAAGTATAATATTTGTAGGAATTTTTTTAGAAAAATTCAGAATGAACAATTTTTTTAAAAAAATTACACAAGCAATTAAACTGTGTGGGAATGCTCCAAAAAACAATTCATAATTTTGAGGGCTCATTTGCTATATTTAACAATTCATACAAAAGTATGCTTAAATAATTTTAAAAAATGTTACGGTACCCCTGCCGCACTGTGGCCGTACGGCAAGTGGTGCTATAGTAGCTCTACCGCACGGTGGTCATACGGCAGGGGGCAGGTGTCGCCTCCGGATGCCCTGCCGTACGGCCACCGTGCGACGGGGGGCTATTTTTGCAAATTCAACGTGAAGACCGTCATTTTTGCTAATGCAAGACAAATTTGCGTCATTTTGGCCAAAAACTCTGCCAATGAGCAGTTGTCTCTTTGTATATTGCCCATGAGCAGTAAACAATGAAATCAGCGTATGCATGCTATATATGATACGTACCCATGGATTTTGTTAGTGTTAGGTGGCCTCGTTCCAAATGAAGAGGCCAGAGGGGGTACAAGCTAAGCTAGTGATCCAAGCGTCCCATGCAACCAGAATCCAGAACATGCGAAACCGACCTATTCTACATCAAACCAATTAACCAACAACCAACCAACCAACCAAAATATGTTTGTACACAGGTAGTGGCCCCGTTTAGAATGAAGGGGAAATGTAGGAATTTTAGAGGATTCAATTCCTACATGACTGCTACCCAAGAATTCCTTTGAAATTCATACGTACTGGCTATTCCATAGGAAGAAATTTGGAGAAAATTAACACATGAGGTTCTACCACATGTTTTCTTGCTTTGTGCCATGAATTCATGTGCTTTTCCTCTGTTGTATCTAAACACCTGTTTTGAAACTGTCTGTGCTGTTAGTTCCTGCAGGATTCCACGGAGGCATAACATTCTATTCGTGTATTTTTCTTATTCCTGTATTTTTTCATTTTCCTGCATTGCAAATGTGCCCGAAAACAAATATGATGTTAGACCCCACGTTAAAATTCGCTTGAGTTGTCTAATGCAACATCTCTCTTTCTGACTCATCTCTACTTAAGTCGTATATCCTTTCAAAATTCCTATGTTTTTTCGTGTGTAGCATCCAACACATATTTCGGGTATTTCCCTTGTTTCCAGTTCTTACATGCCAATCAATTGAGCATGACGCCCAATTCATACGTCTTTCATATTCCCGTGTTTGCTATTTTCTATGTTCCAAATGGACCCTATGTATTCTACATCACTAGAAAATGTTGAAAACAAATACCGCAAAAGCCTTATGTTGCGAAACGGAGCAAGTAAATACTAAATAGCCATGAGTAGTTTTGAGGGCACAATCAAGTGATTCGTAAGTACTCGTCTGCTTGCGCTAGATGTAACGAAATTGAAACCGATGAACTCTTTTCTTCCATTGTACTTATGCTAAGGCTATCTGGTTTCAGTCCTACTTAGCTCTTAGAACTGATTCCCCAATTTTTCTAGATAAGAGCTGCTCTGAAATCTTGCATATTGTTCTTTCTCAAGTCACTTCGCAACAGGACAGAGAATTTGCTTTTCACCTTCTATGGTTCATTTGGAAAGCCAGGAATGATTTTCGCAGGGATGGAGGATTGGCTCCGCCAACATGGGCCGTGGCGCCTACCATTTTAGAATTTTTTTTAATAGTATATATGCAGTCGACCGACAACCCAATTGAGTTAGGTCAGGTCTATCTAGAAACCTCACTGTTG
The DNA here is from genome assembly GCA_036346255.1 of Ampelocalamus luodianensis. Lineage (NCBI taxonomy): Eukaryota > Viridiplantae > Streptophyta > Magnoliopsida > Poales > Poaceae > Ampelocalamus > Ampelocalamus luodianensis. Next base: position 70,286,333 of record CM070622.1, on the reverse strand, counting down.
CTGTTTGCTACTAGTTACGATACTACTCAGCGAGACAACGACTTCAATCGTGTGGCGGCAGGCGGCGGCGAACCATGAAAGCAGCAGACGATGCGTTGGCCACTGGTGCGTCACGGGCTTGCCACGGCCGAGTCCGGCGGCGACGACAGATGCGCAACCGACGGCTGGAGAGCCAAGTCTGTGCGCCGTGCAGGGCGTGTAACCAGTAGTGAGTAGTGTGCTTTTGAATCTTAATGATGCTGCATTGTCTTGATTGATTAACTTGATTCTTTCTACAATCTTGAATTCTGCTGTGCATGCAGTGCTACTTTCAGTCGCAGGATACATATTCAGGTTCAACCGAAGGAATCGCTGACACCACTTCAAGCAGAAGCCAAGGCGTTGCTTCAAGGAATTACTGCTGCTAATTTGCTGCAACTTTCTTCTCGTACTTTCTTCTCTGATTGCCGGTACTCATACAAGCTATCAAGAGCTAGTACGAACTCCACAGCTCATCCGGGTCATTGGACGATCAGGCCAACTATCCTTCAGATCAAGGAGAAGATGGCCTCACTGCGAGCACAATTCAGTTATGTGCAGAGAAATATGAATCAAGATACTGACAATCTAGCAAAACAAGCTTCCACGTCAAAGAATCAAAGAAGCTTAGTTTCCTGTCGAAACCCAAATCGTATGGGTAACTGCCCGGTTCTTAAAACTTTGTGTGGTGAAATCAAGCCCCTGTGGGGTTTTTACCTTCAAAAGAAAGAAAGAAAGAGAGCCATCCCATCGAGTGGGCCCTAATACCCAGTCTAAAGAGGAAGAGAGAGAAAGAAACTGCTCAATCGATAGCGTGGTCCCACTTGGGTGGTCCATGCACTGCATGCATCAATCTAGCTAGTAGAGCATAGCATACTAGCCCTGGCCATGCTGCCTACGAGTAAGAGCTCATGTTGACAGTATTGCTGTTCAGAAGTCTCTAGAACAAAGCTGGCCAACCAAGTGAACGAATGAGAAATGGACGACTCAATGATTGCGCTCTCTGTCATTTTCACAGTAAATACTTATACACGAACAGACAGACAGACAGAAGCTGGCCGCCTAGTCCAAGCCGGAAGTAGTTACTCCGCGAGTAGTTACTCTCTATTTGTACTTAGTCCAAGCCGGAAGTAGTTACTCCGCGAGTAGTTACTCTCTATTTGTATATATATATATATATATATATATATATATATATATATATATATATGAAAATGGTATGGTACTCTTGGGAGTCACGTCTTTTTCATCTTTCTCATATACCACTTAAATTGTATGATGATACCTCTTTATCAATTTGAGTATACTCCAATAATAATTATAAGATACCTCAAAGTGAGTTCTATGAAAAATTTCATGAAAATCCACTTTTTATACCAGAATCTGTGTATATATTTCTTTTTATGTATGAAAAATAATATATAGCAAAAATAAAGGGCTCCAATGAAAATTTTCCGATCAAGTCACATTGGAGTATCTTATAATTGGTATTCAAGTATACTGAAAGTGATAAAGAAGTATAATATATTCGTTTAAGTGGTATATTAGAAGTGGGAGTACATACTCAGGAGTACAAAATGGATGTCATATATATATATATATATATATATATATATATATATATATATATATATATATTACTCTCAGGAGTAGTTACTCTCTATTTCGTATCTCACAATGTAGAAAACATCATGCGCAACCGAGAGTATGTATGTGTAGTATACGAGTATATAAGACCACATGGGTGGTATTTACACCTTTTCAGGGGTGGTATATACAATTTTTTAGACTTACTCCTTTTTATGTGTGAATATGAAGGTATTTACAAAATATGCTAAAAACTATGAACTCTCTTGCAAATTTTTCATGTGGTTCATATTGGAGAATCTTATAATTAGTATATGAGTATACCCAAGGTGATAAAGGAGTATGTCAAATTCTTTTAGGTGGTATATTAGAGGTGGTAGTAACTACACCCGGGATTAATACCTTCTACTCCCGGGTGTAGTTACTCCCATCTCTAATATACTATAACATCCCAAAAATCTGGATATTAATAAGTTCCAAAACTATTTTATTTGGGCTCTATGTGCTTCAAAATATTTTCTAGATTTTTTTTAGAATTTTTCAGGTTCATTTGCTATTTGGATTTTCTGCTATTTTAAAAATAGAAAACCTATTATTAATCCCAGAAAAACCCTTGGACTGAATTTCCTAAAACCCGTTCCATTTCTCCGCTTTCGGCCCATTCCTGTGCGGCCCGCTCCTTTCTCTCTCCACTCGCCCGCGTTCGTGACCCCACCCATCAGTCTCTGCTACACCTTTTGCTACTCGTTCTAACCCGAGCCAACCTCGCTGACTTGTGGGCCCCGCCTGGCCACTTCATCATCGTCCTCGACTCGGACTCCTCCCTCTTTCCTTCACCGCGCCGCCGCGTGAACCTCCTTCGTCGTAGCCACTTGGGACTCTTCTAGACGTCCGTATATAAGGGCAAGGAGAGCCCTTGGTCCCCGCATCCCAGCCCTAGCCGCCTCAGAGCTAGAGCGAAACCCTAGTCGCCGGGGGAGCTTGAAGAAGCAGCGCACCACCTGCAACTCTGTCGAGCTTTTCTGTCGCCGTCAAAGTTGCTCGATCCTCGCTTCCGCCTCCTTCAAGTTTGCAAGAACGAGAGCTACACCCGCGACATCTTGGCCCCGCTGGAGAGTCATTGAAACCCTAGATCCGCCAAGGACAAGACTTAGCCACTGCCTAAACTTCGCCTCCGACCGCTATAGAGGTCCCCTTGCACCAGTAAGTACCCCGTTGAGTTCGCCAGAGCATCAGCTAGTCGTTGCGCCCCTTCATCGCCGGCGAGGAGCCGCCGTTCGTCGGTGACCATAGGGACCAGAGCCTCTGCGCTATCGAGGTGACGTGTCGCTATGTGTCAGCCACCTTAGCATCCACATTCTTGGTGATATGCCCTAGAGGCAATCATAGAGATGATTGTATCATGTCTATGTTTATGAGTTATTGAATAAATGTTATTCTGTTCCTTGAATGAATCATTGGTTATAAATATTAACAAGAATGTGACTTGTTGGTGAAGCTCTTTAACTTATATGATGTCGTTCTAAATGGTATCCCTGGTCGGATATCACTGGTCGGAACACCAGTGACTCTACGACTAGCATATGTATTGATTGATGACCATGTATCACCGGTCATGGATATAGGGATATCGAATCGATAATGTGAACACATGTTAGAGAACATGGTGTTGGATAGACCCACCTTGAGACACTACTGAGATTGTTATGATTCTATGTGTCATTATTTGGTCTCAAGCAATGATGATGTATAATCGTTAGACCTGAGATTAACATGGTTCCCTACATGTGTAATAGCACTATTAGGGGTTGCCAAACGCTACTCGTAACTGGGTAGTTATAAAGGTAGCTTTCGGGTATACTATGAAACATGCAGATGGATGTGACTGATCGGATATAGGATTTGCCCCTCCTAACATAACGGGAGAGATATCTTTGGGCCCCTCGAAGTGGTCGGATAAAGTAAGTGCATGGCCATACCACTCGTGGTCGAAGAGTTCAACCACATAAGGTTATCCGATACATATATCTCACAGAGTGTAACATCCCAAATTTTGGGCTTGTGTTTCAAATGTAAGAAAATGAGTAGAAATTAAAACTTTTTCTTACATCATGTCAAAGTCACAAATCTTTTGATCCAAATCTTGTTCCTTCAAAACATTCTTGTCAAATGTTGTGATCATCTCACAGAATATTTTTCTAAGTTCTTGGGATAGTATGTGACCCATCTGATCACAAGGTCAATGTCTCAGTCAGCAGCTCCTGTAAAAATTTCAGAATTTTTGGAGTTGTTTTGCTACCCCAAATAAATCCTCAAAGTCTCGGCATAATTAAAACCTAAAACCAATTTCACTGTTCCTTGGTTGAGTCGGGTTCAGTCGAGCCACTTGACTTGGTTGAACCACCTAAGCGCACCGAGCGCGTTTCGCGGCGTGCGATAAAGTATTGAGCAACCGAGCCACCATGGACTCGGGTTCTCGAAAACCTAATTCCTTTCCTATAAATTGGCCCTCTGGGTCCTCACAGTGTTCTTTGCACCACACTAGCTACTCTCTGTGTTTGAGCTCAAAACCATCTCAAACCTTCAATCCACCATTGTTGACCGTAGAGCTCCCATGGCGGCCTTGGTGTCAGTGGTTTTCTTCAACATTTCTTGCACCTTTTGAACTCTCCAACCTCCTTTGTATTTCCCTAACTTGATTTTGGGTTGCATTCACGAGAATCACTCAATTTTAAGTTTGGAGATTTTCGATTGGGTTCACCCTTTTCTTCCCCACTCCGGTAAGTGATTCCTTTGCAATTATTTGCTTTTGGAGCCTCTTTGAGCTATAATGAAGTTTGTGGTAATGATTTGGTTCCACTCATTTTGCTCAGAACCTCATCTTCCACTTCATCTTCTTCGTCCATGAATGACATATATCTCACCGGAGTTCAAACCAGATATCGTGAGGCAAAAGGAGAATACACAAGTAGGTCGCTTAGTTTGATCAGTTACAGACTGGTCATATGGAGATATGAGCTGGTCGTAGACTGGTCGAATGTAATCACAGACTGGTCGAAACCTGGTCGTAAGGAGTTACGAACTGGTTAAGACTAAATATGAGCTGGTCGTACACAGTTTTAGATTGGTCGTACTTAAGTACCAGCTGGTTGTAAGGAGTTACGAACTGGTCGTACTTAAATACAAACTGGTCATGACGAGATACGAGCTGGTCGTAAGTGATGAGGACCTGGTCGTAGATCATATTGTATTAAGGTTCGTCCAATATAATTTGTGTGTATTCGGGAATTGTTATGTCCTGCTAGGGACCACTATGACTCGTGGCCGGAAAAGGGTTTTCGAGTCACAACCGACTACACATAAATCTAATGGGTCACACACTTAACGGGTTGGAACAAAACATGTTCAGATAAGATCCGTCATGGGCACTATATAAAGAGATGCTTGAGGCTATTGGGGTCATGCGAGAGACGTGAGTTACTCCACTGAAACCCTAGCCGCCATCTTCCCGAGAGAGCCCTACCGTGTGACTTGGTGCTAGCACACCGGCGTCCGGTTGTTCCTTCCTTGGACGTGTGGATACCGTAGAGGCGCTGTTACGGTTGCTATTACGCTTGAGGACGATCCACAATCATCACAAAGAACTTCAGAGGTTGTTGGAGGAGACGATCGACTTGCGGGGGTGCTGGACGATCGTCTACAACTACTACATCGACGTGCTCTTCGTTGCACCAGGCTACTCCGACTCTCCTTCCGCTTCACTACACGTCTGGTGGTACCGATCTGTGATCATCTATTTGCTTGACATCCTGGTTTACGTGGTAAATTTTTTTGAATTGTTGCTATCGTAGCCTACCCGTATCCCTTAAGTAGTACGAGCCATCTTGCATAGTTTTTGATCTGGATCGGTCGCATATACTTGATATGTGGCAGATCTATTACTGATTTTTATGTATGCCGTAGTGCGTGGTCGTATCAAGGTAGTGATCAGATTGGTTCGGGATAGGGTTAATATGATTAATCCGATGATTTCCAAGGCTCGGTTACGTGAATAGCGGGACCGCCGTAGTCATAACAGCATTGTATAGTAGTATGTGTTCATGTCGCCCGATAGAATGGATTCTATGCATAACTCGTTTTTGCAGGGTTTGATGTGAATAGTATGTCCCATTATGTATGTGATGCATGAATAGATTTTCATGGCTTGCGTGTCATGCTGTGAGATAGCCATCGAGCTACATATTATTGTATAACGGTCTGCGTACCGATATGTGATGCTTGATAATATCCTATGTATTTTCTTACTAGCTTTCAGGAGTAAATGCTTAGTAGACGAATGCAGTTGGAGATGTCAAGTATGGTGGTCGGAGAGCAGGAAGCATGCTGATGGAAATCGACATGTTAAGGGCCATACTATTTCACAGTTTAATATGATTATCTGTGAATGTTTGTGTTTATTCCTGTTATGCTATTTGATCATGTTTTATCATTAGATGTTTTGACATAATAGAGTAGTATCCCTCAAGAAAAATTAAGTAAAATTGATGCCTTTCTAATTGCTGCGCCTATCACGATTTTAATCATTAATTGGCAGGTCTACCAAAGTAGAGTGCCATTAACTATCTTAATAAGATGGGGGTGTCGGACATCCATATGTATAGTGTTAGTTTTACTTAACAAGACTATGAAAATAGTTTTGGGCCTTGGGGCATAGTGTTGGTCAGAAGTGCATAGAGATGTCACCGATCAAACAAGAGTCATATGTGATATGATTGGCAAGAGGTTGCTTATCTGAAATCACTAAGTTTCTAGTAGTGATGCCAAAGCTCACTAGGACTTAATGGTTTATGGATCTTGAACTCACTATATGTTGTTTGAGGGAAACATAGTTTATAGTGGGAGTACCTTTTATTAAATTATTTAATAGAGAATCTTACATAAACATAGTGCTTAATTTTTGCATATTCTGTTATAGATCATGGCACCTACTACTTCTTCTGCACCTATCTTTAATTTGCGATCTATTCTTGAAAAGAAAAAGTTGAATGGTTCAAATTTCATTGACTGGTTTTGTAATATGAGAATTGTTCTCAAACAAGAAAATAAAAAAATATTCTAGAGGGTCCCTATCCCGAGGAACCGAGTGCCGATGCACCTCGTGTTGAAAGAATGCTTGTGAGAAGCATTGCAATGACGCAGTCGATGTGCACTGCCTAATGCTTACTACCATGAGCTTTGAGCTTCAGAAGCAATATGAGATCACGGATGCTTACAATATGATTGTGAGTTTGAAGGGTATGTTTCAAGATCAAGCAAGGGCAGAGAGGTTTAATACCTCTAAGGCATTGTTTTCTTGTAGGCTGTCAGAAGGCAACCCGGTCATCCACATGTGATCAAAATGATTGGTCTCATTGAGAGTTTAGAAAAGCTTGGTTTTTCCCTAAGCTAAGAGTAGTTACTAATGTGATTCTCCAATCGCTCCCTGCGAGTTTTAAGCCCGTCATACTGAATTTTCATATGAACGATATAGAGAAATCAATGACCGAGTTACATGGTATACTTAAGGGTGCTGAGGAGAGCATCAAGAAAAGTTCTAATCATATGATGATGGTTCAAACGACTACAGCCTTCAAGAAGAAGGGTAAGTCGAAAAGGGTAAAGGCAAAGGAAAGACTCAAAATGAGATCGAGAGTCTCAAAGCTAAGCTTAAGAAGCTTAAGCTGGGTTCTAAACCTGACACAGAATGTTACAATTGTCATGAGACTGGGCATTGGAAGAGAAATTGCAAGAAATTTTTGGTAGAGATGAAAAAGAACAAAGGAAGTAAGACTTCCAGATTAGGTATAAATGTTATACAAATTAATCTGGCCACTTCTCTGATCAGTTCTTAGTTATTTGATACTGGATTGGTTGCTCATATTTGCAATTCGATGCAGGGACTGAAAATGAGTAGAAGTTTGGCAAGAGGAGATGTTGATCTTCGCATGGGCAATGGAGCAAGAGTTGTTGCATTAGCTATTGGCACTTTACCATTAGCTTTACCCTCAGGATTAGTTATGGAACTAAATAATTGTTATTATGTTCCAGCCTTAAGCAAAAGCATTATTTCTGCTTCATGTTTAGGAGCAGAAGGTTATGAGTTCAGAATAGAAAATAATTGTTGTTCAATTTATTTTGAAGATATGCTTTATGGCCATGCTCCACTGGTGAATGGATTGTATATTTTGAATTTTGAGGATGAGCTCATCTATAACATTAATGCTAAGAGACTTTGACCTGATAATATGAATCCCACTTATATTTGGCATTGTCAACTAGGTCATATAAATGAGAAGCGCATGATGAAGCTCCACAAAGGTGATCTTTTAAACTCATTTGATTTCGAATCATTTGAAACATGTGAATTTTGTTTACTTGGCAAGTTGACAAAAGCACCTTTCATGACCAGAGGTAAGAAGGCGAGTGACTTGTTGGCCTTTGTACATATGGATGTATGTGGACCAATGAGCACTTTAGCCAGAGGTGGTTTTCAGTACTTTATAACTTTTACTGATGACTTTAGTAGATATGGCTATATCTACTTAATAAGGCATAAGTCTGAATTCTTTGAAAAGTTTAAAGAATTTCAGAATGAGGTACAAAATCAACTTGGCAAGACAATCAAATGTCTACGATTTGATCGTGGAGGAGAGTATTTGAGCCATGAGTTTGGTGATCATCTAAAGAAATATGGAATTGTTCCACAACTTACTCCGCCGGGAACGCCTCAATGGAATGTGGTGTTGGAACGACGGAACCGAATATTGTTGGACATGGTTTGGTCAATGATGAGCAAATCTGATCTTCCATTGCAATTCTGGAGATACGCTCTAGAAACAGCTGCTTTCACTTTGAATAGGGTTCCATCAATAACCGTGGAAATGACAACGTATGAGATATGGACCGGGAAGAGTCCTAAATTATCTTTTATCAGGATATGGGGTTGTGGGGCATATGTTAAATGTTTGACGTCTGATAAACTCACACCCAAGTCTGATAAGTGTTTCTTTGTGGGGTATCCTAAGGAAATTAAAATATATTACTTTTATAATCGGGATGATAACAAAGTGTTTGTTACCCGTAATGGTGTCTTCTTGGAGAAATAATTTATTTTCAAAGGAGTCAGTGGGAGCAAGGTGCCAATCGAAGAAATTCGGGAACCATCTAAAAATGTTTCAACTCCTGTTGAACATCTGCAGGATGAACAAAATATTGTTGAACCTATAGATGAAGCATCAGGCCCATGTAGATCGAAAAGGTCACGTCAAATGCCTATAAGGTACGGGCATGACGTATTATTGTTGAATAATAATGAGCCTAAAACTTATCCAAAAGCGATGGTGGAGCCAGACTCTGAGTCATGGCTTGAAGCCATGAGATCTGAAATAAAGTCTATGCATGACAACCAAGTTTGGAACTTGGTTGATGCGCTTGATGGTGTTACGACCATTGAGTGCAAGTGGATTTTTAAGAAAAAGATAGATATGGATGGAAATATTCATATTCATAAGGCACGACTGGTCGCGATAGGTTTCAAACAAATTCAAGGTGTTGATTATGATGAAACCTTCTCATCCGTCACTATGCTTAAGTCTATCCGGATCATTCTAGCTATTGCTGTATATTTCGACTATGAGATATGGCAAATGGATGTCAAAACGACTTTTCTAAACGGAAGCCTAAGTGAGGATGTGTACATGACATAGCCTTAGGGTTTTGTCAATCCAAAGGAAGCTGAAAAGATATGCAAGCTTAATAAGTCTATCTATGGATTAAAACAAGTATCTCAGAGTTGAAACATCCGTTTTGATGAAGTGGTCAAAGGGCTTGACTTCATCAAGAACGAAGAAGAACCTTGTGTTTACAATAAGGTTAGTGGGAGCAAACTTGTATTTCTGATATTGTATGTAGATGACATACTACTGGTCGGAAACAATATTCCTATGCTTGAATCTGTTAAAGCTTCATTGAGAAATAGTTTCTCTATGAAAGATTTAGGAGATGCAGCATATATTCTTGGTATAAGGATCTATAGAGATAGATCTTAGAGGCTAATTGGATTAAGCCAGGATGTATACATTGACAAGGTGTTGAAACGGTTCAACTTGCAAGATTCTAAGAAAGGTTTCTTGCCCATGTCACATGGTATTTACTCTTAGCAAGACTCAGTGTCCTACGACCGCTGATGAGCGAGACAAAATGAGTAGAATCCCATATGCTTCAGCTATAGGATCTATCATGTATGCCATGCTGTGTACACGACTAGATGTGTCATGTGCTCTATGTGTTATGAGAAGATATCAGTCGGATCTAGGTGAAAGTCACTAGATAGCAGTCAAGAATATCCTTAAGTACTTAAGAAGAACTAAGGATGCATTCCTTGTATTTGGTGGTGAGGAGTCGTAAATGGTTACACCGATGCTAGCTTCCAAACCGACAGGGATGATTTTAGATCGCAGTCTGGGTTTGTATTTTAGTTGAATGGAGGAGCAGTGAACTAGAAAAGTTCCCAGCAAAGAACGGTTACTGATTCTACAACAGAGGCTGAGTACATTGCTGCTTTGGAAGCTGCAAAAGAGGCTGTATGGATAAGGAAGTTCATTAATGAACTGGGCTGGGTTTCGAGTGTTTCCAGTCCAGTGGATCTCTATTGTGATAATAATAGAGCCATTGCACAAGCTAAGGAGCCTAGATCGCATCAAAAGTCCAAGCACATACTTCAGCGATATCACATTATTCGTGAGATCGTAGAAAGAGGTGATGTGAAGATACGCAAAGTGCACACGGATTTGAATATTACTGATCCGTTGACAAAGCCTCTCCCACAACCTAAGCATCAGGCACACACAAGAGCTATGGGTATTCGATACCTATATAATTGATTCTAGTGCAAGTGGGAGACTGTTGGTGATATGCCCTAGAGGCAATCATAGAGATGATTGTATCACGTCTATGTTTATAAGTTATTGAATAAATGTTATTCTGTTCCTTGAATGAATCATTGGTTATAAAGATTAACAAGTATGTGATTTGTTGGTGAAACTCTTTAACTTATATGATGTCGTTCTAGTTGGTATCCCTGGTCGGATGTCACTAGTCGGAACACCAGTGACTCTACAACTAGCACATGTATTGATTGATGACCATGTTTCATCAGTCATGGATATAGGGATATCGAATCAATAATGTGAACACATGTTAGAGAACGTAGGGTTGGATAGACCCACCTTGAGACAGTACTGAGATTGTTATGATTCTATATGTCATTAGTTGGTCTCAAGCAATGATGATGTACAATCCTTAGACCTGAGATCAGCATGGTTCCCTAAATGTATAATAGCACTCTTAGGGGTTGCTAAACGCTACTCGTAACTGGGTAGTTATAAAGGTAGCTTTCGGGTATGCTATGAAACATGCGGAGGGATGTGACTGGTCGGATATAGGATTTGCCCCTCCTAACATAACAGGAGACATATCTCTGGGCCCCTCGAAGTGGTCAGATAAAGAAAGTGCATGATCATGCCACTAGTGGTCGAAGAGTACGACCACATAAGGTTATCCGATACTTGATCGAAAAAGTATTGAACAGTCCATGGATGACATATATCTTACGTGGAGTTCAAACCAGATATCGTGAGGCAAAGGGAGAATATACGAGTAGATCGCTTAGTTCAATCGATTCTGCATGGTCGAGCGTAATCACTGCATCGTTGAAACACAGTCGTGGGAGTTACGAACTCGTCGAGACTAAATATGAACTGGTTGTACACGGTTTTAGGTCGTCGTGCCAAGTACTAGCTGGTCGTGAGGAGTTACGAACTGGTTGTACTTAAATACGGACTGGTCGTGACAAGATACGAGCTGGTCGTAAGTGATGAGGACCTGGTCGTAGATCATATTGCATTAAGGTTCATTCGATATAATTTGTGTGTATTTGGGAATCGTTATGTCCTGCTAGGGACCACTACGACTCGTGGTCGGAAAAGGTTTTCCGAGTCAGAACCGACTACGCATAAACCTAATGGGTCACACTTAACGGGTTGGAACAAAATGTGTTCGGATAGGATCCGTCATGGGAACTATATAAGGAGATGCTTAAGGCTATTGGGGTCATGCGAGCGACGTGAGTTACTCCACCAAAACCCTATCCGCCATCTTTCCGAGAGAGCCCCGCCGTGCGACTTGGTGCTAGCATACCGGCGTCCAGTTGTTCCTTTCCTGGACGTGTGGATACCGTAGAAGTGCTGCTGCGGTTGCCGTTGCACTTGAGGACGATCCAAAATCACCACAAGGAACTTCAGAGGTTGCTGGAGGAGACGATCGACTCGTGGGGGCGCTGGACGATTGACTACGACCACTACATCGACGTGCTCTTCATTGCACCAGGCTGCTCTGACTCTTCTTCTGCTACCCTACGCGTCTGGTGGTAACGATCTATGATCATATACTTGCTTGGCATCTTGTTTTACGTGGTAGAATTTTTTGAATTATCGCTATCATAGCCTACCCGTATCCCTTCACACATCACCTCCTTCGCCCACGCTTGCGTGTCGTCTGAGTCGGCCGCATAGTTAGTGCACACGTGCCACCTCAACTCAAACCTAGATACAAACCTAAGTGGGCTTAGTCCACGTGAGCTGTGCCTCTACCATGTGGGTCCGCTCGTCAGATCCACTGTGCGGTGAACTCGTGAGCCATAGGCCCATGAACCGATCGTGTGGACTTGGTCCATGGACCATGGCCCCACTTGTCAGCCACTGTGAGGATTTATTTGGATTTTCTTTAATTCTGAATTTAATTGCTAACGTCATGCTGACACATTAATTCAGAATTTTCAATAGAAAGATAATTTGGGAAAATCAGAAACAATTCCTTTTTCCTTTTCTTAGGGTTTAGATATTCTAAAAGCCCGTTCTTCTTCATCCGAACTCCGTTTGAGCCCATTCAAATTTCTAAATTAATCTACATTTGAGCTCTATTTTCTTAAGATTTTTATTTAATTTTTGAAGTTTTTTCTCTCTATTTTGTTTTTATTTTTTTGTTTGCTTCGTTTACGAGTAGACGTTGATACTTCGGGGAATTTTGAGCAAGGAGGAGTGCACCAAGAACAAGACTAGTCCCAAGATCTATTCCAAGGAAAGTTGTGGTCCTTCAATCATATTGAATGTATGATTTCAAAAGTATATTGTTTTATACAACTGCATGCTATTTTTATATAAATTGTTTTGGGATTAGCTATCACCTGTTGTCATTATACCTCCATTGATTATTTGAGTGCCATGAATCATTTGTCACCCTAGTATGGATAATTTTAGTTGGATATATTTGTAGCACCAACATGGGTATTGTACATATGCTTAGCCAAGCTTAGTTACGATGGGTTCATGATCACACGTGTCAATAATGATTAATTTTGACTTAATGAGATATAGAATCATGGTGGTTAGTCACTGTTATTAAAATTTGTGTACCATGACAGGGTATGTCATTGGTCTTGGTTGAACAAAATAATTTTCGCTTAGGCGAGCGGTTGTGCGGTGAGTGTGTGGATTTTACACATTGTGGGTTTTGTGGTAGACTCGCCTGAGTAACTTGTCAAGGACTTAATCTTGTGTATAATTGAACTGGGCCTTTTTGTACAACCACATGCCTGATGGGATGAGCCTAACTTAGTAAGTTGTGGAGTTTTGACATTGAATACTAAGGTAGTATATGGGTGGAGTTGTGTGCCTGGTTTAAGGTCACATCGATGGTCAGTTCGTCGCTTCCAGGTCCAACGGTGTGCATCAAACCAATGGTGAGGTTGGGGTGACAGTATGCACAACGAGAGAGTCAATTGTCGAGATGAAATTTCTGAAAGGTTTTGTTACGATTGGTGATCGCTACACTGGTTATATCTTGTGGATAAAGTGTACAATATTTGCAGAGTGTTAATTGATCTATTCGAATAGTCACGTCCTCGGTTATGGACATGTCTAGGGATTTCACACGATTGGTAGAGTTTCTTCATAAAATGTGTCAGAGTTTGAATGAGAAGTTCACTTGATGAATATAATGTTCGTTTGGTGAATGGGTAATTCACTTGGTGGTTTGTCTTGGGAAGTGAATGGAAAAATTCACTGGTTGTTTCAAAGTAATTGTTTATTTAGTTATTATTCTTTTTAATTACGTATTTCAATTTATTTATTGTATTTATCATCAATATTGCTTTCTGCAAAAGAACCATACAACTAACCTTGTTCAAGCCTTGGATGAATATTATTTGCATACTATTTCCTACGACTTGCTGAGTACTTTATGTGCTCACGACTCCAATTTCTGCTGCTCAGTTGAAGAGTATCAAGTTGCTCAAGAGTTCTTCGCCCAGGAGTACCATGAAGATTTTACGGATTAGGATACGTTCTCCACTCGATTGCCTGTGGGCATGTTGATTAGCCTTTCCAAGTTTTCCCGTTCCGCTGCACGAGTTTATTTATTTATTTAGCCATAAGGTCCAGTTATTATTACTATTTGTTATTTTGAGATCTTTTTAGTTAAATCAAATAAATAGGTGGTATTTCATCACTGTTTGCTGTGTGAGCTAGCTACTGATCTGGGACTAGTTCAAGATACACATAGGGTTCGTGAAATATATTTTTGGGTCCCAACAGAGGTGGTATCAGAGCTAGGTTGACTGTAGAACGCAACCTTAGTTAGCATGGTTGTCTTAGTCAAAAGCTTCCTAAAGTTATTTTCTAAATCAAATCAACTTAATTTGACTTGATTAGTTGTTCTTTTCTTGTCTACTCTATTCTTCTCTCATCTCAGTCTATTATATTCTTATCCTATTCTATTCTAGTCTCATCTTGTTCTAGAGATCTTGTCTCCTGTCTTTGCTAAAATTTGATTTATAATCCTAATTTCACTGTCTTGTCCTATTAATTTCTTTAGATTGCTCAAGTGTATCGTGGTCAAAGAAGAGATTGGCTTAGAGTTCTTCAGTGCTTGTTGCAGAGTTTGGGGACAAGTAGAGGTGCAACTTACTTCACCAAGGAAAAGAAAGTGAAGGGCCACAGAATTGGATTTGAGACGAGTGTAACATCCCCATTTTGGGTTGTGTTCAAATGTAAGAAATTGAGGGTAAATTAAAACTTTTCTTACATCCTTGTGCTTTTGAACTTTTCTGAAAATTCTTGTAAAAGAATTTTGGAAATTCAAAATCAAAAGCCTCATTTATCGTGGACAACAACCTCCTCGGTGAAATCTTGTGTCAAACCCTTGAAATAATTTTCCTTGGTTCTAAGGTTGCTTAGTAACACCTCTGAATTATTTCATAATTTTTGGAAATTATTTGAAATATTTTAGAGGCAAGTCAAACCTTGGTCAAACCTCTGTTTTAACCTTCTGGAAATTTTTGAGAAAATTCCAGTGCACAAAAATCCCTGGAAATTTTATGGAAGGTTAACCCTAAGGTCAGGAAGCTCCAGTTAAAATTTCATGAATTTTGGAGTTGATTTGATACCTCAATTAAATCCCCAAAGTTTCAGTTCAAAAATCAAACCCTAACTGGTTTTCACTGTTCCTCGGGTGCGAGTCAGACTCGGGCTCGAGTCACTTGACTCGACCGAGCCAACTAATCGCACCCGGCGCAGTCGAGCGGGCGCGCGCGTCATCAGCCGTTAGATCTCCATCGGACGGCTCTCATTCGTGTAAGCATTCGGACAACTCGGTTGCCTTACGTTTCGATCGTTGGATGTCCATCGGACGGTGGGCGGTGTCGCGCTGTTTGACTTCGATCGCACGGAGCCGTTGGATGCGAATCGGACGGTGGCCATCGTCGTCCTCCTCTCGCTCGCGCGGCCTGCGCCATGGCGGGCAGCGTGGAGTGTCTGATGCCTGTCACCTCCGTCTTCGTCAACGGCTCTCTGCAGGCGCATTAAATGCCCGTCACTCCACCGCCCCGTTTAGTCGTCGTCTCAACTGCTCCCGTCGCTCACGGCGACCGCAGCGGCAGCGGGAACCCGAGGCGGCCAACGGTGCCATCCTCGCTCCTCAGGCCTACTTAAGCCCCCATTGTCCTCCTTTATCCTCCTTTACACACCCCTTGAGCTCTCCCGTGCACCCACTGCCCTTGTGGAGCTCCCGAGCGCTCGAAATCTCCTCGCCGCCATTGTTGCCCGCGGAGCTTCTCGGTGAACCCAGTGCTCCAGTGGTTCCCTGGCTCCCTCCTTGCTCCTGTTGATTCTCCTCACCTCGGTGGTGCTTAACCCCCACTCCTTTTCAGGTGGCTTCAACGGGAGCGCCGGGATTTTGGATTTCCCCCAAATCGGCCGCGAGCACCCTTCTTCGTCTCCAGAGCCGGTGAGGCCTTCTCTCTTCAATTCCTCTCTCTGGTGGCATCAGTGGGTGGTATGCAACCTATCTTGATCCCGCGGGCTCATTATTTTGGCTCAGGTGATCTTCCCCTCGTTGCCGCCATTGTTGCCGTCGCGAACTTCGCCGCGAAGCTGCTTTCGGTCGTCCTCTGCACCTCGCGTCACTCGGGTAGCATCGCCGTAGTCCCTAGATGCTCGGGCGCCGCTGGTTGAACTGCTGCGGAGCTCCTTGTCGCTTGTCGCCGTCGTTGCCGTCTTTACGCGCCGCCGCCGTCGTCGCGCGCCGCTCTGGTCACCACCGTCGGTGTGGGTGGTGCCGGAGGTGCGCAACGCTATGCGCACCATTCACGGCATTCACTCGCGCGCCGTGCTTTTGGTCGCCGGCGTTTTGCCGGTGAAGCCTTCGGCCGCGTTGTCGGACGACAATGTTGCGGGAGCGACGTGGCTGGTCTTCGGCCGTTGGATCCAGAGATCAACGACCCTGGAGCCTCCACGTCGGCCCTCTGTTCCGCGCGCGTGAGGAATGTTTCGGTCTGGTTCAATGTCGTCCGTTGGATCTGAGATTGACGGCTCTCAATCGTCCACGTCTCCGGGTGTTAGGAAAATCCCCGAAAATGCTAAGTCCAAAAAACTGAAGAACTTTAGGGTCTTGTCATTTTTTTATCTCTGTAACTATAGATCCAAATTAGATGATTCCAATTTTGATAGCTTCCTTATACCTTGAACTTAATTAGAAAAATAATTGTAGACCATGATCCAACCTGGAAAACCTTTTTCAAAAATATTAAACAAGTGAACTTAATACTGTTTTTCAGAACTTTTAGCAAACTTGTAAAATGCGTATCTTTTTATCTATAGCTGATTTTTATATGAATCCAATTGGATTAGCTTCCACTGGTAGTGTAT
The DNA here is from genome assembly GCA_036346255.1 of Ampelocalamus luodianensis. Classification (NCBI taxonomy): domain Eukaryota; kingdom Viridiplantae; phylum Streptophyta; class Magnoliopsida; order Poales; family Poaceae; genus Ampelocalamus; species Ampelocalamus luodianensis. The sequence continues at coordinate 70,269,429 of CM070622.1, read as the reverse complement.
TTGCTAGGAAAATTGGTTTAGCAAATTTTACTGTTTTTAAAAATCATAAGGATCGTATTTTAGTTTAATACCCTAAACAATTTAGACAAATCATAACTTTTTCAATATAACTCCAAATGACCTGAAATTTTATATGGCTTATCACTATACCAGTGGGTAGCTACAATAAAAGTTTCAGCTTCAAAATCTTTCTAGAAAATATTTTTGCTACAGTACCTAATTATGGCCGAAAATAGGTTTTTAGGGAATATCTTTTGCACCACAAATCCAAATTAGGTTTTTCCAATTTCTATGTCTAGGTTTATTCCTATTTTACCTTGTGTATAAATTTTGTCGCATTTGGATAATTTTTTGCTTGCTCTTTTGTTTAAGTGTTGCTCGTCTTATTGGTTGTTCTTGCTTCTTTTGCTTTTAAGCAGGCTTCGACATTTGCAGTAACCCGAGAACGATCCTCCGCAGTTTGAGCAACGACAAGCGAAAAGCGGTTTGATCATTTCCCATTTGATCCCATTACTTTTAAAGTCTAATATTTTGTTTAACTTCTATGTATGCATTGCTATTTTGTTGTTAAATTGATTAGTTAGACCTCTAGTTGCATAATCTGTAGGTAAATGATTATCCTCTACTACAGAGCCTAGGTTATTTGTTGTGATTAGAGTTCGTTTTATGAACTCTTGTCACTTAGTAGATTCGAATAAATATTGTAGCCATGCGTGATATATCGGTAGTATTGGGCGATCATCGACTTAGTCGGTGATCTTGATCACACAAATGCTATTATTATTCCATTATGTCCAACCCTTGTGTTTTACCAATTTGCAAATCAAAAACTGAAAACAAAAATTATATCTTGGCTTGGGCACAATGGTATGTTGGCGTGATCTGTTGGGTGTGTTTGGAATGGTGCCTAAGTCCCCAAGGACCGAGTTACTTGTGTCACTAAGCCAGCGCTTGTGCGTGCTAACCACACGAGGGGATATGGAACCTCTCTTGACTAAGTACTTTGGGGGTGTTAATTATGAGCTGGTCGGTGGGTGTGTTCTTGTGTGTGTGTGTGGTGTTGGAGGGGAGCATTAGCAGACCGGTTAGGCTGTCTAATGTGTCCTTCTCCCGTGGGTTGCGGCTCTTAATTAGCATCGTCCATTGGAAGCGTCTTGTTAGACTTAGCCATGCACATACCAAAGGAAGTGTGCTAACCGTGGTGGTGGAAAGGCGGTCTATCGTGTGGGTACATTGGTACACCTGCGAGGTTAAAACTATTCGAATAGCCTCGTCCTAGGTTATGGACATGCTTGGTAAGGTCGTGCAAGAACTAGACTACAACCTTTTAAAAACTTAAACTTGACATGGGTGGTATGAAGGGTACTTCATGCTATTGTAAGTGGTGACTACGGGTTAGTCACTTCTAGGTTGGTGTTGTCATCTATCTATTGTTATAATTGTCTCTCTTTATTTGAACAATAAAAGTTAATTGCAAACTTGCTTTGAATCTATTACCTTATTGCAAATGAAAACTTGCTTTATCTTTGAAAATAAGTCGAGCCTCGTCCACTTAAATAAAGCTTGCATGTAGTTAATTATAGTTCTGTTATCTCACACGTCGGTCTTGCGAGTACAAAAACAAGTTTTGTACTCATCCGCTGCTTAATATTAATTGTTGCAGAGGAAGAAGGTGAGCCCAAGGGCCTCACTTTTGTGAGTCGTGTGTGTTCTTGTTTTGTACGATTAGTTTGGCGGTCCGGTTGGTTGCCTTGTGGGTAAATGCACACCGATTGGCTTTTGTTTATCGCCATCTTATGGACATTTTGCTTCCATTGTGTATTTACTTATTTGTATGACTTTTGGCAGTCGACCTCTCTTTTGTAATAACTCTCTTTATATTATCTATGTCTTTCATTTGTTGCTTTTGCTTGGCTCTATGTGTATGAATGGAATTGATGCATGATTTTGTAGCAGGTGTGTATCTGCAGTGCAGGAAGTATGCATATCTCGAGGCTTGGTTTATTTGATTTGTCTTGTTAGGACCAAGTGGATGGTTAAACGATGCGAGCCGAATAAGCCAGGGTCCTCACAAAGTTGGTATCGAGCCATTCAGACCGTAGTAACTCAAGCTTGATCGTCTTTAGGATATTTTGAAAAACTTAATTTCAAAGTATCAAATGATTTATGAAAGCTTAAGTAAGTTATCAGATTTTACTCCTTACCTATCTTAGCTTTCTATCTCACCTTGCTCTAATTTGAGTTTTAAAAGTTGTTTTCCTCTCCTTCCCTCCAAAGATAGCGTTATCGTTTAAATTGGGTTTGGGAACCAATGAGTTTGGCAAATTGAAGTGTTAGCTGTTCTCTACAAGGTTTTGAAGCTTACAAGTTGAAGATATCGACTAGGAGGCTTGGATGCAAAATCAGGCAGCGATCATTCAATTTCCGGACAGCAGGCTCAAAGGTTCTAAATAGGGTAGAAAATGAGAGGTTAATCAACTAAAACTTGTGGGAATAAAAGTGTAGGATGTGATACTAGTTAGCTAAGTATCTAACACTATTTTTGTCGCCTTAACCTTGCTTTCGAGTAGTGTTAGACTTGTTGTAGTGCGCTGAAATTTTTATCTTCTCACACTATTACTCGTTCATTCAATACGGGTTAATGGTATTGAGAAGTTGAGCTTGGTTTGGAGTTTCCTTGCGGTTTTGGAGCTTCTTTGGAAACATTTGAAGTTTGTTTACTTGCTGTTCTTGGCTTTCGGTTAGGGTGATATCTCATTCCCCTAATCGTTAGCTTTTCGCTTTCATCAACTTCTAGTATTAGTGCTTTGGTTCCTAACCTAAGTTTCTTGAACCAGGATGGCTGGAGGTACTCGTAGCGGCCGTGGTCAGCAGCCTGGTTTGGATGAGGAGCTCCCGCCTCCTCCAACCATGGCTGAGGTTCTTCTACGGTCGAGCGCAACCGTTCGAGAGGCAGAGAGGTCTGCTGGATGTTATTGCGCGCAACACCTCGCCCTTGCCGGTGCCTCGGGATCCGGCGGGAGGCGGACATCGATCTCGTGGGGTTTGGTGAGTTTCTTCGCACTCGGCCCCACGTTCTCAGTGTCGAGGACCCATTGGGCGCGGATGATTGGCGCGTCGGGTTGGCGTAAGCTCGGCGTTGCTCGATGCTGGACCGGATAGGGCACTCTTTGCCTCCCATCACCGCAGGCGGCACTCTCTCGGTGGGAGAACTTCTTGGCCATGCAGCCGGCCACACCGCTCTCTTGGGATGAGTTCGGACGGCGTTCCACCGAGCTCACATCCTGCGCAGCTTGATGAAGTGAAGAAGAAGGAGTTTCGCGCTCAAGCAAGGCGTAAGTCGGTGATGGAGTACTGTATGAGTTCAACCACTTGGCTCGTTATGCTCCATCCGAGGTGGCCACCGATGAGGCCAGCGGGAGAAGTTCATGGAGGTTTTGTGCGAGGAGCTGCAAGGCAGGCTCTCCATTGTGGACTTTGTGACTTTCGAGCCTTGGTGGACAAGGCCATTGTTCTTGAGCACAAGGCGCGGCGCTGGCGAGTCCCGCAAGCGCGAGTGGGAGGCCCGGTGTGCGCGCAGGCCGCCTCTCCGTCCCGTGTCGGGCCTGCCCGAGGCCCGTTGCGTGGCTTCACTACCACCGAGGCCGCGGCACGGCTCCTCGCGCTCCGCAGCCGTGCCCGATCCGCGTGCGCTGCGAACCAGCAGGTGGCCCCCGCAATCAGCCGCCGGGTCACTTGCTTTTCATGCAACCGAAGGGCATTATGCCAATAGTTGCCCTAACAGAATGGAGCGGCCCCTCGTCCTAATGGAGGGCGCGGCGGGAGGTGGTCCTCCCGTGATCGAGAAGGTTGTCCCGCTACCCAAGGCGTGGGAAGTGGTCGCGTCAACCTCATCTCCGCGAGGAGGCACAGAGGCACCGACGTCGTGTTGGGTACCCTTCGGTTAACTCTTTCCTGCTTTCTGATTTTGTTTGATTCAGCGCATCTCATTCGTTTGTTTACGAGTCTTTTCTTCTTTGTGGGAGGTCTTCTTTTACTCCATTGTTGGTCCCATTGCTCATTCGCTCTCCCGGTTCGGAGTTGAGAGCCGAGTGCGAGTGTAAGGATGTCCTGTTGAGATAGAAGGGTAGGATTCTTGGCAAACCTTATCCTCCTTCGATCGGCGAGCTTAGATGTAATCCTAGGCATGGATTGGTTGTCTCGGCACATGGGACAAATTGATTGCGCTAGGAGGCTCATCTACCTTACCGGTCCTTCGGCGGCGGGTTCGCTTTCGTAGAAGGCTGCGGGTCCGCATCTCTTCGTGCTCAAAGCGAAGCCAACTCCAGATATTAGTGAAGTCCCAGTGGTATGTGACTTTGTTGATGTCTTCCCCGACGACCTTCCAGGGATGCCACCGATTCGAGACCTCGAGTTTGTCATTGAGTTGGTTCCGGCACGCCCGATTTCAAAGAGGCCTTACCGGATGGACCCAATCGAGTTGGTGGAGTTGAAGAAGCAGCTGGGTGAGCTTCAAGAGAAGGGTTTCATCCGCCCTAGCTCATCTCCTTGGGGATGCTCAGCAATCTTTGTCCCGAAGAAGGACAAGACGCTGCGCATGTGCGTTGATTACCGTCCACTTAATGAAGTAACGGTAAAGAACAAGTACCCTTTGCCCCGTATCGACGATCTCTTCGATCAATTAACTGGAGCTCGAGTTTTCTCCAAGATTGATCTGAGAGTGGGATATCATCAGTTCGATTCGACGAGGATATTCCAAAGACGGCTTTTTCTACTCGTTATGGCTTGCACGAGTATACCGTCATGTCATTCGGCTTAACCAATGCTCCTGCCTTGTTCATGAACCTCATGAATTCGATGTTCATGGAGTATTTGGATAGGTTCGTTGTGGTCTTCATCGATGATATCCTTATCTACTCCAAGAGCGATGAGGAACACACCGAGCATTTGAGGCTTGTGTTGGGCAAGCTTCGCGAGCACAAGCTGTATGCGAAGTTCAGCAAGTGCGCGTTCTGGTTGAAGGAAGTAGCCTTCTTAGGCCATATTCTTTCGGCAGGAGGCGTAGCTGTGGATCCTAGCAAGATCGCGACGTGCTTTCTCGAGTCACCCCGCCGGTCACCGAAGTTCGGAGTTTTCTTGGTTTAGCGGGATACTATCGTCGCTTTATCGGAACTTCTCCAAGATAGCGGCCGATGACGGAGTTGCTCAAGAAGGACAAGAAGTTCTCGTGGTCCGATTGCGAGAAAGTTTCCAAGTGCTTAAGAAGCGATTGACTACCGCTCCGTTCTTGTTCTCCCGATGTCCGTTGAAGCTTCGATATCTTTTGTGGCGCTTCTCATCGAGGCCTCGGTTGTGTCCTTATGCAAGAAGGCAAGGTAGTGGCCTATGCATCAAGGCAATTGAGACCTCATGAACTCAACTATCCTACCCATGACTTGGAGTTGGCGTGTGATCCATGCACTTAAGATTTGGCGACATTACCTAATCGTGTCGTTGCGAAGTGTATTCGGATCACAAAAAGCTTAAAGTATTTGTTCACCCAACCAGATCTGAACCTCGGGCAAAGGAGATGGTTGGGTGATCAAGAACTATGACATGGGTATTCACTACCATCCGGGCAAGGCCAATGTCGTTGCGGATGCGCTTAGTCGCAAAGCGCATTGCAATGCATTGTTACTCCAAGAGCCTCAGCCCCCCCTTCTGGAGGAGTTCCAGCGTCTCAACTTGGGTTTGGTTGAGCATGGTTCCTCGCGCCTTGGTTGTACTGACCAACCTTGGTGGATCGGATCAAGTGCGCTTTCGTGATCGGATGTTGGAGTGAACCGCATCAAGGAAAATGTCAAGAATGGAACAGCCAAGTGCTTCTCCGTAGATGAGCTTGGTGTCGTGAGGTTCGGGCAACGCCTTGTAGTTCCAAAGGACATGGAGTTGCGGGATTTGATCCTCCGCGAAGCCCATGATTCTCCCTTGTCCATTCATCCCGGGGCCACGAAGATGTACCAGGATCTTCGCCAGAGATTTTGGTGGACCCGAATGAAGAGGGAGATCGCAAGGTTCGTTGCCGAGTGCGACATGTGTCGTCGTGTCAAGGCCGAGCATCAGCGTCCGGCAGGACTGCTTCAGCCCTTACCAATTCCGGAGTGGAAGTAGGATTCGGTCGGGATGGACTTTATCACTGGTCTACCCCGGTCTCCAAAGAAGAATGATGCCATCTGGGTGGTCATCGATCGATTGACTAAAGTGGCTCATTTTCTTCCTGTCAAGACGGACCTTCGAGTGGGTCTCCTCGCAGAGCTCTACATAGCCCGCATCGTGAGTTTGCATGGTGTGCCAAAGACGATTGTGTCAGATCGTGGTTCGCTATTCACTTCGCGATTTTGGCATAGCCTGCAAGAGGCTATGTGAACTCGCCTTTCTTTCAGCTCAGCATTTCACCCCCAAACAGATGGTCAGACCGAAAGGGTCAACCAAGTTTTAGAGGACATGCTGCGTGCGTGTGTTCTTTCCTATGGGAAGCATTGGGAGAAGTGCTTGCCATTCGCCGAGTTTTCTTATAACAACAGCTTCCAAGCCAGTCTCGGCATGGCACCATTTGAGGCCTTATACGGGAGAAAGTGTAGGACCCGTTGAACTGGTGCGAGACCGGTGAAAGACCTTTCTTTGGCCCGGACTCGATTAATGAGGCCGAGGTCAAGTCCAAATCGTTCGTGATCGATTACGCATGCTCAATCCAGGCAAAAGAGCTATGCGGATCGCCGTCGTCGTGAGTTGAGCTTTGAGCCCAATGACTTCGTTTATCTCAAGGTTTCTCCTCTGAAAGGTCACCAGCGTTTTGGTGTCAAGGGCAAGTTAGCTCCTCGATATGTCGGTCCATACCGTGTCATCGAGAAGAAGGAGCCGCCGCCTACAAGTTGGAGTTACTGCTGCACTTGCGGGGTACATGATGTGTTCCATGTGTCCCGGCTTAAGAAGTGCCTCCGTGTTCCAACAGAGGAAGCTCCGTTGGAAACTCTTGATGTTCAGGAGGATTTGACCTATCGCGAGCACCCTGTTCGCATACTCGAGGAGGCTGAGCGAAGAACAAGGAACAAGACCATCAAGTTCCTTAAAGTTCGATGGTCGAACCATTAGAGGATGAGGCTACTTGGGAGCGAGAAGATCGTCTTCGTGCAGACTACCCTCTTTCTTTTAAGTGAACCAAATCTCGGGACGAGATTTTTGTAAGGGGGAGGTTTGTAACATCCCATTTTGGCTTGTGTTCAAATGTAAGAAATTGAGGGTAAATTAAAACTTTTCTTACATCCTTGTGCTTTTGAACTTTTCTGAAAATTCTTGTAAAAGAATTTTGGGAAATTCAAAATCAAAAGCCTCATTTATCAGGACAACAACCTCCTCGGTGAAATCTTGTGTCAAACCCTTGGAAATAATTTTTCCTTGGTTCTAAGGTTGCTTGGTAACACCTCTGAATTATTTCATAATTTTTGGAAATTATTTGAAATATTTTAGAGGCAAGTCAAACCTTGGTCAAACCTCTGTTTTAACCTTCTGAAAATTTTGAGAAAATTCCATGCACAAAAATCCTGGACATTTTATGGAAGGTTAACCTAAGGTCGAAGCTCCAGTTAAAATTTCATGAATTTTGGAGTTGATTTGATACCTCAATTAAATCCCCAAAGTTTCAGTTCAAAATCAAACCCTAATCGGTTTTCATCTTTGTTCCTCGGTGCGAGTCGGACTCGGGCTCGAGTCACTTGACTCGGCACCGAGCCAACTAATCGCACCGCGCGATCAAGCGGCGGCGTCATCACCGTTAGATCTCCATCGGACGGCTCTCATTCGTGTAAGCATTCGGACAACTCCGGTTGCCTTCTGTTTCTCGACCGTTGGATGTCCATCGGACGGTGGACGATTGTGCGCGGCTGTTTGACTCGATCGCACGGGAGCCGTTGGATGCGAATCGGACGGCTGGCCATCGTCGTCCTCCTCTCGCTCGCGCGGCGCTGCGCCATGGCGGAGCCGAGCGTGGGTGCGCAGTGCCCTGTCACCTCCGTCTTCGTCAACGGCTCTCTGCAGGCGCATTAAATGCCCGTCACTCCACCGCCCCGTTTAGTCGTCGTCTCAACTGCTCCCGTCGCTCACGGCGACCGCAGCGGCAGCGGGAACCCGAGGCGGCCAACGGTGCCATCCTCGCTCCTCAGGCCTACTTAAGCCCCCATTGTCCTCCTTTATCCTCCTTTACACACCCCTTGAGCTCTCCCGTGCACCCACTGCCCTTGTGGAGCTCCCGAGCGCTCGAAATCTCCTCGCCGCCATTGTTGCCCGCGGAGCTTCTCGGTGAACCCAGTGCTCCAGTGGTTCCCTGGCTCCCTCCTTGCTCCTGTTGTTTCTCCTCACCTCGGTGGTGCTTAACCCCACCTTTTGGTGGCTTCAGCGGGGCGCGGGATTTTGATTTCCCCAAATCGACGCGAGCACCCTTCTTCGTCTCGAGCGGTGAGGCCTTCTCTCTTCAATTCCTCTCTCGGTGGCATCGGTGGGTGGTATGCAACCTATCTTGATCCCGCGGGCTCATTATTTTGGCTCGTGATCTTCCTCGTTCGCCATTGTTGCCGTCGCGAGCTTCGTCGCCGGCCGCTCGGTCGTCCTCTGCACCTCCGCGTCACTCGGTAGCATCGCGTAGTCCCTAGATGCTCGGGCACTTTGGTTGAACTGCTGCGGAGCTCCTTGTCGCTTATCGTCGTTGCGTCTTTACCGCGCCGCCTCGTCGTCGCGCGCCGCTCTGTCCACCACCGTCGGTGTGGGTGAATGCCGAGGGTGCGCAACGCTATTGCGCACCCATTCTCGGCATTCACTCGCGCCGCCGTGCTTTTGGTCGCCGCGCGTTTTGCGGTGAAGCCTTCGCCGCGCGTTGTCGGACGACAATGTTGGGAGGAGCGGCGTGGTCGGTCTTCGCCGTTGGATCCGAGATCAACGACCACGAGCCTCCACGTCGCCCTCCGTCCGCGCGCGTGAGGAATGTTTCGGTCTGGTTCAATGTCGTCCGTTGGATCTGAGATTGACGGCTCTCAATCGTCCACGTCTCCGGGTGTTAGGAAAATCCCCGAAAATGCTAAGTCCAAAAAACTGAAGAACTTTAGGGTCTTGTCATTTTTGTATCTCTGTAACTATAGATCCAAATTAGATGATTCCAATTTTGATAGCTTCCTTATACCTTGAACTTAATTAGAAAAATAATTGTAGACCATGATCCAACCTGGAAAACCTTTTTCAAAAATATTAAACAAGTGAACTTAATACTGTTTTTCAGAACTTTTAGCAAACTTGTAAAATGCGTATCTTTTTATCTATAGCTGATTTTTATATGAATCCAATTGGATTAGCTTCCACTGGTAGTGTATTTGCTAGGAAAATTGGTTTAGCAAATTTTACAGTTTTTAAAAATCATAAGGATCGTATTTTAGTTTAATACCCTAAACAATTTAGACAAATCATAACTTTTTCAATATAACTCCAAATGACCTGAAATTTTATATGGCTTATCACTATACCAGTGGGTAGCTACAATAAAAGTTTCAGCTTCAAAATCTTTCTAGAAAATATTTTTGCTACAGTACCTAATTATGGCTGAAAATAGGTTTTAGGGAATATCTTTTGCACCACAAATCCAAATTAGGTTTTCCAATTTCTATGTCTAGGTTTATTCCTATTTTACCTTGTGTATAAATTTCAATCGCATTTGGATAATTTTTGCTTGCTCTTTTGTTTAAGTGTTGCTCGTCTTATTGGTTGTTCTTGCTTCTTTTGCTTTTCGCTTAGGCTTCACATTTGTGGTAACCCAGAACGATCCTCCTAGCAGTTTGAGCAACAACAAGCGGCAAGCAGTTTGATCATTTCCATTTGATCCCATTACTTTTAAAGTCTAATATTTTGTTTAACTTCTATGTATGCATTGCTATTTTGTTGTTAAATTGATTAGTTAGACCTCTAGTTGCATAATCTGTAGGTAAATGATTATCCTCTACTACGAGCCTAGGTTATTTGTTGTGATTAGAGTTCATTGGATGAACTCTTGTCATAGTAGAATTCGAATAAATATTGCTTAGCCATGCGTGATATCGGTAGTATTGGGCGATCATCGACTTAGTCGGTGATCTTGATCACACAAATGCTATTATTATTCTATTATGTCCAACCCTTGTGTTTTACCAATTTGCAAATCAAAACTGAAAACAAAATTATATCTTGGCTTGGGCACAATGGTATGTTGGCGTGATCATTGGGTGTGTTTGGAATGGTGCCTAAGTCCCGAGGACCGAGTTACTTGTGTCACTAAGCCAGCGCTTATTGCGTGCTAACCACACGAGGGGATATGGAACCTCTCTTGACTAAGTACTTTGGGGGTGTTAATTATGAGCTGGTCGGTGGGTGTGTTCTTGTGTGTGTGTGTGTGGTGTTGGAGGGAGCATTAGCGCACCGGTTAGGCATCTAATGTGTCCTTCTCCGTGGGTTGCGGCTCTTAATTAGCATCGTCCATTGGAAAGCGTCTTGTTAGACTTAGCCATGCACGCATACCAAAGGAAGTGTGCTAACCGTGGTGGTGGAAAGGCGGTCTATCGTGTGGGTACATTGGTACACCCCCGCAGGTTAAAACTATTCGAATAGCCTCGTCCTAGGTTATGGACATGCTTGGTAAGGTCGTGCAAGAACTAGACTACAACCTTTTAAAAACTTAAACTTGACATGGGTGGTATGAAGGGGTACTTCATGCTATTGTCGTGGTGACTATGGGTTAGTCACTTCTAGGTTGGTGTTGTCATCTATCTATTGTTATAATTGTCTCTCTTTTATTTGAACAATAAAAGTTAATTGCAAACTTGCTTTGAATCTATTATCTTCTTGCAAATGAAAACTTGCTTTATGCTGAAAATAAGTCCAGAGCCTCGTCCACTTAAATAAAGCTTGCATGTAGTTAATTATAGTTCTGTTATCTCACACGTCGATCTTGCGAGTACAAAAACAAGTTTTGTACTCATCTTCTTTGCTTAATATTAATTGTTGCAGAGGAAGAAGGTGAGCCCCAAGGGCCTCACTTTTGTGGTCGTGTTGTGCTTGTTGTTTGTACGATTAGCTTGGCGGTCCTGGTTGGTTGCCTTGTGGGTAAATGCACACCGATTGGCTTTTGTTTATCGCCATCTTATGGCCATTTTGCTTCATTGTGTATTTACTTATTTGTATGACTTTTGGCAGTCGACCTCTCTTTTGTAATAACTCTCTTTATATTATCTATGTCTTTCGATTGTTGCTTTTGCTTGGCTCTATGTGTATGAATGGAATTGATGCATGATTTTGTAACGGGTGTGTATCTGCAATGCAGGAAGTATGCATATCTCGAGGCTTGGTTTATTTGATTTGTCTTGTTAGGACCAAGTGGATGGTTAGACAAGACAAGCCGAATAAACCGGGGTCCTCACAAAGTTGGTATCAGAGCCATTCCGACCGTAGTAACCCAAGCTTGATCGTCTTTAGGATATTTTGAAAAACTTAATTTCAAAGTATCAAATGATTTATGAAAGCTTAAGTAAGTTCTCAGATTTTACTCCTTACCTATCTTAGCTTTCTATCTCACCTTGCTCTAATTTGAGTTTTAAAAGTTGTTTTCCTCTCCTTCCCTCCAAAGATAGCGTTATCGTTTAAATTGGGTTTTGGGAACCAATGAGTTTGGCAAATTGAAGTGTTATCTGTTCTCTACAAGGTTTTGAAGCTTCTGAAGTTGAAGATATCGACTAGGAGGCTTGGATGCAAAATCTGGGCAGCGATCATTCAATTTCCGGACAGCAGGCTCAAAGGTTCTAAATAGGGTAGAAAATGAGAGGTTAATCAACTAAAACTTGTGGGAATAAAAGGGTAGGATGTGATACTAGTTAGCTAAGTATCTAACACTATTTTTGTCGCCTTAACCTTGCTTTCGAGTAGTGTTAGACTTGTTGTAGTGCGCTGAAATTTTTATCTTCTCACACTATTACTCGTTCATTCAATACGGGTTAATGGTATTGAGAAGTTGTGTAATATCCCGTATATCGGTAAGAGAGAAACTTGTTTGGAAGAGAAAAATTAAATTAAATTTAAGGATTCTGTTAGAATTGGGAATTTGGGCCTCCAGCCCAAGCTAAGGGCTGTCTTTGGCCGGCCATGAAGTGGGCCATTAAGGGGGGGAGGCGCCCCTAAGGCCCATGGCCCAAGCTGCCCCTTTTTCCTCCTAAAACCCTAGACAACCACCCTGTTACTGTAGCACGGTACTGTAGCGCCGCCCAGTCTTGTAGCGCCGCCGGTACTGTAGCACGCCCCATACACCCCTTCATCCTGCTGCCATTGGCCAAAAGGAAGAGGGAGAAAGGGATTCGGCAAGAGAAGAAAGGAGAAAGGAAGAGAAGAGAAGGATCTTCTTGGGGTGTTTGATCAGCGTCTTCCTAGGGTTCTACAAGGGTAACGAATACCGATCCTCGTCGTTTGATTAGTGGTAGATGCGATTTGGTTCATATTTGATTAGATCGAACTGCTGCGTTCAGAAAATCAATTCTGTCCAGAATGTTGCGGGGTCTGTTTCGTGGTTTTAGAAGCCGAATCTGAGATGATCATCTCCTGGAGTTATGTAGGTCTTGTTCTTAGCTTTCGTTGGCCGCCAAGATCACCTCATTCCGACTTTCGAGTCAAAAGTTATGATAGATTTATTATCTGCTGTCCAGAATCCTGACGAGAAATAGCAGTCTCTGTATAGGTTGATTTATGGCCTAGTTAGAGGGTGATTCAGAGGTCTTGCCCATAACAAATTTTGAAGGTGATATCACTAGCTTTCAGGATTGATAAAGAACACCTCATTTGGATTTATAGATCAAAAGTTATGCACTTTTCTTTGTGACTGTCCAGATTGTATGTCAGTCTGTCCAGTTTGTATGTCGTTTCTATCTTTAATTTTGACCCGTGTGCCACTTTTTGTTAAAGACAATATATGAATTTCGTGCCAACTAAGTTATTGTAGATAATTCGATAACCTTTTCGGATTGATAAAGAATGTTCAATTTGGAGTTGTACAACAAAAGTTATGGATATTTTATTTTAGCGATATTTCTGTCAATTAATTCAGTCAACAGATTTGAGCCGTGGGCCAAATTTTATTAGAAGCAAATCTGAACTTTTGCCCAACTAGAGTATTGTAGATATGTCAGTTAAGAATCCATGGAAATTGGTCTCACCTCATTCCGAGTTCCAGACCAATAGATATGTCAATTACCGTGCTGCTGTCCAGAATTAAGTTATGTCAGAAATTGTTGATTTCATTTTAAGTTTTGTATTAATGACTAGAGTCATCGGGAAGCGATGTTTAACGTCGATTAGTAGTGTTGGGTATATTATGTCCTTATTGAAATTATTTTACTTGTTTAGGAGGTGAAGCCTCGGGTTTAGGAGTATCACCTTTGCCGACTAACGCGTCGCATCGCGAAGGCAAGTACATTGCCACCCTTAATGATTGTGATTGATGAATGTTTATATGGTCATCTTGTGATTTGGTATGATACGAGAGAAGATGGATTGTCTATGTTCTTTCATATGTGTTGAATCCATGTTTTGTTATCATGTCTTTCAATATTCGTATTTCATTCTATGCATTCATTATGCATGTTTCCTCCACGAAAGTGGATTGCAAGTCCCACCATTCCGGTGTGGGCGGTGTTGGACATTGTCATGTCCCGTCCACGGAGTGGATTTGAAAGACCCATTAATTCCGAATGGGCATGTAAGACCCATTAACTCCAAGATGGGCAATGTTGGACACCCGTATGAAACGTTCTTCATACGGAAGTGGATCCGCATTTTTGTTAAGATGCGGGCTTGAGTGAACACCGACGGGTGTTTCACGCTATCTGCGATATATGCATGTGTGCGATCCATTCCTTTGATTTTGAGCATTCATATCATGTCTTCATATGTAGTCGATTGTGATGTGATCGAACGATGATGAGATTGTCTTATTCATATTGAATGATTATCATATTGATATATGTACTTGCTGAGTCATGGACTCACTCTTGCGTTGTTTGTTTATTTTAGGTAACCCCGATGTTGGCTCACTTGGGAGGAGTAGACACGCACTACTCGTTCACATCACCTATTCATGTTCGGATTAAATTTAGTTCTATCTTACATTCGTTAATGATGAACTGTAATAATTAAATTATAATTGGTGAAGAAAGGATACCTTCTCCACATTGAGGTTGATTTATTCTTGCATATGAACTTTCATTATCAATGAACTGAAATAAATAGTTTAGATGGTGAAGGAAGGATACCTTCATCATGTCTGGTTGTTTTGATACTATCATTAGTTGATTTTATTCAAATTCTCCCGCAATATGGATGTATGTTAGATGTTTTAGGTGACATCTTGGCTTAGAATAGCCGGTGTTACAGGTTGGTATCGAGCGGGCTTTAGGTCCGTGGTAATTAAGTTATTAAATTGACACACTTGTGCCTGATAGGTGGGGTTTGGGTAATCCATCGTATTCGTATTTCTAGTGGTGTGTTTCATCATATTGAACTGTTCTTGAATTTCTTACGTACTATCGTTCTTGTTGTTAATATGAACTAATACTATGATTGTCATGAGATGGTCTGTATATTCATAATTGAGTATTTTGGTGAAGCGTGTTGTTAACGGATGATAAGAAGTGGAGATCGTGGTTGTTACTCAGGATTCACGAGTTACACCAGCGTTCGCGATGCGTGGTTAGAGGAGTAGTGACCCAGTACCGTAGTTTCAAGTGTTAAGCGTGAGTTGCTTTAGAAAGTTGTTCTCTTCCTTGAATTCGATTTTGGCGGTTCTTGTCTGTGGTGGTTGATGAATTTCTCACGGGTTTGTGGTTCATGATAGTTTATGGTTTTCGATAGATCCTCTTGGTTCTCTCAAACAATTATTGCTTTTATTGTTGAGTTGCTTTTACTACTTGTGATCGTTGTCAATTGGCAAGATTGATGTTTTCATGGTTGCTCCTTCTTTCTCATTGAAAAAATGACTCATTTACTCGTTTGATAGCTTGGTTAGTGAGAGTTTCCATTGTAAGTTCGTTTGCATGGAAAAGCTTTTGCTTTATGTGTTTCTTTTGGATTACTTGAGCGTTGAAATTTGAAGTCTCTCTTTTCTTTGAAGTAAGATGTTAGAATCCTTTTGTGATGACTTGCCATGCTTAAAATGAGAAGTTATAACTAAACGAATAAATTGCTATGATGTGGGTTACCAAGTTGGGTTTTTAGCATGGTGCAAATCAATTATTCTTAACTACCATCCATGAAATTGAAATTTATTAATTTGAAATGTCCTTGTATTTGATACAGTGTATGTTAAATAAAGATTGTCCATATCCATTCGAACCTATAGATCTTACATAAGAGCTAGATTTATCTATTTCTGGTATGCAAAAATTGTTGAAACTTGTATAAAGTACCGGATGGGTGTGGTGTATCGATTCATGAAACCTTGTTTATAGGAAATTATGTTAGTGAATCTTTAATCATGTTTTGAAATGATTTCGAATAAAGGTGAAATGTGAATCTATGTTTATATTTGGTTATGTGATTGCAAATGGAATTAGTACCGTATGTATACACATGGTTAGTACAATCATCAATTGTTAATGAGCTGAAGAAGGTGTTGAGCAACACCAACAGTTGAGTAGATGAATTTAAGTAAGTAGTCTTTGATAGCGTGCGTTGTGATATTGTTATTGCTTAGCATAATCTGGTTATAATAAATTTGTTTCAACCTTTTGGTTTGTATTCCCTTTGGGAAGTTTTAGGATGGAGTAATAAAGTTTGATGATTCTTGGTACTAGTGTATGTTGTCGATGTTATTAAATCGTCAAAATGTGAGAATGAGGTTAATTCTCGTGGTAATTTGATCACCCATGGTGATTGTAATACCTCGTTTTCATTTAGGAAGTTTTCGGTTCGAAATCGAGTTTAAAATTCACAATTTCGACGTTTAGTCGATTCTTACAGTTTTTGCTGGGCCTTTGGCCAACAAGCCCAAAAGGAGGCCTTGTGGGCCAAGGGGGCTGACTTGGAGCCCAAGGGGGCAGCCGTGGGGCCCAAGCCCACCAAGGGCGACCATAGGGGCCTTTAGGGGCGGTGAAACCCTAGCTCCCACCCCTTCCACCTCTCCCCTTGTGCAGCCGCCACTTTCACTTTCCCCTCCTTCTTGTGCGCCACCTCCAGCAGGGTGCCGCCTTCCTCCTCCCCATTGGTGCTGCCCCAAGGTCCCGGAGACGCGCCCCTTCTCCGGAGTTTTCCTCGGTGTAGAGCCCTCGTTGCCGGCCTCCCGCGTCGTTTGGTGGTGTTTCGCAAGGGTTCAGATCAAGGAGGCGGGGATCTTCACCACGGTTCGATCGTCGTGCTCCTGGCGCTCAAGGGTAATGTATCTCGGTTGGGGTTGGTGGTTTGGTCGTAGGAGAGAAAACGAATAGAATTGCTTGGATCAATGTCGGTCTGCTGTAGATAGCAATCTGTCCAGTATGTTGCGTGGACTGTTTCGTGACTTTAGAGGCCGAATCAGGAGTTTGGGTCTCCTGGAGAGTTGTAGGTCTTGTTCTTAGCTTTCGGTGGCCGCCAAGATCACCTCATTCCGACTTTCGAGTCAAAAGTTATGATAGATTTATTATCTGCTGTCCAGAATCCTGACGAGAAGTAGCAGTCTCTGTATAGGTTGATTTATGGCCTAGTTAGAGGGTGATTCAGAGGTCTTGCCCATAACAAATTTTGATGGTGATATCACTAGCTTTCAGGATTGATAAAGAACACCTCATTTGGATTTATAGATCAAAAGTTATGCACTTTTCTTTGTGACTGTCCAGATTGTATGTCAGTCTGTCCAGTTTGTATGTCAGTTTCTATCTTTAATTTTGACCCGTGTGCCACTTTTTGTTAAAACAATATATGAATGTCGTACCAACTAGGTTATTGTAGATAATTTCATAACCTTTTCAGATTGTTAAAGAACGTCCAATTTGGAGTTGTACAACAAAAGTTATGGATATTTTAATTTAGCCGATATTTCTGTCTATTAATTCAGTCAACAGATTTGAGCCGTGGGCCAAATTTTATTAGAGGAAAAATCTGAACTTTTGCCCAACCAGAGTATTGTAGAGATGTCAGTTAAGAATCCATGGAAATTGGTCTCACCTCATTCCGAGTTCCAGACCAATAGATATGTCAATTACCGTGCTGCTGTCCAGAATTAAGTTATGTCGAAATTGTTGATTTCATTTTAAGTTTTGTATTAATGACTAGAGTCATCGGGAAGCGATGTTTAGCATCGATTAGTAGTGTTGGGTATATTATGTCCTTATTGAAATTATTTTACTTGTTTAGGAGGTGAAGCCTCGGGTTTAGGAGTATCACCTTTGCCGACTAACGCGTCGCATCGTGGAAGGCAAGTACATTGCCACCCTTAATGATTGTGATTGATGAATGTTTATATGGTCATGCTGTGATTTGGTATGATCACGAGAGAAGATGGATTGTCTATGTTCTTTCATATGTGTTGAATCCATGTTTTGTTATCATGTCTTTCAATATTCGTATTTCATTCTATGCATTCATTATGCATGTTTCATCCAGAAAGTGGATTGCAAGTCCCACCATTCCAATGTGGCGTGTTGGACATTGTCATGTCCCGTCCCACGGAGTGGATTTGAAAGACCCATTAATTCGAATGGGCATGTAAGACCCATTAACTCCAAGATGGGCAATGTTGGACACCGTATGAAACGTTCTTCATACGGGAAGTGGATCCGCATTTTGTTAAGATGCGGGCTTGAGTGAACACCGACGGGTGTTTCAGCTATACTGTATATGCATGTGTGCAGTCCATTCCTTTGATTTTGAGCATTCATATCATGTTTTCATTTGTAATCGGTTGTGATGTGATCGAACGATGATGAGTTTGTCTTATTCATATTGAATGATTATCTTATTGATAAGCTGTACTTGCCGAGTCATGGACTCACTCTTGCGTTGTTTGTTTATTTTAGGTAACCCCGATGTTGGCTCTTGGGAGGAGTAGACACGCACTACTTGTTCACAACATCAAATTCATGTTCAAGTCTAAATTTTAGTTCCATATTTCATTCGTTAACGATGAATCGCAATAATTAAATTATAATTGGAGAAGGAAGGATACCTTCTCCACGGATGTTGATTTATTATGCGTGTGAACCTTCTTTATTGATGTTCGATGTTAAATAACTTAGAAGGTGAAGGAAGGATACCTTCACCATGTCTGTTTATCTTAATCTTGTCTTTAGTTGATATACTTGTTTCAAGTTCTTCCGCATTATGGATGTATGTTAGATGTTTTAGGTGACATCTTGGCTTCCGATAGCTGTGGTGTTACAGTTGGTATCGAGCGGGCTTTAGGTCCGTGGTTAATAGAGCGAACATTAAAATGACACCTCGTGTACGATGGGTGGGGTTGGAAAAATTACATTGCTTCCGCAATATCTGTTATTATGTTTCATTTTGTTGAGCAATTGTTGAATTGCTTCTGTACTATCATCCTTGTTGGTAATATATGATCTGCTATGATATTCAATATCTATGAACTAATAATATGATTGTCATGAGATGATCCTATATATTCATAGTTGAGTATTTCGGTGAGGCGTGATGTTATCAAATGATAAGAAGTGGAGGTCGTGGTTGTTACTCGGGATTCACTGTGTTACACCACTGTTCGCAGAAACGTGGTTAGAGGAGTAGTTACCCGAGTACCATAGTTTGGTGTTAAGCGTGAGTTGCTTTAGAAAGTTGTTCTCTTTCTTGATTTGAATTTGGCAATTCTTGTCTGTGGTGGTTGATGAACTTCTCAGGATTCGTGGTCCATGATAGTTATGGTTTTCCATAGATCCCTCTTGGTTCTCTGAAACAAATATTGCCTTTCAACTGTTGAGTTGTTTCTACTACTTGTGATCGTTGTCAATTGGCAAGATTGATGTTTTCTTGGTTGCTCCTTCTTCCTCATTGAAAAGAATGACTCATTTACTCATTTGATAACTTGATTAGTGAAGAGTTTTCATTGTAAGTTCGGTTGCTTGGGGAAAGCTTTGGCTTTATGTGTTTCTTTGGATTACTTGAGCGTTGAGGTTTGAAGTCCTCTTTTCTTTGTAGTAAGGTGTTAGAATCCTTTTGTGATGTCTTGCCATGCTTAAATTGAGAATTTATGATTAAGCGAATAAATTGTTATGATATGAGTTACCAAGTTGGGTTGTTAGCATAGTGCAAATCAATTACTCTTAACTACCATCCATGGAAGTGAAACTGATTAATTTGATATGTCCTTGTATTTGATTCATGGTGTATGTTAAATAAAGACTGTCAATATCTATTCGTAACCTATAGATCTTACATAAGAGCTAGATTTATCTATTTCTAGTATGCTAAAATTGTTGAAACTTGTATAAAGTACCGGATGGGTCTTTGGTGTATCGACTCATGAAACCTTGTTTATAGGAAATTATGTTAGTGAATCTTTAATCATGTTTTGAAATGATTTCAACAAAGGTGAAATGTGAATCTATGTTTATAAATGGTTATGTGATTGCAAATAGAATTAGTACCGTATGTATACGCGTGGTTAGTACAATCATCATTTGTTAATGGTATTGAAGAAAGTGTTGAGCAACACCAACAATTGAGTAGATGAATTTCGTAAGTAGTCTTTGTTAGCGTGCCTTGTGATATTGTTATTGCTTAGCATAAACTTGTTATGATAAATTTGTTTCAACCTTGTGGTTTGTGTTCCCTTTGGGAAGTTTTAGGATGGAGTAATAAAGTTTGATGATTCTTGGTACTATGTATGTTGTCGATGTTATTAAATAGTCAAAAATGTGATAATGAGGTTAATTCTCGTAGTAATTTGATCACCCATGGTGATATTTCCTAAATGATCAAATTTGAGAATTTGTAGTCATGATCTTTTGGGGTTCGAGCTTTATGTGGTAAATGAAGTTTATCGAGTAACGATATGTTACAATGTTGCAATGGTTCTTGATGATGCAAGTGTTTGATTTTGAATACTTATTTGTTCTTATCTGTTGGGTTCGATATTCTCTTCTTGTGAGGCTTATGCGTTCAACTGTGGACTCCACTTATGTTCTGTGAGTTCATTGCTTAATTGGTTTCTTCTCTTGGTCCCATGTTCGGTCAGTGGTGGATGAGTTTTCTAGTTGGTGAAAATCGTTTCCATTTGTCTCTTCTTTCGAGAAAGAATCAACTCATTCTTTTCACGTGGGTCTTTTGAAGTGTTTTCTAATTGTTGTTGTGAAATTGATGTTAATACCCATAGTAATTTGATCGCCCTTGGTGATATCGTTCGAGATGTGAATATTTCAAGTTTAGCTTTCGTGATATTTTCTTTGAGCTCTTAAATCATCCGTAGCGAAATTATTTTAAATAAATTAAGGTATTGGATTGTCTGTTGCTTCTTAAGAGATTTGTGTGGTTTAACTCTAAAGGCTCTTTGGTTTGAGTTGGCAACGCGAGGTTGCAACCAAAGAAGTTATGTTGGTTCCTTTAAGAGGAGAATAATCTACTTGCTTTTGCGAAATCTGTAATTGGAAATGTTTGAGTTTGGTGGTGAGATTATTTGGATCTCATGTTTCTTGTGTAGTTGAACTGCTACGAATAAATATAACGTATGGAAGAAATTTTATTGGTTCTTAATTAGTCCTTATGGTTTGGACTAAAGACCTTATCTTGTTCTTTGTGGCAAAGTGATGTTAGTCAAAGAATTAATTACAGTGTTAAAGGAGAGAGTGCATTATGAATATTTGAGAATTGAGTCAAGTTTTGTAACTTGTGGTTATTTGAATTGTTCATAAACTTTTGCTCTTTTCACTCAAGAGTTGTCGAGTTTCAATCGCAATGTCATTCTTCTTGTTGGTGGTTATTTGCTATTCCTTTTAGGGATGCGTGCACTCCACGGTGAACTCAATTTTCGTTTTCCCATCTCTTCGTTGCAGTTATTTCTTTTGGTCTCGTGCTCACTTGTGAACAGAACATTTTCTGTGTTGTGAAATTTGTTCTTGTTCGCCTCTTTCTTTTGAGAAAGGATCAACCGTTTTGTCTTTGTAAGTTTTACAACTCGTATGTTGTTGTTTGTTTGATGGTGGTTAATTGATTGTAGGGTGAGATTTTGCTACCCGGCTATTGGAGGAGTAATAGAAGATGAGTTGGTTTTGACTGAATCTCTTGGAGGAAGTTGATTCAGATGGAATGTTTGGTTTCGAGATAAAATCGTATATTGTCCGACTAAGTAGGACCTATGGTATAGTGTAGTTCCGAACCTTGGTTCATGTTGAAATGTTGGGGATTATCAAATGTATGGAAATCGTAATCAATTTTATCTGATAACACTATTGAAAGTATCGCGATGTGGTATGAGTGATTCTGATGATGTCAATGAGTGAGTATGTCGAATTGTGGGGATCATAGAGATTTAATCCGATGATTTCACTATTTGTTATAAGAGGAATTCGTTGTAGAGGTCTCGGAGGTTAAATTTGGGCTTCTGTTTTCATGCTAAACTTTTGGTCACCCAAAGATTGGTGTGTAGAGGAGATAGAAAATGGAGTATTCGAGTAGTGGAATGATTGTCGATAGAACCCTTTTGTTGTAGTTCATGAGCGGGTGTCTGAAAATTTTGATGTGATATTCTTGAAAGTTGGAGGTGATGAGATTGCATGGGTTTTGAGGGCTTTGGTGCCTTCTATCAAATTAATGTCATCAATTGAAGGAGTGGTCCAGAGTGTTCATGGAATCAATAGAGTCTCTCCACAAAGGTGTGGATGATGTATTTCGGTTTAAGCCTAATTTGAGGATGTTAAATTAAGAGGTTTGAGCCCTGTGGTATGCGATGAATTCAATTCCAATGTCTGAGAGAAATTTTATTCCTAAAAAGGAATTGAGAAAAGGATGTTTCCTTGGGTATTGAAGCGTTTTCTTGTTACTCATTTGAGCTCTATGTTGTTGATGGTGTCTTCGCATTGTGAGTTGGTGTTGTGTTGGCATGTTTGCTTCTTTCCAATTCAGCAAAACAAAAGAAGTATTTGGTTTGAGCATTCAAGTGATCTCCCTTTGGCTTTCGTGGCGTTTTTATAAATTGCCACTTGGAAAGTGGAAAGGTTTTCTTGATGAAACTCGATTTAGATTTTACTCTTGATGCCGGTTGGTAACGTATAGTTGTGACGTGAATCTTTCTTATTCAGATATGTTTTGCCGGTAAAAGAGTTTCGATAGTGTGTTTCTGGTTAAAGGAGGTGATCCTTGCTTTAGTGAAAAGTTCGATTGAAAGGTGGAACACGAGTTTCGTGTTCTTCGTGCTTGTCGTGTGGTTCGGTTTCAATGGGAAGGTTAACCCAAGGTACATTGGGTTGTTTTCGCTAGTTGGCGTACGCCAGGATCTGCTCGGTCCATGCGTGGAGTACGTAACGTCTTGTATGTTATCGTGTTGGGTGAGTACCTGGGAGATCCAGAGTTTGAGTTTTCGTTTGCGCCGTTGACCATCGAGTGAGATCTTACCTTCGAGTTTTCTCCGATGAGTGTACCTGGAAGTACCGGGTTGAGTGTTAGTTCAGACGTCGCGTTACGTCGTTGTGTTGTGGTATTTTCATCCGAGGAGATGCTACTTGGGAAGTTGGAGTTTCGTGTGCGTGAGTTTTAACCGGTGTTGTTCACAACGGGTACGTGGTTACCGTTGTTTGTTCTCAGTCGTGGTTGTTCTTTCTCTAAAGTGTGTTTAGATTCGGGGTCGAATCCTGTTAAGGGGGGAAGAATGTAATACCTCGTTTTCATTTAGGAAGTTTTCGGTTCGAAATCGAGTTTAAAATTCACAATTTCGACGTTTGTCGATTCTTACAGTTTTGGCCCGGGCCTTTGGCCAACAAGCCCAAAAGGAGGCCTTGTGGGCCAAGGGGGCTGACTTGGAGCCCAGGGGCAGCCGTGGGGCCCAAGCCCACCAAGGGGCGGCCATAGGGGCCTTTAGGGGCGGTGAAAACCCTAGCTCCCACCCCTTCCACCTCTCCCCCTTGTGCAGCCGCCACTTTCACTTTCCTCCTTCTTGTGCACCACCTCCAGCAGGGTGCCGCCCTTCCTCCTCCCCATTGGTGCTGCCCCAAGGTCCCGGTCGCGCCCCTTCTCCCGGAGTTTTCCCTCGGTGTAGAGCCCTCGTTGCCGGCCTCCCGCGTCGTTTTGGTGGTGTTTCGCAAGGGTTCAGATCAAGGAGGCCGGGGATCTTCACCACGGTTCGATCGTCGTGCTCCTGGGCGCTCCAAGGGTAATGTATCTCGGTTGGGGTTGGTGGTTTGGTCGTAGGAGAGAAACGAATAGAATTGCTTGGATCAATGTCGGTCTGCTGTAGATAGCAATCTGTCCAGTATGTTGTGTGGACTGTTTCGTGACTTTAGAGGCCGAATCAGGAGTTTGGGTCTCCTGGAGAGTTGTAGGTCTTGTTCTTAGCTTTCGGTGGCCGCCAAGATCACCTCATTCCGACTTTCGAGTCAAAAGTTATGATAGATTTATTATCTGCTGTCCAGAATCCTGACGAGAAATAGCAGTCTCTGTATAGGTTGATTTATGGCCTAGTTAGAGGGTGATTCAGAGGTCTTGCCCATAACAAATTTTGATGGTGATATCACTAGCTTTTAGGATTGATAAAGAACACCTTATTTGGATTTATAGATCAAAAGTTATGCACTTTTCTTTGTGACTGTCCAGATTGTATGTCAGTCTGTCCAGTTTGTATGTCAGTTTCTATCTTTAATTTTGACCCGTGTGCCACTTTTTGTTAAAACAATATATGAATGTCGTGCCAACTAGGTTATTGTAGATAATTTCATAACCTTTTCAGATTGTTAAAGAACGTCCAATTTGGAGTTGTACAACAAAAGTTATGGATATTTTAATTTAGCCGATATTTCTGTCTATTAATTCAGTCAACAGATTTGAGCCGTGGGCCAAATTTTATTAGAGGAAAAATCTGAACTTTTGCCCAACCAGAGTATTGTAGAGATGTCAGTTAAGAATCCATGGAAATTGGTCTCACCTCATTCCGAGTTCCAGACCAATAGATATGTCAATTACCGTGCTGCTGTCCAGAATTAAGTTATGTCGAAATTGTTGATTTCATTTTAAGTTTTGTATTAATGACTAGAGTCATCGGGAGCGAGTGTTTAGCATCGATTAGTAGTGTTGGGTATATTATGTCCTTATTGAAATTATTTTACTTGTTTAGGAGGTGAAGCCTCGGGTTTAGGAGTATCACCTTTACCGACTAACGCGTGCATCGTGGAAGGCAAGTACATTGCCACCCTTAATGATTGTGATTGATGAATGTTTATATGGTCATCTTTGTGATTTGGTATGATACGAG
This sequence comes from Ampelocalamus luodianensis, assembly GCA_036346255.1. Taxonomy (NCBI): domain Eukaryota; kingdom Viridiplantae; phylum Streptophyta; class Magnoliopsida; order Poales; family Poaceae; genus Ampelocalamus; species Ampelocalamus luodianensis. Next base: position 70,244,957 of record CM070622.1, on the reverse strand, counting down.
AGAAGATGGATTGTCTATGTTCTTTCATATGTGTTGAATCCATGTTTTGTTATCATGTCTTTCAATATTCGTATTTCATTCTATGCATTCATTATGCATGTTTCATCCAGAAAGTGGATTGCAAGTCCCACCATTCCAATGTGGGCGTGTTGGACATTGTCATGTCCCGCCCACGGAGTGGATTTGAAAGACCCATTAATTCCGAATGGGCATGTAAGACCCATTAACTCCAAGATGAGCAATGTTGGACACCGTGTGAAACGTTCTTCATACGGAAGTGGATCCCGCATTTTTGTTAAGATGCGGGCTTGAGTGAACACCGACGGGTGTTTCACTGGCTATACCGATATATGCATGTGTGCATCCATTCCTTTGATTTTGAGCATTCATATCATGTTTTCATTTGTAATCGATTGTGATGTGATCGAACCGATGATGAGTTTGTCTTATTCATATTGAATGATTATCTTATTGATAATCGATTTTGAGTCATGGACTCACTCTTGCGTTGTTTGTTTATTTTAGGTAACCCCGATGTTGGCTCTTGGGAGGAGTAGACACGCACTACTTGTTCACAACATCAAATTCATGTTCAAGTCTAAATTTTAGTTCCATATTTCATTCGTTAACGATGAACCGCAATAATTAAATTATAATTGGAGAAGGAAGGATACCTTCTCCACCGGATGTTGATTTATTACTGCGTGTGAACCTTCTTTATTGATGTTCAGTATTAAATAACTTAGAAGGTGAAGGAAGGATACCTTCACCATGTCTGCTTATCTTAATGTTGTCTTTAGTTGATATACTTGTTTCAAGTTCTTCCGCATTATGGATGTATGTTAGATGTTTTAGGTGACATCTTGGCTTCCTGATAGCTGTGTGTTACGGTGATATTCTCTAAATGATCAAATTTCAAGATTTGTATTCATGATCTTTTGGGGTTCGGGCTTTATGTGGTAAATGAAGTTTATCGAGTAACGATATGTTACAAAGTTGCGAGTGGTTCTTGATGATGCAAGTGCTTGATTTTGAATACTTATTTGTTCTTATCTCATAAGGTTCGATATTCTATTCTTGTGAGGCTTATGCGTTCAACTATGGACTCCACTTATGTTCTGTGAGTTCATTGCTTAATTGGTTTCTTCTCTTGGTCCCATGTTCAATCTGAGTGGTGGATGAGTTTTCTAGTTGGTGAAAATCGTTTCCATTTGTCTCTTCTTTTGAGAAAGAATCAATTCATTCTTTTCACGTGGGTCTTTTGAAGTGTTTTCTAATTGTTGTTGTGAAATTGATGTTAATACCCATAGTAATTTGATCGCCTTTGGTGATATCGTTCGAATAAGAATAATTCAAGTTTAGCTTTAAGTGATATTTTCTTTGAGCCCATGAATCATCCGTAGCTGAAATTATTTTAAATAAATTAAGGTATTGGATTGTCCTGTTGCTTCTTAAGAGATTTGTGTGATTTAATTTTAAAGGCTCTTTGGTGCGAGTTGGCAACGTGAGGTTGCAATCAAAGAAGTTATGTTGGTTCCTTTAAGAGGAGAATAATCTACTTGCTTTTGCGAAATCCTGTAATTGAAAATGTTTGAGTTTGGTGGTGAGATTATTTGGATCTCATGTTTCTTGTGTAGTTGAACTGTTACGAACAAATATGACGTATTGAAGAATTTCATTGGTTCTTAATTAGTCTGGTGGTTTGGACTAAAGATCTTATCTTGTGCGTTGTGGCAAAGCGATGTTAGTCAAAAAATTAATTTCAGTGTTAAAGGAAAGAGTGCAGAGGAATATTTGAGAATTTGAGTCAAGTTTTGTAACTTGTGGTTATTTGAATTGTTCATAAACTTTTGCTCTTTACACTCAAGAGTTGTCGAGTTTCAATCGCAATGTCATTTCTCTTATTGGTGGTTATTTGCTATTCCCTTTTCGAGGGATCGTGCACTCATTGTGAACTCAATTTTTGTTTTCCCGGATCTTCTTTACAGTTATTTCTTTTGGTCTCGTGCTCACTTTGTGCGGCAGATTTTTTTCTGTGTGGTGAAATTTGTTCTTGTTCGCCTCTTTCTTTTGAGAAAGGATCAACCGCTTTGTCTTTGTAAGTTTTACAAATCGTAAGTTGTTAATTGGTTTGGTGGTGGTTAAGTGATTGTAGGGGTGAGATTTTGCTACCCGCTTATTGGAGGAGTAATAGAAGATGAGTTGGTTTTGACCGAGCCTCTTGGAGGGAAGTTGATTCAGATGGGATGTATGGTTTCAAGTAAAGCGTATATTGTTCGACTAAGTAGGACCTATGGTATAGTGTAGTTCGAACTTTGGTTCATGTTGAAATGGTGGGGATTATCAAATGTATGGAAACCTTAATCAATGTTATAGAGTAAAACAATTGGAAAGTATTGCGATGTTGTGTGAGTGATTCTGATGATGTCAATGAGTGAGTATGTCGGTTTGTGGGGATGTTAGAGATTTAATCCGATGATTTCACTATTTGTTATAAGAGGAATCGTTGTAGAGGTCTCGGAGGTTAAATTTGGGCTTTTCATTTTCATGCTAGACTTTTGGTCGCCCAAAGATTTGCGTGTAGAGGATAGAAAACTGGAGTATTCCGAGTAGCGGAATGATTGTCGATAGAACTCTTTTGATGTAGTTCATGAGCGGGTGTCGAGGATTCGACGTGTTATTCTTGAAAGTTGGAGGTGATAATATTGCATGGGTTTTGAGGTGCTTTGGTGCCTTCTATCAAATTAATGTCATCGCTTGAAGGAGTTCTCTAGAGTGTTCATGGAATCAATAGAGTCTCTCTACAAAGGTGTGGATGATGTATTTGGTTTAAGCCTAATTTGAGGATGTTAAACTAAGAGGTTTGAGCCCGTGTGGTATGCGATGAATTAATTCCAAGGTCCGAGAGAGATTTTATTCCAAAAGTGAAACTAAGAAAAAAATGTCTTTTGAGTAGTGAAGCGTTTTCTTTATTCTCACATGAGCTTTGTGTTGTTGGTGATGTCCTTGGCAATTTGAGTTGGCACTTGTACTAGTATGTATGTTTCTTTCCAATTCGAGCAAAAAATATATATAAATAAATAAATAATAAAGGAAGTTTTTTATTCGGGCATTTAAAATGATTCCTCCTTTGGTTTTCGTGGTGTTCATTCGTAAACTGCCTATTTAGAAAGTGGAATTGTTTTCGTGATGAACTGTCAAATTTGGGATTTTACACTTTTGGTGAAGAGTTAGTATTGCGTGGTTGCGATGAGGACTCTATTTCCAGTTGGCTTCTTTTTGAGAATTGGTGGTTTAGGAACCAGCTCTGTTGTACACTCTTGTTTAACGGAGTTGTCCTTTCTTAGATGAAGAGTTCGATTTTGAGCCGTTGTGTGTTTCGTACCAAAGGGGAGTTTGTCTCAGGTTCATTCGCTCGTTTCCAACAATGGCAGAAATTAGGAAGTTGGCGTATCGCTTTGACCGTCTAAGGTCCATATGCGAAGAACGCAACATCTGCTGTGTTCTGGTGCTGAGTGAGTAGCTGGGCCATTCAAAGTTTGAGTTTTCATTAAAAACGTTGACCATCGAGTAAGGTCTTACATTCGATCCTCTTCTGATGAGTATACTTGGAAAGTTCGGGTTGAGTGTTAGGACAGATGTCGTTTTACATCTTTGTGTTGTGGTCTCCTCAATTCGGAGAGGCCATTTGGGAGTTGGAGTTTCAGTATGCGTGAGCGTTATCCGGTTTGATCACTTCAGCATGCGTGGTTACCGTTAATAGTTCTCGATTGTGGTTGTCCTTTCGCGCGATCGTGTGAGGATTCGAGGTCGAATCTGTTTAAGAGGTAGAATGTAATATCCCGTATATCGGTAAGAGAGAAACTTGTTTGGAAGAGAAAATTAAATTAAATTTAAGGATTCTGTTAGAATTGGGAATTTGGGCCTCCACCCAAGCTAAGGGCTGTCTTTGGCCGGCCATGAAGTGGGCCATTAAGGGAGCGCCTAAGGCCCATGGCCCAAGCTGCCCTTTTCCTCCTAAAACCCTAGACAACCACCCCATTCTTGTGTAGCACGATGCTGTGGCGCCGCCCAGTCTTGTAGCGCCGCCAGGTACTGTAGCACGCCCCATACACCCCTTCATCCTGCTGCCATTGGCCAAAAGGAAGAGGAGAAAGGGATTTGGCAAGAGAAGAAAGGAGAAAGGAAGAGAAGAGAAGGGATCTTCTTCGGGTGTTTGATCAGCGTCTTCCCAGGGTTCTACAAGGGTAACGAATACCGATCCTCGTCGTTTGATTAGTGGTAGATGCGATTTGGTTCATATTTGATTAGATCGAACTGCTGCGTTCAGAAAATCAATTCTGTCCAGAATGTTGCGGGGTCTGTTTCGTGGTTTTAGAGGCCGAATCTGAGATGATCATCTCCTGGAGTTATGTAGGTCTTGTTCTTAGCTTTCGTTGGCCGCCAAGATCACCTCATTCCGACTTTTGAGTCAAAAGTTATGATAGATTTATTATCTGCTGTCCAGAATCCTGACGAGAAATAGCAGTCTCTGTATAGGTTGATTTATGGCCTAGTTAGAGGGTGATTCAGAGGTCTTGCCCATAACAAATTTTGAAGGTGATATCACTAGCTTTCAGGATTGATAAAGAACACCTCATTTGGATTTATAGATCAAAAGTTATGCACTATTCTTTGTGACTGTCCAGATTGTATGTCAGTCTGTCCAGTTTGTATGTCAGTTTCTATCTTTAATTTTGACCCGTGTGCCACTTTTTGTTAAAGACAATATATGAATTTCGTGCCAACTAAGTTATTGTAGATAATTCGATAACCTTTTCAGATTGATAAAGAATGTTCAATTTGGAGTTGTACAACAAAAGTTATGGATATTTTATTTTAGCGATATTTCTGTCAATTAATTCAGTCAACAGATTTGAGCCGTGGGCCAAATTTTATTAGAGGCAAAATCTGAACTTTTGCCCAACTAGAGTATTGTAGATATGTCAGTTAAGAATCCATGGAAATTGGTCTCACCTCATTCCGAGTTACAGACCAATAGATATGTCAATTACCGTGCTGCTGTCCAGAATTAAGTTATGTCAGAAATTGTTGATTTCATTTTAAGTTTTGTATTAATGACTAGAGTCATCGAGGAAGCGATGTTTAACGTCGATTAGTAGTGTTGGGTATATTATGTCCTTATTGAAATTTTTACTTGTTTAGGAGGTGAAGCCTCGGGTTTAGGAGTATCACCTTTGCCGACTAACGCGTCGCATCGCGAAGGCAAGTACATTGCCACCCTTAATGATTGTGATTGATGAATGTTTATATGGTCATGCTGTGATTTGGTATGATACGAGAGAAGATGGATTGTCTATGTTCTTTCATATGTGTTGAATCCATGTTTTGTTATCATGTCTTTCAATATTCGTATTTCATTCTATGCATTCATTATGCATGTTTCCTCCACGAAAGTGGATTGCAAGTCCCACCATTCCGGTGTGGGCGGTGTTGGACATTGTCATGTCCGTCCCACGGAGTGGATTTGAAAGACCCATTAATTCGAATGGGCATGTAAGACCCATTAACTCCAAGATGGGCAATGTTGGACACCGTATGAAACGTTCTTCATACGGAAGTGGATCCCGCATTTTTGTTAAGATGCGGGCTTGAGTGAACACCGACGGGTGTTTCACGGCTATACTGCGTATATGCATGTGTGCAGTCCATTCCTTTGATTTTGAGCATTCATATCATGTCTTCATATGTAGTCGGTTGTGATGTGATCGAACTCGATGATGAGATTGTCTTATTCATATTGAATGATTATCATATTGATATATGTACTTGCCGAGTCATGGACTCACTCTTGCGTTGTTTGTTTATTTTAGGTAACCCCGATGTTGGCTCACTTGGGAGGAGTAGACACGCACTACTCGTTCACATCACCCTATTCATGTTCGAGATTAAATTTAGTTCTATCTTACATTCGTTAATGATGAACTGTAATAATTAAATTATAATTGGTGAAGGAAGGATACCTTCTCCACATTGAGGTTGATTTATTACTGCATATGAACTTTCATTATCAATGAACTGAAATAAATAGTTTAGATGGTGAAGGAAGGATACCTTCATCATGTCCTGGTTGTTTTGATACTATCATTAGTTGATTTTATTCAAATTCTCCCGCAATATGGATGTATGTTAGATGTTTTAGGTGACATCTTGGCTTCCGAATAGCCAGGGTGTTACAAGTTGAGCTTGGTTTGGAGTTTCCTTGCGGTTTTGGAGCTTCTTTGGAAACATTTGAAGTTTGTTTACTTGCTGTTCTTGGCTTTCGGTTAGGGTGATATCTCATTCCCCTAATCGTTAGCTTTTCGCTTTCATCAACTTCTAGTATTAGTGCTTTGGTTCCTAACCTAAGTTTCTTGAACCAGGATGGCTGGAGGTACTCGTAGCGGCCGTGGTCAGCAGCCTGGTTTGGATGAGGAGCTCCCGCCTCCTCCAACCATGGCTGAGGTTCTTCTACAGATCGAGCGCAACCGTTCAGAGGACAGGAGGGTCCTGCTGGATGTTATTGCGCCGCAACACCTCCGCCTTCTTGCCGGTGCCTCGGGATCCGGCGGGAGGCGGACATCGATCTCGTGGGGTTTGGTGAGTTTCTTCGCACTCACCCCCACGCCTTCTCAGTCCGAGGACCCATTGGGCGCGGATGACCGGCTGCGTCGTTGAGCGTAAGCTCGACGCTGCTCGCGCTCTGGACCAGATATGGCACTCTTTGCCTCCCATCACCGCAGGCGGCACTCTCTGGTGGGAGAATTCTTGGCCATGGAGCCCGCTGGCCACACTGTCTCTTGGGATGAGTTCCGGACGGCGTTCCGCCGAGCTCACATCCCTGCAGGCTTGATGAAGCTGAAGAAGAAGGAGTTTCTCGCGCTCAAGCAAGGGCGTAAGTCAGTGATGGAGTACCTGTACGAGTTCAACCACTTGGCTCGTTATGCTCCAGAAGATGTTGCTATAGATAATGCACGTAAGAAGCGATTCAAGCGTGGACTTAATCTCGGTTTGAAAATGAAAGTTGTTGAAAATGATTATGTGGATTTTCAGCATATGGTGGATAAAGCCGTACTTATAGAAGATTCTTGTCGCGAGTTAGACAAATCTCGCAAAAGGAAAATGATACAACATGGAGTTCATCAGAGTAATCTATAGAGAGCCAGAACCAATGTTCAGCAGCCTATTCGTTACAATAATTCATCTGCCGCATTCAGAACCCCTGCACCAGTATCTCATTCAGTGAACTCACGAATTCCCAATGTTAATAACAGTAATAATCATCAACCTCAGAGGACCAACAATCTAGTTGCAGGAGTTACTTGTTTCAACTGCCATGAAACAGGTCATTATGCCAACAAGTGTTCGCAGAAGCAAGGGCCGACACCGATTCCTTTCAATTTGGGAGCTACACCAGCCAGGATCTTTTTATCAGGAGCAGGAAGAGGAATACCTTAGACTCCAAATCAAACTACTAGGACTCCGTCAACTGTAGCAAGAGGAAGACTGAATCATATCACTACAGAAGATGTTCAAGTAGTTCAGAATGTCACTTCTAGTAATCACTTTGGGTATACTCATATAATTATAAGATAATGTATATATATATATATATATATGTATATATATATATATATATATATATATATATATATATATATATATATATATATATATATATGATTAATACCTTCTACTCCTGGGTGTAGTTACTCCCACCTCCGATATACCACTAAAAGAACTTGATGTACTCCTTTGTCACTTTGGGTATACTCATATACTAATTATAAGATATTCCAATGTGAACCACATAAAAATTTGCAAGAGAGTCCATAGTTTTTAGCATATTTTATAAATACCTTTATATTCGCACATAAAAAAGAGTATGTCTAAAAAATTGTACATACCACCCCTAAAAAGGTGTAAATACCACCCAGGTGGTCTTATATACTCGTATACTACACATACATGCTTGGTTGTGCAAGATACTCCTTACGTTGTGAGATGCGGAATAGGGAGTAACTATTTTCAGAGTAGAAAAAGGCTATATATATATATATATATATATATATATATATATATATATATATATATATATATATATATATATATATATATATATATATAGCTAATGGTGATTTGGGTGCTAAGATACTAATGCCAATCTTGGCCGTTGGATCTGGATTGAACAACCTTGGAGGTGAGAGCATGTAGGGTATTTAATGAAGGCACATTGGAGGTGGGAGCATGCAGGTAATGCCGGCACATTAATGATTACGTGGATTGGACGTGAGAGCCCGCATTAATCTTGGCTGTTCAATCCAGATCGAATGGTCAAGATTGACATTAGCACCTTAGCATCAAAATCACCATTAGCACTAGATGATATACACGGTGTTGCAAAACATGGTATATGAAAGGATCTCACTTCACCATATTTTTCTTTCTATAGGGTTCAATGTTGAAAACAGAAGTCTCTACCCTCCGGAGCAAAATTAACTTAGTGAAATTCCTCATGAATATATAATAGATGAATTAGCCAAATTTCCCGCATAATTGTGTGACTAGATACTATAATGCCTATATTTATATCAAAACGGAGTTGTACTTGTTATACAACTATAATGCTTATGATGGTAATATAGTTGTATTGCTTATACAACTGTTTTAACTTCCGTATCTATATCTGATTAATCTGCACTGTTATAATCTAGACCATCACGATCGACTGTGCAACTATTTATCTTTTTCCTCTGATTAACATTGTAATTCCTAACTTTTGAAAGGGAATATGGTGGTTTTTTTGCCGCTTTAATAATAATACAAGATAGATGAGGTTTTAAACTGCTGTACTTTTTTTGAGAGCAAATCACAAGAGCTTTATTAACTCGTAGCAGGATTACAATCACTAGTGACGATGTCCATAATGAATTCGGAATACAGTTCACCCAAGTACACATCATTCTTCCCATTGAGTCTTCTTTTGCGCAACAATAAGCTACCAAATTTGCCTCACCACAGGTATGAACATAACAAAACGTACTAAAATTCCTGAGAGAGGTCGGCAAATCGGAAAGCACTACTCTACCAATGTCCTCTCATTTGTTCCTTTTCCATTCACGCCTTTTTACAAGTTATCTCGCACAACATAATAATATTGCAGGAACATCCACAAAGAAATAAAAATAGATACACACGAAGTTATCAAGGTACATCCAAACAGATTGTGGAGAGAGAAAAATTGTTATCGAAGTAGTACAGACATATACATATATTTATTTATATTTCAAGTGCTTCTGTTCTGCCAAAAGAAAATTACACTACACAGAGCTTAAAACACCAACAATTACAATTACTTTTGGTGTTTAATAGCTGTCGAATTCCTTGTTTACTTTGCATCTAAACAGCTTCTTTTCTACGATAATAGAAGCAGCAAATCTGATCGTTTTGGAATCTCAATTGAGAAAAGAAGTCAAAATATTAGTAAGGGAGGGGTGAATACCCAAATCAATAGACAACAATCCCAAGTACCATCTGAACAAGAATGAAAACTATATTAATACAATCAGTTAGAGATCAGCACGATTCGCTAAAATTTCTTGCACAGTTCTCAAAAGGGCGAAAATGAAAGAAAAAACGTCCCTTGTTATTTCAGCAGTGTTTCCTCTGCTCTATCCTGCTGTGCAGCTCCTTTTCTTATTGTCTTACAAGATCAGTGCAGCCATGTATGTTTTCTTTCACCCCTTTTATTGGGTTAATTACCCTGCCAAGAATGAGAAGAAAATTATGTAAATCCTAGTCTGCTAAAAAACCATGGACAGATGAAGACACAAGAAATATATGTACGTATGTAGCCATTGACGAGTATACTGATGGAGACAAATTAAGACTGGACAAACGATTGACATGGCTAGGTAGCTGCACAAGAGCTAGCTAGAAAGACCTCATTTTTGGCGTATGTAAAAATTGTCCGAAAATGACGGATTCCCGCACCACCAAAGCTTATCTTGTCCGATTGCATCAGATATTTCTTTTTTTGAAAGGAATTTTGTTTGCACAAAAAAAAAAATGGCGAACCGCTTGGTAATTGTGAGATGACATGTAGTTTTCATGTCATAGTAACAGTAGAACACACCTGTTGACCCTATGACATAGTTTAGGACCGTGAGTACCTAAAAGAAAGGAAGTGTTTTATCAGGGTGATGAAGTTTCCATTGTATTTGGAACTTTGGATTGCATATGGAAGTAGTAGACTAACTGAAACCTTTTCAGGCCCAGTTGAGAGTGAAGTGCTCTGTTTGCTTTCTAATGTACTAACTCCACTACTAATCATACTGTAGAGAATCTCAACACTGAACCTTCCTCTCCGGCATGCTACTAATCATTGGGCTCTGAAAAGTCAGGCTTCTTTTCCAGTCCCAACTCTTTTCCCCCTTTTCTTGTCCACACACCTTTATCCTTTGTTCCCATGGAGTGAAAAGCCTAGCTTATCCCCTTTGTTTCAGCCATCAAGTGGTTTCATTTCATCTTCAAAATTGACCTCTATCAATCGTTGGTGTAATTATCATTTGGCTTGGACCATAAGCGTTCCATAAGGAGGCCACGGATAGAGTACTAGAATAAAACGACTGCTAATCATGTCATATATATATGTAACACCCAACTCCCAACCGACAGGAACAATACTGGTTTTCGTGCACGCTCAGTCCAGAAGTGTCAGCTCAATCGACACTGTTGGGTGTCCGGCAAGCTTGGGGAACGACGGAGGGATTTACAACTTCCAGGGAAAGCAACATGTGTGGAATCTTGCGTGCTAAACGGGGCCTAAATGGACACTAGCTTGCTCTGCATTTGCCATTCTTGAATCTTGACACGATGGGCATATATATAGATTACTCGGAAGAGGACGCTGGCATACCTGATCCTCTGTTTGGTGCATCTTCCGAAGGCAGCACTCCCGGCGTGGTGGCTGCAGCAGGCAATTGCATGCTTCCACTCGGCACGTGAGGTGTTGGATTTTGATGCACGGCCTTGGCCCCTAATGGATAGTAGCTCACCCCCTGCGCATAATGCTGCACAATTCACAAACATCTCAGCAAACGGCGGAGAAATGAAACGAAAATAATCGTAGACAAAGAATGCCGCGAGGCGGTGCTTGGAGCACAGGAATTTCACGGTAATTTTGCGGGAATAAAGCGTTAATTTGTCAAGAGGCGACGCTGAATTTCCTCGCACATTCCCGTGTTCCAAACACTTGCGACGGCCTAGATGATTTTGGTGGTGGGCATTGAGCGCGCGGAACCTGAGAGGATGGCTGCAGGTGATTGGCGCCGAGGTAGTGCGCGTATGGCTCCGGCAGGGTCCCCGCCGGCATGTGGGTCCGGTAGCCCGACGGGCCGTGGTTCTGCGGCGCGCAGAGCGGGACCGGGTTCACCGCCGCCGTGTTGGGCACGACCGACTGCGGGGTCATGAACGGCATCCGTGTCATGGACATGGACGTCATCGCCGCGGCGCCCATCCGCGGCAGGTACTGGTGCACTCCGGGGAACATCACCGGCGGCGCCATGCCGCTTCCCATCCACATCATCTGAATCATTAAATTCACGGCAAAAACATTCAATTAGTTTTGTGCTACATCGTGCCTGCCTATGGTTGGGCGCGGACGACGCGCGCTAGCTGCCACTGACCTGCAGCTGCAGCTGCAGAGACTTCAAGTACTCGATGGCCTCGTCCAGCATTGACGCCTTGTCAGTCTGGCAATGAGAAGGTAGCAGATTGATTAGTAGGTCAATTTCTCAAGATTTACCAGGAGAAAATGGCGTGGATTGCTGTGCGTTTGGCACCTTGTTACAGTGAGGTATGAGCTCTTGCAGGGCTCTCATCTTCTCGTTAATCCTGTCTCGTCTCCTCTGCATCATCAGAAACAGTACAAATTAATGTCGGAGAGGTAATGACCATGGTCCAAGAAGGAAGGGGATCGATGGCAAGAATCACGCACCCTCTCGGAGAGGTTGTGCACTTCGGCGGCGCGGCTCCTCCGCGCTGTCGTCAGTTTCTGCGGCGACTTGAGCGCAAGGGCGGCGGACTCCGACTCGGCGTCCTGCATTGCATCGCAGGTCATGTTTCGTTCTGATGAACAAAGCTAGGATCGAGTCAAGAACGAATGACATTGTTGGGAGACGTACCTCGCTGGGGCTCTCGGAGTCCTCGGTGTCGAGCCGCTTGCGCTTGCTGCTTCGGTTGCTGGTGCTCGTCGGCTGGGTGGTGGTGGTGCCGAAACAGCAGTTGGACCGCCCCGACGAGGAGGCGACGGTGGCCTCGTGGCCCCTGCCGCTGGCGTTCGCATTCGCGCTCCCCACCGCCGAGGGCAGCGCGCTGCCGGAGCCGCCGCTGCCGCGGGCAGTGTCGGACACGCGGCCGGCCCGCCCCGGCTCGCTCACCGCGCGCTGCACCTGCACCTGGTTGCTTCCGCAAATGCTCGACCCGATCGCGCTCAGCATCGACGACGCGCCGGCCTCCATCGCGGCCTTTCCCGACGCACCGGCGGTCCTCGTCCGGACGAGGTCCGACAGGTCGCCGGCGTTGTCGCTGCCGTCCGCGAGGCTAATCGTCTGCTGCCTGGAGCAGGACATGTGCGTCGACTTGGGCGGCGGCATCAGGTCGCGCGGAGGCGCCTCGGACACCGCGCACGCCACGCCGCGCTTGTCGTCCCCCAATGGGGCGTCCCTGCAGGGCTTGCTGCCGTCGACACCTGCACCGGTGCCCGCCGCCGCCGCCCCCGGTGTTTCGCAGAAGAGCTCCGAGAAGATGTCCTTGTCGAGCGAGTCGGCGAGCGCGAACGAGAACCCCAGACCCGCCTCGTCTTCTTGCGCTGCCGCCGCAGCTGCCTTCTCGGGCCTCGGCGACAGCTTCCTGTGAGTCTGGCTCTGCATGACGACATGGCCGTTGCACCACAGCAGCTCAATGAGGTCATCGTCTTCGCTGCAAGAACCACATACCATGAAAGAAGCATCAGAATCTTTAGCCTCTCGAACAGAGATCAGATCATTGGGTGCAGAGATTTCTGCTCCACAATATATTTTGATGAATTGAGCGATCAAGCGCGAACCCGAGTGGCCTGGATGTGTCTCCCATGTTGCCCCAGTCAGGGACGTATTGGTTCATGGCTCAGATCGCCACAACCATCGATGACGATGATGATTCCCTTCAGTTCACTGCAGAAGCAGAGGAAACGGAAAGAAGCACAAAAGAAATTCAGCTCCAAGAATCAGAACAAGACACGATAGCTCTTCTTCCAGCAATCCTTTTTTATGCCAGCAACAATATCGATAACTGTAAACAATGGTGTCTCTTGTCTAGGATATTGCAGCATAGCTTGCTTTCGCTTCAAATGGAGCAAGCAGGCATGTGTCACAAGAGCATCAGACATGGCAAAAGAAGGGAAATATTAATGTTCTCGTACTACATGCGAGCTACGGTACTCTAATGGGCAAGAGAAATTCCAGATATGAGAAAAGATGCAGGCCCAATAAAGTACAGTACATGAATTTGCAAAAGCAAAGCATGTGGACTCTGGAGTACTGCAAGAAGCATGCACAGGGAAGAGTGGAGAAAAAAGAAGGGGGAAAGGAAGAAAGATGTATCATGGGGCACCACAAAACCTACCAGTCTTGTAAACCTGCAGGGGGGGAGCACCTGCAGAACTAGAGCAGCTAGCAATCAACAGGTACAAGGAAAAAGGCTGCAGAAAAGGTCCTGTTTTTTAATTTACTAATCAATCAAGCAGAGAACACTGGCTAGATATCAGATAAAATTCTTCTGTTAAAAAAAATAGTAAGAAGCTTTTATCAACAGTAAAATTAAGATTATCCTGTCAAAATGAATGGATGAGGGCGAAAGTACCATATCAGTTCTTTTTTAATATATTAAAAAAAGCATGCATCTTGTCCGCACAGGGTAGAACGGCAGAAGAAAAACAAACATAACTGGTGAATTAAAAACCAAAGGAGAAGACAGAAAAGAAAAGGGAATCAATTAAGAAACAAGAACTCACCTATCTAGCTAGTTCCAAGATTTGGTGCCCAGATACCACACCAAAGGAGAAGCATCCTTCGTCTCCAAAGCTTCCAATCCTGCTTTGAGGAGCACACAGCCACACACTTGCGGCTCTCTCTCTCTAGAGCTCCACTTGTGGAGAATTAAGCCTAGCTAGAGAGCAGAGCAGGGGCTACCACACCAGCAGCAGAAAGAGCCTAGCTAGGAGGAAGAAGAGGCCAGCAGAGGGGACCTTGGCAACCACAGTGGCTTTTAAGCAGCTGTACAACATTGTGGTTGAATTGAACTGGATTCCTGTAGACAGGGATGGGAAGAGAGAGAGAGAAACGGAGAGAGAGTGATGGAAGAGGGAGGAGAGAGAAAGGGAGGGAGCGGGTCCAGGCAGGGATAATGATTAGGGGAGCAGGAGCTGCGTACACCTTGCACTTGCAGATGAGCAGCAGCAAAGCAACATAGGGAGGGAGGGAGGGTGAGAGTGCATGACGTTTTGTGCATCGCCCAGGAGACTGGTCCCATGGGATTTACCATTTCGAGTAACCTAGTCGATCATAACGGTAGCCAGTCTGCACGTACGCCTACCGTGTTTGCAGGTGCTTCTCTGCAGGTGTCTGATCGGAGCAAGTTGCCTTTCTTCACTGTTCAGGAGCAAGACACTCGTACTTCTATCTAGATTTTTTTAAATAGTATTATTTTAAATAAGAATTATAAAAATAAATAGCCGAAAAAAACTTTGCAAAAATAGGCTACTGTCGCAATTCCAAATGATGAAATTGCTCTATCGCTATTTGGAATGGTAAGGTGGGGTTCTGTACGTGATTTTTTTTAACATTAAAATTTAGGCAAATTGTCATTCGAAATAGAGACCGGGATCCCACAAATCCTAGTCATTATTCCAAATGGCAACATAATCTCCCCTATAAAAGACCACAAAATTAGCATAATTCACTTTTATTTAGAAAAAAAGAGAAAGATGAGAGGGAAAGGAGAGGAGCAGAGGGGAGTAGAGGGGATGAGAGTAGCTAGCGAAGTACTGTCCATCCGGTTGTCCACCTTATAGGTAATTTTTTAACCGAATGAATTACATAGTTTGATATGTATAGTTACGTAGTGTAGTATATTGTAGTACATCCTTTTCGATGTGTAGTTTAGTTTCATATATGTGGTTAATCGTTGAAATCTTGTTTATGATGCAGTATGTCGAATATGTTAGACGCAATCAATTTCAAAATTTACTATGGTTAGGGGACTGTTCTGCAGGGTCCCGAGGGGGTTGATTTGTGTTATTTACAATCGGCGATCGTAAGTCTAACAAGACCAGAGCAGCGTACATGGGGCGCTGTGATGCGGTGATTGTTCTATACATTCGGTTTGGATCATGCTGTGTACAATCTGAAATTGAGCTTCCTTGCCAACCGAGCACCACATAACACATATTGGGAGTTAGTGCAGCTGAAGGGAACAAGGTCATGACAGTCATACGTACGTAGAGCGAGTGAGCATGGGTGGGATTTGGTCCTTCTGACCTAGGCATATGCCAATACTATTCCTACATCTGTGGCTGAACAAGGGGTAGTTGGAGTTGGTGCCGAAGAAGAAGTTGGAGACTCCAACTAGAGCGCAACACACACAATGGCCGAAGGTCAAAGAGTTGTTGATGTGGTCGAAGATGGGGTTGAAGAAGCTCATTTGTTCCGGAAAGCTAGTGGAATTGCTGACAAAGGTGAGGAGATCGAAGTCCTAGTTCAAAGGATGGCGCTTGAAGACCAGAACTACGAGGCATTATCAAAAGATGATGGAAGATCCGATGACGAGGATGCTGGGGAATAGCAGGCGGTTCCATCCGAATGGAACACATACCAATTCGATAACTTCGCCGTAGACGAAGGCTCCCATGTACCATGGGAGTACGACTAGAATGAGGTCAGGCAAACAGCCATGTATAAATGCAAGGAGATTGTGCAGGAGGCTATCAAATTATGGGCCTTGTCGCTGCGGCGTACATTCACAGTAGTGAAGTCTAACCCAAGATGCTATGACGTGAAGTGCGACATAGAGGAATGCCCTTGGCGAGTGCATACATTCCAGCCTAAGTGAGACATCTACTGGAAATACTCTATTAAACCGCGAGAGGATAATCCACGAGTGCACGCTACGCTAGTTGCATATGCACTTGCATCAAGCCTTTTATTCTGCATAGGCCATGCTCACATGTCATGGCCGCATGTTCGACGGTGGCTCGACATCTTGGCCAATACCTCTCCGAATATTTCACCAAGGAAGAGGTGATGCAAACCTAGAATACAGAGCCGTATGGTTATGGCGTGGTTGGCCATTTCACTAACCATCCTACCTGGGAGCAACTGATTTGAGCCATGGATATTGCTAGGCTGAAGGAAAAGGTTAGCCAATGGCAGGTGCGACGCATTAGGAATGACATGGACGAAGCAAAAGTCAAGCATCGTACGAAGAAATGCTCCATTTGTAGAGAGTTTGGGCATACTTTCAAGAAATACCTTACGAGAAATGCACAGGATGAAGGAGAGATCGGCAGTCCGTACAACGCCGCGGGGACCTCATTCGACCGTCCCACTCGAAGCGGGCATCGTGGAGGTTGACATGGCTGATGCTGAGGTCAAGGCCACGAGAATGGTTTCTTGTTGAAATATGTTGTGTTGAATGTTTTATAATATCATTGTGATTTGTTGACAAACTATGTGATGACGTTGTGCTGAAATATTTTGTATATCATTGTGATTTATCGACACACTATGTGATGATGTTGTGCTGAAATATGTTATGCTAATATTGTTTCCTATTATTTTATGTTTCTATTTATTATTATGTTGTGCATCGAATTATAATGTAGAACTTATGTTTTGCCATTACTTTTAGTTTTCCATTGAAAAAAAAATCCCTGATCCTGTTGCCAATCAACTGGCGGTAGCCTCCTGTCGCCAATCCAAATAGCAACAGCCTCCTCTCGCCAATCCAATTGGCGACAGGAGCCTCTGGTGCTGGCGATAGGGCAATTTAACCATTTAGAACAGCGGCAGTAGCCCATTTTTGTAATTGTTTTTTAACTATTTTTTTGTAATTCTTTAAAAAAAATATTAATATGTTTTTTTTTTAAATCCTTCTATCTACTTACCCTAGTAAAAAAACATGTTGTTTTGCACAATCGACAAGGTCTATAAAACATAATTTTGATCACTAATTTTTATTATAATATATTTATAAAATCCAATAATATTATAAAATTATAAAATTACTTTTCGAGATAAATCTATACATGTGATTTTTATGTATACTATAGATATCCAAACTTTCGAAAATTTGACTACACGCATCCCAAAATGACATTTTTGTAACTAAAATTTCAATTGGAATATATTTATAAAATCTAATGAAATTATAATACTATGAAAGTATTTTTTGAAATAAATCTATACATATGATTTTCATGTATACTAATATCGATAGCCAAAGTTTGAAAAGTTTGACCGCATGTATCCCAAAACAACGTTTTATTGACAAGAGGAATTATGTTTCCACGACAATGGGTCCCACCTGCCCCAATAGAAGCGTGCTAGTCGAGTAAGTGTGTATGAAGGCTTGTGTGTGTTTTTCAGCGACTTGCTTCTTTTGTGGAGACTATACTACCAGAACCGGGAAAGCTCCCGAGTGTCATAAAATTATACTGAGCGCACCGTCTAACACTCAATAATTTCCCGAGTGAAAGAGAAGCACTCAATATGCTAGAAAAATCCCGAGTGTCATGGAGGTACACTTGGGAAGTTTAGGTGCCGGACAGGATTTTTGGTGGTCGTAATGGTATAACATTACATCCTGAGTGTTTTCTTGAGGTACACTCACTACTACAGAAAATATCTTCACAGACGGTTCAAAAACGTCATCACAGACGGTTTCGTGAGCCGTCTAAATCTATGGGTCAATGATGACATGAGTCATCACAGACGGTTCTTCAAACCATTTGTGATGCATACTGTCATAGACGGTTATTAACTCAGAACCGTCTGTGATAGGTAACAATCACAGACGGTTTGTAGATAAAATCGTCTGTGATAGGAAACTATCACAGACGGTTTGTAGCTGAAATCGTGTGTGATGACTTTTCTCTATAGATGGTTTGTAGCTGAAATCGTGTGTGATGACTTTTCTCTATAAACGGTTTGTAGCTGAAACCGTCTGTGATGAATTTTCTCTATAGACGGTTTGTATCTGAAACCGTCTGTGATGATTTTTCTTTATAAAGTCTCCAAGCAGTGGCTGCTTGTGCCTTTAAAACCGACATCATGTATATGTGTGTGTGTGTATATATATTATATTGTTCGTAGTCCCTCAGCCACTTTCGAGGGGTCGTCCACGCAGCATGAGGAGGATGAGACAGTAGCCACGGACAACTTCATCGAGCCCCTGCAAGTTCAAGAAGCATGGTCGCCAAGAGAGCGTCGTAACATCCAATTATCCGGATGTCGCCGATGTGTAATTGGGCGTCGTGTTCGTAAAGTAACGTGGTTGATACCGGTTGGAGTAGTTGTGCGTCCACGTCACTTTCTAAACACAGCGACGTCCAATTACCTGTCAACGACATCCAGGTAATTGGATGTCTTGACGCTCTCTCGGCAGCCATGCTTCTTGAACTTGCAGGGTCTCGATGAAGTTGTTTGTGGTTGCTGTCTCATCCTCCTCATGCTGCGTGAACGACCCCCCGAAAGTGGCTGAGGGACTACGAACAATATATACATTATATATATATATATATATATATATGATGCCGGTTTTAAAGGCATAAGCAGACACTGCTTAGAGACTTTATAGAGAAGAGATCAGGATCCAAGGGCACAATCTATACACAATACATAACAGCAGGTAATCTAACAGCTCAAGGCACAATTAATCTATACACAATATCACATCCAATTGCATTTTTAACATCAATTCATCATAAAAGTATCATCCAAGGGCATAATCTATACACAATACATAACAACAGGTAATCTAACAGCTCAAGACACAATTAATCTATACATAATATCACATCCAATTGCATTTGCGACATCAATTCATCATAGAAGTATCATCCAAGGGCACAATCTATACACAATACATATGTGAGATCCCGGTTTATTTAACTTGTAATACTTAGTCTTCCTTTGGCTCTAGCATCACAAACAAAATACACTATGCCTCGATGGACATGTGCTTCCCAGAATTGCAGCACACATACATCTTTACAAAAGCATGCATCAATTCCATACATCATATAATAACAAGTCTAGCAAAAGACATACATAATATAGAGTTATTACAAAAGAGCCGACCGGCCAAATAACATCAAAGTAACAATATCAGCGGAAGCAAAAGTGCCATACGATGGCTATGAACAAAAGACGACCGGCTAGCCAACACAACCCACAAGGCAACCGACCGGCCGCCAAGCTAGTTGCACAATCCGCAGCAAAACTCACAGAAGTAGACCCCTTGGGGATCCACTTCCTCCTCTGCACACAACAAGCAATGCAGATGAGTACAATAATGTACTCGCAAGACTTACGAGTAACAAGCCTATACATAGCTACATGAAAGCTGTAACAAAGGAGATGGTTGTATGATTAATTGGACGCATAAAGCAATTTCCATTTGCAATAATGTAATAGATTGAAGACAGTTTGTAAAATCTGTTTTTAAGCATTGAAATAACAATGAGTAACAATAAATAACAAGTAACCACCTTGAGGTGACTAACCCAATAGCCACCACAACATAGCACGAATCCCCGATTCGTACCACCCATCAAGTTTTAATTGAAATGTTGTAGTCTAATGCTTGCGAGAAATAACCAAGCGTGTCCATAACCTAGGACGAGGCTATTCGAATAGATTTAACCCTGCAGGGGTGTACCAATGTACCCACACTTCAGACCGCCTTTAAGCCACAAGATTAGCACACTTCCAAAGGTATGCCGGCACGGCTAAGTCCTACGAGACGTTTCCAATATTGTGTATCAACTACGAGCCATTCGTATGGATAGAAACCCATACGCGTACATGGTAAAGCCGAAAGACAACTACCCACCCGGGGTAAAGCTTTCGGACAACTACCATGCTCCCAACACCATCCCTCCTGCGACCCCCTACGACACGGAGCCAACACATGCCAAAGTACTAAGTCAAGAGAGGTCCCATACCCTCTAGTGTGGTTAGCACGCACAAATTGCTTGGATCAATGGCGCAAGTATTCGGTCCTTATTGACTCAGGCACCATCCCAGTCACACCCAAAAGCACACCAACATACCATTGTGCCCAAGTCCAAATTATTTTATTTTCAGTTTTAGTTTTCACCATTAAACATAGCACAAAGGCTGAATCATAAAGTCATAATAAGTTTTGTGTGATCAAGGTTATCGACAAGTCGATAACCGCCCATTTCTACCGTAGCTAAGCATGGCTAAGCAACATACTAAAAACTACTAAGTGACAAGGGCTCATCCAACGAACCCAATATCACAGCAAGGTAGTCCTAGGCTCAGAAGTAGAGGATAAACATTTACCTACAGATTATGCATCTAATAGGTCAACTAATCGACAATAGTTTAAAACAAGATAGCGATGCATACGTAGAATTTGCAAACAACATATTAGAATTTGAAAATAATAGGAGCAACATGATCAAATGATGCTACATCTGCTTGCCTTGCTGGAGATCAGAGTCTTGCTGCTGGGGATCGCTTTCGGGCTCAATAAAATCTTCGAAACCTAACGCAAAACGCGATAGAACCAATAATAACGAAGAACACCGAAAGAAATCCAAAAGCCAAAGTCATTCGAAATCCATAAAATTTATACAACAGCAAGGGTATGATTTTAAATGAATTTAGAAACAAGAATCAAGTCATTTGGACTAAGCATGAAAAAGTTATAGCCTAAACAATTTTTCTTAGCCTGGAAATTCTAAATTAAATTCATTTCGATTACTATTCATGGCACAAAATTTTAGAAGGATCTAGAACCTGAAATTTTTATGGTAGATAGAACATGGCATTATAAGAACAGCAAAACTGAGTTTACTCAAATTGGAGTTAAAATTAATTACTTATGATTTTACTAAGTTGTAAAACTAGAACATATCATTTTTCAAAGATACATAAATGAACAAAATCTATTCCATATTAAAGTACACTAACAGAGGAATTTTATAAGCTTGAGTTTGCCCAGTTTGGAGTTATACAAAAAAAGTTATGCATTTTACAAGTTTTAGTTGAATTTCTAGAATATCAATAAATGGCTGAAACAAGTTAATATTCTTTAGAAGGTTTTCTGGCATGGAACAATGTCTAAATGCATTTTTAGATTAAACTTTAGTTAAACATGAATTTAACACAGTTGGAATCAACTAAAAAGGAACTAAAATGAATTAGTTATGATATTTTCAAGTTTAAAACAATTTTTAGTTTGCAAATTAAAGGTTTCGGGATTTACTGGTAATCAAACCAACAAGGAAAAACCTGGGCCGTTGATCTTGAATCCAACGGTCCAAATACGGGGGCCGAATGGAACGCGCAGCGCCCAAAACCACCCCACCGTTGGATTAGATCCAACGATTCACCGCGGGAAGATTCTCGGAGGCCCAATCGTCCCAACCAACGTGGACCGTAGATCTAACGATGAGCGGCTCACAGCGAAGACTCCGGTCGGAGGTCCGAGAGCTTGCGTCATCCGAGACACAGATCAAGAAATGAACGGCGCAAAAAGGATCGGAACACAAAGAACTCTAAACGCTGAGGAGGTCTGGCCCGTCAGATAAGGATCTAACGGTCTAGAGCTGAGGGGAGATCCTATAGCTAAGGTTTTAGCGGAGGAGGTCCTGGACGACCCAGATCTCCAAGGGGAGATCCTGGACGGTCCGGATTTACTCGGAGGAGGTCCTAGGCAATAGGATATAATGGAGGGAGGTCCTGAACGGCTAAGATCTCATCGGGGGAGGTCTTAACAGTCAAGATCTCACTGGGGAGGTCCTAAAGGCTTAGATCCTCGCGAGGAGAAGGTCTTGAGGTTTTCTTTGCAAACGACTAAGGGGTGGTCTTTTGCAAAGAGGAACCCAAGGGAGGTCCTGGGGTGGTTTTCACAAAATGACCATGGTGGTCCTTTGTGGAAACACTGAGGGTGATCCCAACGGCCAAGATTTAGCCTACAGAGGTCTTTACGGTCAGGATCTAAGCTAGGGGGGAGGTCCTGGCACTAGGATTTTACAGAGCAAAATCCTACGGCTAAGAACTAACCTCCCAAGAGGTCTTTATTGGCTGAGATTGACACTGAGGGAGGTCCTGGCACTAAAGATTTTACACAAGAAGATCTAACGGCCAAGATTGCATCCTGGGAGATCTTTACGGTCAGGATGGAGTCTAAGAGGTCTTGGGACATAAGTTTTCGCAGAGACAAATCCTGTGGCTAAGAGCTATCCTGAGGTATTCCTTAATGACCACGATGAACCCAAGGAGGTCTGAGGACTTGTCAAAAATACGACAACGGTACAGAATGCCGGACTTTGCCCGCCGACACGACGCCGACGACCAAGGCCATGGCAGTGCGAACCAAAAGTACTAAAATGTGCACAATACTATTGCGAACACATCGGAGGCACTCTCGACGGCAGAGCTGGCCTGAAACGCCAGTGAGTCGGAGAGGGGCGGAGAAGCAGCAGGGCACAGAGGAGGTCCGAGGGAAGTTGGAGGAGGCTTGGCAGCGGAGACCGACGCTGGAGACGAGGACGACAACCGGAACAAGAGCTCTGGGGTCGGGGACGATGAGTCCACTTTCGGCCGAGTCCTGCGCAAATCCAAATCGAGCCGCTCCTGTAGAAGCAACCCAAAAATGGAGTTAGGGGACAGATTTGCGCTGACCCGAGGTGCCAAGGGGAGCAGAGAGTAGGACAAGAGGACCACAAGAGCCCTGCCGACACGAGGAACTTGAAGGGCCGAAAATGGCGGAAATGGGGTCCTCGATGATTTGCTCAAAAACCACAAAGAGGGGGCTGGGGCGACTGGGAGTGTGGAAGAGGACCAGAGGAGGAGCTTGGAGCCTTCTTAAAGCCTGGAGAACTAGGGTTCGGCAAGGACGCGAGCCCCAGGGTGAGCTCTGCTCACCGCACTGCCCTAGGCCAATGAAGTGATGGGGGCAAGTGAGGAGCACGACTTCGGCCGAAAGCACTGGCGCGCATTAAATGCCCAGCAGAGAGACGTTGACGAGGACGAGCTCGAAGTGACCAGGCACAGCTGCTCCCTGCCATGCTCGCACGCGCGTACGGGCGCTAGAGGAAGAAGAAGAACAGGAGGGGGAGGTCGGGACCGTAGGATTAGAAGCGGACGACCGAGATCGAACGGGTACTCCGGAGGTTCAGAGCAGCAGGGGAGGTCGTGGTGAAATCCAACGGCCAAAACACTCGCGCCCAACCCCGAGACCGAGTGCGGCCTCTGGACTGGGTTTGATTGAGTCAACTGGCTGGGCCTAACTCGAGCCCGAGTCAGACTCAGCCCTAGGGTTTGAATTTGATATGAGCTTTGGGGAATTATTTGAGGTAGGAAAACAACTCCAAAAATTCTGAAATTTTTACAAGAGCTTGCTAACTGAGACATTGACCTTGTATAAAATTTTCAAAGGTTTTTATATAGTGCATTTTTCTCCAAAAATTCTGCAAGGTGCTGAGCTAGGGTTTGACTGAAATTCAAATAGGTTGGACTGCTCTCTAAAAATATTCAAACAATCTCTAAAAATTGTGAAATTTTTCAGAGGGGTCACACACCATCCCTAGAACTTAAGAAAACTATTTACAGAGAATGATCACAAGATTTGACAAGAGAGTTTTTGAAGGACAAGGTTTAGGTCAAAATGACTTGTGACTTTGTATTTCCATAATTCCTTTACAAGAATTTTTCAGAACACACAGGAAATACAAGATGTAAGAAAAGTTTTTAATTTTTACACTTTTTCTTACATTTGAAACACAAGCCTAAACTTGGGATGTTACAACATAACAGCAGGTAATCTAACAGCTAAAGACACAATTAATCTATACACAATATCACATCCAATTGTATTTGTGACATCAATTCATGCTGATGAAGCAGTTCGTGCAGGTAGGATGTCTGTGGCTGCTGTCTCATCCTCGTGATGCTGTTTGGTAGATTTCTTAGGCGTCCATGGTAATTAAAGAAATCATGATCCAGTGCAGACACGACGTGGCAACGGCGACAAACAAGCCACATCCAGGGGAGAGAGGCAGATCTTGCCGAGGTGAGGTAGCCGAGGGAGCAGAGGGGAGCGGCGTACCTCGATTCGGTGGCGTAGATGGCGGGGCGAGCCCGATTTGGCTTGGGAGATGGTAGGGCGAGCTCGATTCGGTGAGGGAGATGGCGGGACGAGCTCGATTCGGCGAGGGAGATGGCGGCGAGTTTGATTTGGCGGTGTAGATGGTGGGGCGAGCTCGATTCGGCGGGGGAGATGGCGGGGCGAGCTCGATTCGGCGAGGGAGATGGCGGTGAGGTCGAATCGGCGGCGGGGGAGTCGCGATGCGGGAGCCCAGCCAAAGTCCCAAACCCTAGCGCACGCTGTTGAGTGACGAGTTAGGGCGCAAACCCTAGCGTGCGGGCTCCTATTAATAAAGGGATATCACGGACGGTTCTATTATGGAACCGTCAGTGATACGTATCACAGACGGGTCCAAAATAGAATCGTCTGTGATATGGTCTCATATCACAGACGGATCCACAATAGAACCGTCCGTGATACGTATCACAGACGGTCCCATAATAGAACCGTGTGTGATACGTTTGTGAATTGTTTTTGTATTTTTCTATTAATACTTTTGTCTATTTTAGAAAGAGACAATCTGGACCATAGAATGTTGATCTAACGGTGAGAAAATGTGATATAAAACTATGCTAAAACCACTAATTTTATGGCAAGTAGTCCAACACCTCTGCAAAGAAATTGACATACTCATGCCTAATCCTGCAGTCATCGCTCCAGAAGACGGCTCCAACACCTCTTCAAATAGCTTGGTTCCCAAAATTTCACCACTATCATATACTTGTCCACCACCAACCAATCGCCATAATACACTTTATAAGACTTTGGCAACACAAGTTGGTTAATTCCTTTCTCAAAAGGAAGAAACAACTAAATACAAGTTTTCAACGCACAAGAAAAATGTTGCTCCTCGGAGTGAGCCCGAGACCAAGAGAAACAGTCAAATATTAATGATCCCGAAAACAAAATACGAGTCTATAAATGAGGGCACATGTCCCACAAAAAGGAACTTTCAAACCTCCATAAATCATAATAAAACACTGCTATGGAAACCCAAGAAACTCTTAAGCTATAACAACAGAAAAAATTACAGATCACAATTCTTAACTCCAACCTCAAATACTTATGGTACACATTTTCCGTTAACAAAGAAAGCAATTTTCTTTGATTACAACACTACTTGTCAACCCAAACAAGAATTGCCTCTAAAACCAAATCACATTAATCACTTAGGAACCAAACGGAACCTTCCCATAAGTCACATTGCTCAACTAATTTCATCTACTACATAATTCATAAACTCTAAAAGATCACGAATGCAAAACTCTAAACATTTCATTTAATCCATATTATGAAAAGTAATCAACTTACTTTCTCTCTAGAAGAATTATCACCACTCCAACGCGTCACAATCTCTTGTAGACTGTATTTCTAACATCAAGAGTAATTCACTCTTAACAAGGTTCGTTATCATCAACCATTCCTTTAAAAAGTCCCCAAAAGCTTTCCAAATTGTTACATACTAGATTATCATCTCATCCTCAATTGAGGGTATACCAAATTCTTACAACCTCACTACAACAATTATTTTATTTTAGAGGGAACCGACTACACAATTTAAAAGGTTATTCCAAAACCCTTCCATCAAAGACATACTAGTATCCGATAGTTCTACCATCACGTAAACATTGTTCATCCATTAAATCCCATCAGTTTATCTTTTAGTGATGCTCAACACCAAACTTTAATAGACAATAATCGCACATAGCGATTACATACAATCATTAAGTATCCACCAAAGGTTACTCCAAGATTAATATCCACTAAGACAATAATCTAACTCCTTTTGAACTTAACTATCCCAAACGGTTAGATTAATCCATTGAGATCAGTTAATCCAATTTACCAAAGAAGTTTACCAACTGTATCACTCTTAATGATCAGCTCAATTCATCAATGTTCCACACTTCTTATCAACTCAATTGATTACAATTAGATATAGCCATACTCTTAATCACGGCTCATCAAGAATTGCTACAAGACACATTCAAATTTATCAACTTTCCTTTCAAAGATCTTAGTTTGATCGATCATGCACACACTGCAGACCTAACCTGATAATCCGTATCATATCCATTAATTGCTTTGATTATAACCTCTCACTTAACCAAGACAAAACATCGCTAAAGGACTTAACATCTTCTTTCATAAAAGAGAACCATTAATCTTCAACACTCAAAATACCCAAGAGAGATACATTGAGTTAAAGCCTCAACGTACTAAAGGACTTGCAAAAGGAAACTTTCATTAACCAAAAACATCAAGCGAATAAATAGGTCAAGTTTTCCAATAAGAAAGACAAAACTCCAATACAAAGGTCAATCTTGACAATTAACAAAGTTCACCAACCGTGAGAATAACTCAATAGTTGGGAAAACAATAATTGATTTACAGGACAAATTAAGCCAATAGAAACACACAACATTTTTCAAAGCAACCCATCAACCCCAATGAACTAATAACCCAAGAGAAACTCATCAATCACAACCGGATAAGAGTTGACCAAATTCAAATTCAAATTCAAGGAAGAGAACAACTCTTCTAAAGATACTCACTATCAACACCTGTACTAAGATATCTGAGGTAACCACTTCCCTATTCTCATACCGTGAACGGTGGTGTAATCTGGTAAAACCCAGGGCCACAACCACGACCTCAACCTCTCAACATGGGTTATCCCCACACATAATAATTATATAATCAACTAATGAGCAATCATACTTAATTTATACCAGCAATCATCAATACGATATAACGAAAACGAAAATACAATACTATGCCCATTCCCATTCTACTGTGCACTAGTGTGTCAAATTTTTGAGTTGATTAGCCATTAGCAAATTTTAATTAATCTATTCACCACGGACCTAAAGCCCGCTCTGATACCAACTGTAACATCCCAGCCAATTGGGTTTGCTCCACGAATTAAGCCTTCCTCCGAGGTATTAATATCTCGCTCCACTAGGGTTGCTCTTACTCCACTCTGGAGATGGCGAGCACTAAGCCACTCACAAACACCGGGCCTTCTCACAAGCTTCACTTGAGAAGATCACCGGACCAAGACGCCTCCACGCCGTCTAGGTGTCGGCAAACACCAAGAGTAATAAGCCATGCCCTTGCTTGACTCTCACCACATGCAACGAATGCACAAGCTCAAGTGGATACGAAATCCACCTCTAGATGCAACACATGCAACTAGAGACCTCTCTCCTTGCTCACAAGGTGCAACACATGCACAATTGAGAGGAGAAGCTCACACTAGCTCAAGTGAGTGAAATGGGATGCCAAAGGTTGTCCTCCAACCAGCCAAGATGAGTATTTATAGCTCAGACACAAAAAACTAGCTGTTGGAAGAGAAAACAGCAAATTCGGCCAAAAAGCGGTCGTACCGCACTCACAAAGGCCGGTACTACCGTTTTTGACTCAACGGTCAAAAGGGTGCATTAACGGCTCAAAAACTAGCCGTTAAAACTTTGATGCGGTCGTACCGCACTCACAAGGGCCGGTACTACCGTTCTGGGCGGTCGTACCGCAGCTCAAAATCAGCACAAACGACACTCGGTAAAAAGGTCATAACTTTTGACTTCGATGTCGGAATTGAGTGATCTTGGACTCTATTGAAAGCTTATTCAGAGAGCTACACAACCCACCTATTTGATTTCATCTCAAACACATTTTATCAAATCAAAAAGCACAACTCTAAAGAGCCACTACCATGGTCTAAGTCTAAAGTATTAGCAATAAGCAATCTTAGACCGTGCCAAGGGAAAATACATGAATCCCAACAATTTGCAAAACACATTTGCAAACTTAGATCATGCCACAATGAGTAGGTACGTGGACTTCAACCATTTGCAAAACACATTTGCAAAGTATAGTCACATGTTACAAGGATTAAATGTATAAGCCTCAACTATTTGCAAAACAAATTTGCAAATAGTTGCATCATGTCACGGAGAGCCAGAGCAAGTGAGATTGAGCTATCAACACATGATGAGACTCAAGCTACTAGACAAGATCCCTCTTAATAGTATGGCAACCTATACTAGCAATCCGATCTTCCAACCAAACACGAAGACCGACAAAAGACTAGGAACACATCCTTAGCCCTAGCTAGTCATACCTTTGCCTTGAGCATCCACTTGAAGCTTGATGACGCACATCCTCGCTTCAACTTTAGGTTCTTGACTTGAAAGCTCATCAACACATGATGACTTTCTTTGCTTCGGGATCTTGACTTGATGCCTATCAACACAAGATGACATCCTTCATCCCGAGTCCTGATATGCATCAACACATGATGCAATCTTGACCTCCATCAATACATGATGGATCTTCTCTTGACTTGATGATCAACTCATGATCATCTCTTCTTCGAGATCTTGACCTGCATCAACACATGATGCATCCTTTACTCCAAGCTCTTTTCTTCAATATCATCAGCACATGGTGATCTTCCTCTTCTTGAGCATCATCAACACATGATGATTTTCTTCATCCCAAATCTTGACTTGTTGACCATCAACTAATGATGTCATCCAAAGTCTTCAACCACTATAGAACAACCTATTAATCCAAGTCATGCAAAATGTTAGTTCCACAATGTCATTAACATTGATTACCAAGATATACCTGCATAAATGCTTCTAAACAAGCAATTAGTTCCAGGTACGGTACTACCGCCGTTGATCATGCGGTAGTTCCGCTCTCTAGTAGTTCCGCACAACAACATCGGTACTACCGTTTGTTGAACCCGGGAACGAAGGATCCCGAATTCTCTGTGTTCATACACTAGTCCAGGATTGCTAATGTACACAGTCAAACAAAAGTGATAGCACAAACATATCACACACTTTATTAATAACAACTCAGAGTTTATTACAAAAGGGGCCTGAGGCCAAATAGATAAATAACACAACGGAAGGAAAAATAGTAGTAGACACACGACTTGCCACAGGCAATCGTCTGGGGGCGTAGGCCTAGTCGTCAAGATCCTCACCGTCCTGATAAATATCTTCTCTTGAATAAAGATTATTCAACAAGAGTAAGCACAACTTCCTTGCTTGCAAGTTACACCCAATATTGAAAGATAATGCATGCATAAGGTAAACAAATAATATTGGCAGGGTTCATTTTGCATAAACAACATTTTCAGGTTAAATACTCATATTAATTTCTAAGGCCAGTTTTTATACTATAACTAAAATCAGTGTTTAAAATGATAGTTGTATAGTGGATAACCTCCATTGATTGAATGGTGAATGATACCCTCCTATCACTTGGCTAACCGCCCTATTTTTACCAAAGGATTAACCATCCTAAAATCATCCGATGAAATCATTTTATAAACCAAAAACAAAGTCTAACTTAGAGTGGCCTTACTAGCATGTCCATGATCGCGGACGCGGCTATTCGAATAGTTTCTACTCTGCAGAGTTTGTACAGCTTTACCCACACGAGATAATTTGCTTTTAATGTCGGCCACTGCACACTTCCGAAGGCGTGTGACTAAGCAATTATCATGAGGCCGTTACGATGCAATGTCTTATTGTATTTATGCCCGCTAAGGTTTCGCTACCTTTGGACTAACCATCCTCCGGGAGCCCCCTCTTGCACCAGGTGGGACTAATGTCTAACCGACCCCCACACAAACAACATAGCACAAATATCACTAAGATGTCACAAATTATTTAGCCAAATCCTGCCCATACAAGACATGTGGTGGTACGGTAAGGCGTAGCAAAAAGCGGCTCAAAGACCGGTCCTCAATTGACTTGGGCGACTTCCAATTATAACCCTGGGCCTTAACCTTAACGAGATTAAGCCTGTGCATAAACCTGCACCCACCATCCATCCATTCCGCCCAAGTCCAAACGCATTTTAATTTTATTTAGGGTAAAACCCTTTGTATAAACCTTTTGTGGTATGGCAATACCATAATAACAAATTTAAAATAAATACGTAAAAGATTTGGCTAAACCCCCCCCCCCCCAAATTCATGAGTGTGATCTAAGCATGGCTAAGCATAGGACAAATTTTAATATCATTTTGCCTAAGGGTGACAAGGCATTCATATTCAATAATAAAATTGGCCATACAATGAAGATTGGAATAACTATATACAAAAACAAGGCATTCAAACAATTATATAAACATATGCATGCATTAAGTAATTTAAAAACTGAAAATACATTTAAATTAATGGGATCAACATGATCAATGGTATAACTTGCCTTCGTTGATGTCCTAAAAATCTAAGTCTTCGGGCTGGTCAAACTCTCCGGAGTCGTCGAAGTCTATATGCGAAAATACAGCAAATTAACTTCAAATTCAAATAAATTCAAAACGACAATTCAAATTAACTCCAAATTGAAATATTTTGGTTTAGATAGCTAGATTATAATTTTATACAAAATTTTCAATTTGAAACACCCAATTTGGAGTTCAGATGCAAAAGATATGAATTTTTGAAGTTTAAAACCTAAATATGCAAATTAAATGAATTTCCCGAATTATTTTTATAAAGGAAAATCTATTTATTGCACAATGTTGACGTCAGCGAGGGATTTTCGGAGTTTAAAGGAATTAAAATAATTCCCTGACATATGGGCCCCACGTGTCATAGACACGGTCTATGTGGACTAAGTCCACGGGATTGTGGCTCGGGAGGGAGGTGCTGACGCAGCTGAGGTAGCTGCCACGTGAGCAGCCACGAGCGCTTTGGCGCCGAGGTGGCGCTGACCTGGCGCTTGCGTGGCAAGGCCACGTAGGCACGAGGCCGTCGGTGCCCCGGTGAGTGCATCGCTGGCGTTCTACGCCGCGGCGAGCCCTACGGGTGTGTGCCAAACGAAGAGGGGAGCAGCGCGAACTAGTGGGTTACCAAAACGGCGGTGGAGCGTGCCGGAAAGGTCGTCGGTGACGAAGATTGGCGACGACGGTTTGAGGTCGACGGCCAAGTAGTAGCTACAAGGATCTTCCGGCGAGACGAGAAGGCACACCGGCTTCGCGATGACCCGACGATGACGATGGTGGGGTCGGCGGGGACGGAGCGGCTCTGGTGGCGGCGCAAACAACAATTGAAGCTCCCGCGATTGCCGGCGAATAAGCTCAAAATCTGGGCACTACGGGCGAGGAGGAGGGCTGTGGGTGGCGGCTCTGTGTTGCGGAGGTTGAGGCGCACCCGAGGCTCCTATTTATAGGACGCGGGTGTGGCCGGGGCAGCGTGGGGAGCACGAAGCTCCGTGCGGTGTTGCCAGCGATAATCGGGGCATTAAGCATGAAGATGGCAAGTGAGGGCCTTGTCGGTGGCGGAGAGAATCAAGGGTTTAAATGCGCGCGACGATCTTGGAGATGCAGCCAGATTCGTGCGTGTATGGAAGGTTTTCCAATCGCGGTAATGGCGGACTCGGGCGAGAAAAAGGAAAGCGGAGGAAGAAGATGGAAAGGAAGACGATGACTCGGGTTCGTCCGATTTTAATCGTACGGTGTAATGAGTGGGAGCGAAGGGGTAAGTGTGGGTTGGGCGTAACCGTTGGATTTTAATCCGACGGTTGCGATAGATTGAAGCGGTGAGGTGAATAGTAAAGTCACTGATGCACATGAACCACTGGATCTAGATCTGACGGTGCGAAACCAGAGGGAGCGTTCGGTCGCCCGAACGTTTCATTGAATTCTGGCCGTTGGATTTCAATCCAACGACTGAGATGCGTGCGGGGGTTAAAGCGCGTGGGAGGTGCGGGCCACACGGGCCGTGTGCACAAAAATGGATGTGGATCGAGCTAGGGTTTCAGCCCAATGCTTGTTTGAGGTTTTCTTTTGATTTTCTAATTAATTAAATTCTGAAAATTCATTTAGGCTTTGGAAAATAGCAGATTGAGTCCAAAATTTTTGAGAAAATTCACAGAAATTCTCTGGGACATTTTGGACTTAATTAAAATATTTCCATCTATTATTTGGCAATAGATTTTGCAAATAAATTTGTTTAGCTTTAAATCATTCAAGTAGAAGCTTTTAAAAATTTCAGAAAATCCCACAAAAATAATTAAATTTTATTTTCAACTGGAATTTGAAATTTGGGTTGTTACACCGTTCCACAAAAAAGTAAACCAATCCAGAGAAACACATTCTTTGGAAAAACATACCACCAGTAAGGCCGGTACATCCGGTGTTGCGGTAGTTTCGCTCAAGGAACGCCAGTACTACCGCTTATCAAGGAGAGCAACACATGCTCGAAAACACTTGTTCTGGAAATAACGTATCGCCCTTAAGGTTCGGTACAACCGGTGTGCGATAATTTCTCTCAAAGAATTGCAGTACTACCGTGATGCGGTAGTTCCGCCAAGATAACTCCGATACTATCGATACTACTAAGAAAAACAGAACACAAAAAACAAGCTCTCTAGAATAAACATACCGCCATGTAAAACCTGGTAGTACCGCACACCAGTAGTACCGGTTACCAAATGCGGTCGTACCGATTTGCACTGAAGTTCTTCCAGAAGCTTTTCGAAATGCAATGCATGACTCATTTGTCTTGAGCCATGTCGATCTTTTATCACCTTTGCATTTTCTTTTCATGTCACTATTCAAACTTTGGGACTAAACCTTAAAAACATCTTAGCACACACATTAGTCCCATAACACAATTGTGGATAATTGAATATAAGCAATATGAGTATATATGAACTACACAAGTTTTATACATGTAATCCTCCAATTTATTCTAAGAAAGGTAGCGTTCAAAAGAGAAATTAGACATAAAAAAGGGGATTTCTACAGTTCTTCAACAACCTGGGCCTTGGCCCAGGAGGGCCATGAGGGGCCGGCCACCTATAAAAGAAGGGGGAAAAACCCTAGGCCAACACTGTAGCTACAGTAACACCACTGCTACCGTGTCGCATTGCTATAGTGCCATCCCTCTTCTTTGTTCTCCTTGGCAGCCCCTTCCCCCCTTCTCCTTTGGTGCCGCAGGCCAAAACCAGGAAGAAGAGCCGGGTAACCGTCGTCCATTGAAGATCGGCGCAAGGTTCAGCATCTCATGCGTCATCTAGGGTATAAACCTTGTTTCCCCACTGTTTGGTTCCATTCGTTCTTGATAAAAGTCGTTTATTAATTCGTTGTTAGTGCTGCGATTAGGAGCAGATTTCTATTCTTTGTTGTGCGCCAGTTTTTGCATAGTTCAAAGCCGAATTAGGACTTGGGATCTCCTAGAGATATTTAGATAATATTCTTAGCTTTCAGTGTCCGCCAAGAACACCTAATTCCGATGTACGGATCAAAAGTTATGATAGTTTCATTCCTACTGTCTAGAATTTTGACGAGGTTGATCTATCAAGTTGTCATTTAATTTATGATTAAGTTAATGGCGGATTCAGGGTTTTCATCCAACTAGGTTATTGTAGGTATTGGTCTTAGATTTAGATATTGATAAAGAACGCTAAGTTTGGTTCAACCAATTAAAAGTTATGGCTATTATCGTGTTGCTACCCAGTTTTGTTGGGTAGTTCTGACAGAAGTGTGTTCATCAATCTTTTGGAGTTAGATACATACAGAATTCGGATTTCCACCAACTAGGTTGTTGTAGATAATTTCGTTACCTTTCAAAGAAGCCTGAGTTTACATTTTTATGAATTTCAGAGCAAAAGTTATGTCTGTTTTAATACTGCTGCCCGTTTCGGCTTCCTGCTAGAATGTAGTTCAATTTGAGTAAAGTATTTAATTAAACGTTGGGGTTTTGGGGTATGAGCTAGGAGCGTTGCGAGTAGTGTCTTGATGTCGTGGTTCTTATTGAGTAATTTAATGGTGTAGAAGGTGAAGCTCCAAGTTTAGCGGCATCGTCTTTGCCTTCTAACGCATTGCAAGGTGAAAGGCAAGTACATCGACTTTTGTATGATTTTTGAATACTGGATGCTTGATGTTAGTATTGTGTTTTTATTTGATACGTGAGAAGCTTCAATGTTTATGTTCCTTTCATATGTGAAATTCACGTGTTTGGAGATGAAGTTAGTCATTACTCATAAGTTCATTCATGCATCCATTTTTATGTTCCATCCACGGGAGTGGAATTTAAAGTCCCATCAATTCCAGTATAGGTATGTGAGACCCACCATTCCAATGTGGGCAGTTTTGGACACCCGTATGAAACGTTCTTCATACAGGATTTGGATCTCCGTATTTCGTTAAATACGGGCTTAAGTGAACACCGACGGGTGTGTCACTAGCTATACCGGTATAAGTAGGAGTGCAATCCATTCATTTCATTCAATCCATTCATTCCATTCATTCAGATATTCATTCGGTGTTATGTTCGTATTCTTTAAAGATGTTGTCTTGTTCATAATTGTTGTATGTCCAATTATTCACTGTACTTATTGAGTCTTGGACTCATTCTTGCTTTGTTTGTTTATTTTAGGTGAACGTTGATGATGGCTCTATTGGGAGGGAGTACACATGCACTAATCATTCACTTCACCATATTCTACATTCAATAATAGAATTTGGTTATGGCTTTCATTCGTTAAGAGATGAACTGTAATAATTAAAGTTAGATGTGCTTAATATCTATCTCTAGGTTATGGTTGATTAAGTACAGCTTGTGATCATTGATCACCCCTTTGATATACTTATTTGGATTCAGACTATGTTCCTGCCATTGTTCTATTTAATTTTGATCTCTTTATGTCATTAGATGAAATAATGTTCAAATTCTTCCGCGTTATGGTTGTATGTTAGAATATTTAGGTAACATCTTAGCTTCCGAATAGCCAGGGTGTTACAATATACTCAAAGGATATTTTTCAAAGTAGAGATCCTCAATATATGTGTATAAAGAAATATGGATCAATACTGATGAAACCACAAAACATAGAGTGAACTCCCCCTAAATGTGTGCATACACGAATGTGTAATAAAAACATATGCACATATTCAAGTTAACCTTTTGGTGGAGTTCAGCCTATATTTTAGATCCAAGGAATGCAACAATATATAGGAATATGATGTCGAATGCATATCTCTTTGATCTTTAAATCCAATTGAGACTAATCATGAGATATAGCAATATAAGAATTAGTCTCACAAATAGATTTGTCATTGTGAAAGCATACTTGTTTGGATTTTTCCTTTTATATCCAAGTTGAGACTAAACAAGGTATATTAATAAGAATGTTAGTCTCACAAGTGAATTTGTCATTAATCACCAAAATATTCTATTAACATATAATGGCGGGTCTAGATCCTTCAATTTGCCTATTTTTGGTGATTGATGACAAATCCATCATTAATAGCAATATTTGGATATAAGTCAATATATGATAAGAAAGAAAGCTTATTTGACTATATGCATGCATAAGGCTTAGAGAATTCTCCCCTTTTTGCACTAAGCAAGAAATAAGAATTCTCCTCCTTTATACTATGCATGAAAATCTCCCCTTTTTGGAATACAAATTCAAAAGCATTCAATCATCCAAATGTAGCTCATACAAATTCTACCCCTTTTGGCATTAATCACCAAAAATCCAAAACAAATCTAAGCCAAAAGAGAGTCTTTGTAAGACTATGAGCTAGGCAAAAGAATTCATGATACAATGAGCATTGAGATATTTTCCCAAATATTCTCCCCCCTTTTAACTCTACAAAAGAGAAGGTGAGAACATTCAAATAGCTCACACAAATTCTTCCCCTTTTGGATAGGCAAAGGAGGAAACATCAAATGAACTCCAAATCAATTTCCCTCTTATTGGCATAAAGCACCAAAGAGCAAAACAAAGCCAAAAAGGAGTTTTTGTAAATTAGTTTTCCCATATAATAGTTCACCCAATAATTTTTAAGTAAAACTCAAGATATTTTCATTATAGTTTTTACAAAATATTTTAGGAAAACTCCCCCTTACACAAAGGTTCCACTCCTTTGACACACAAAGGATATCTTCATCCAATTATCTTTGCTTTTGACACACAAAAACTTTCTTCGTCCAATTATTTCTTCTCTGCTTTTGACACACAAAAGCTTCCTTTATCCAATAATCTCTCTTTGACATTTAGCATCAAAACACTTCTCCCTATTGTCTTTATGTGGATAAACTTGAAAGATGGTCAATGAACGTCACTTGAATTCCACTTGTAAAGACCATATATCGACACGACTTGGATACCACTTGTAGATAAGACTATCACTTGTAGATGCTACTTATGGATACCACTTGTAAATCCATGTGTCGATAAGACTTGAATTCTCAAGGTGCTTGAACTACTCTCGCAAAGATCTTCAAAGAAAGCATCCAAAGAGAAGAGAGAGAGAATCCACTTGAGAGAAAAGATTATACCAAATATAATTAATTCCATTTGTAGAAACTTGGTACACTTGGAAAGATATTACTTGATGGTACCATTTGAAGATACCACTTAAAGAAATAACACTTGAAGAGATCTTAGGTATCAGATAAACCACTTGGATAAGAAGGTAGATTAGGTATCGGAGAGAGCTTGGTAAGAAAAGAATTGATCGGCATGGCATGAAATAGATACCACTTAAAAGATATCGCTTGAAAGGATAGGATGATATCAATTGAAGGAATACCATTTGTAAAAACAAGAATATCACTTGAATCAAACAAATATGATTCTCATGTCGATGTCAAAGAAGATCAAGAGATGCTACCAGTTGAAAGAATGAATACCATTGTTTTATGATGAAAACATCACAATGATAAAATGGCATAACGAGTCAAGAAAGTATTTGACGGTAGCTAGCAAGGATACCACAGATCAAATTAACTTTGGAGATCAAACAGAATGCCTAAGGGAAGTTGTAATTGGTCAATTAGGCAATTTTCCCACATGACAGAAATAAATTGATATTATTTGTAGAATGAATATCATGCCAATGTCAAGATGATTAAAAAGAGCTACCACTTGAATAATTGCAATTGCAATCAAGGAGAAACAGGAGTGGGTAGCTTGCAAGGATAGAAAATACATCTTGACCAATGGAAAGCAACCAAAGTAGATTTATAATTGAATGGAATTGAAATGGCTGTTCTGTCAAGATAATCAGTAGTACCGTAGGTCAAGGACCGATAGTACCTCACAGCAGTAGTACCGTGGTTAGACCGCCGATAGTTCTGATTTTCCTGGGACTTCAAGAATTGATCAGGGAATGGAGAATTAGGCAAATGATCCCTAAATTTGCACTCAAATAAATATCATTTAGGACCATTATGCATTGAAAAGACCAAGGAGAGTTTAACATTATAATTTTTATGAAATTTAGCTTTTGGAAACTTAGTTAACAACTAGTATTTATAAATTAGTTTTTTTTATTTTGCAAATGAAACTTATTTTCAAGAAACTTCTTCAAAAGATCGAAATGAGTAAATAAAGAATTTTAAAGATCCAATTTTTATGTATGAGTTATAAATACCCTTATAGACCTATTTTTGTGAATAGATTTGGCTCATATGGCAGAACTCACTTAAGTGCTAGAAAGTGACCTTTATGGTCAAGCTAGTATTTCGGATGAGTTTTGAAATCAAATAACTTTTGATAAGTTGGTCTTTTGGAAATCATTTGAATACCAAAAAGGTTTAGAATAGCCAACTCTAAGATTTTCTTTTTGGGACAATTGTCAAATTCCTTTTAGACTAGATTTTACAAAAAATCTAGTTTAGGTCAAAAATAAGATTCTAAGTTCTAGAATTTTGGTAGAAACTCATTTTCATTTAAAATATGTTTTTCTTGAACCAAAACCATTGGTAAACCTTTCAAATGCATTTGTATACATTTTGCAACTAGTTTTTCAAAGGATATACTAATAATTTTAAATTTTTGTCTTTTGGCTAAATGGCTCAATTTTAAAAAACAGTACTAGCACTTAATTAATTTGGGCACACTTAGGGATGTGATATACATGAACATGACTTAGTACTCCCCTTTAATGTGCCACATCCAACTTGCTCAAGATTTGAATAATCAAGATTAAGCACAAGTGCAAGAACACCATTTTTATAAGATTTTCATGTAATGCAACCTACACAATGTATAAAAGGCTAGATACTTCAATATAAATACTTGTTACCGAGATAGCATTGGTTCATGATATGAATTGGTTATCTTCAAGCTTGGCTCCAAATTGACATATGATGAAATTCACCTCTTCATGAATAAGCCAAACCTCCAATGCATCTCCAAGTATCTATTAAACATTTAAACACATTTGGTGCCCAATACTTGGTTGGGTCCATGAATGTTAGTCACAATAGATTTGGGCACCCAAATGACCCTTCTAATAATAGTCTTAAGTGAACTAATAATTCTAGCAAACACATTGCCATTTTTATCCTTCCTAAGTAAATAATAATCATTATAGATAATTGGCTTAGGAGAGATACCTTTGGGACATTCCTTACTAAAATGTCCTTTCTCTCGGCAATTAAAAAGATTTTATTTGCAAAAATTAAAAGCTATAGTTAAGTTAAAAATAATTTTATTAAGTTCCAATTAGTTCCAAAAATTTCTGTGCATTTTTCTAGAATTTTTGGGCCATACTAGCTATTTTCTAAAAAGCCTTTTTGTTTTCTGGAATTTCTAAAAATCGAAAATGCATTAAAAATCCAGAGAAAGCTTTGGGCCAAATCTCCCTCAGCCCATTCTCCCTTTCATGCGTACAGCCTGCTCAGCCGCATGACTTTTCACCTAGTCCAATTGTGCGCATGCAAGGCCGTTCGCCCGGTTCGATCGTGCCTCCCTCTCGCTGCCTATGGGGCCCTCCTGTTAGTGCTCCCTTCTTTTCCCGCCCCTTCTTCTTTCTTGCGCAGAACCGAGCACCGTCTTTGCCATCCATCAATGCCCATCCCCTCCACGCGGAATCCCCAGAGCA
Source organism: Ampelocalamus luodianensis (assembly GCA_036346255.1). Lineage (NCBI taxonomy): Eukaryota > Viridiplantae > Streptophyta > Magnoliopsida > Poales > Poaceae > Ampelocalamus > Ampelocalamus luodianensis. The sequence continues at coordinate 70,205,603 of CM070622.1, read as the reverse complement.
TGCAAGATCTGCCGAGAACCCGTCGCTGCCCATCCCGCCTCCAAACCTCCCCGCCCCCTTTAAGATGGAGCACTGGGAGCCCCGCGGTCACCTCTTTCTTCTCCCCAAACCACCCCTCCTCTCTCGCCCTTGTTCACCATAAATCCAAGCTTGAAACCACTCGGTCGAAGCCTCTTTCGCCAGCGATTCTGCCACCGGCAAGGCCTTTCCGCTGACATGGTCCTCACCTTTGGGTTCGCAAGGCCGTCGCCTACCTCGTGCTCGCCTCCCCGCCCCTAGAGCCCCCAAAGCGTCATCGTCGCCCTCGGCCGCCACCACCATCGCTCTTCCTCCCCGTCGCCGGCCACCCCTTACCGCCTTGCCACCAAGACCTCGAGTCGTAGTTTCGCCTCGACTCCTCTAGCCGTCGGTGCCCTTGCTACCGACCAAATCCTCGTCGTTCGTCGGCGGGCCATCAGGTCCTGAGCGCCGCCGGCTCCACGTTGGCACCTCCTCGCCACCTCGACGTCACGTCACCTTCATCACCGAAGTGGCCGCCCAGTCAAGCCCACGTGGCGCTGACGTGGCTTATTCCGATTTTTCTTCAGAATTTAATTCGACTAAAAATCAAAACCTCAACGACGTCAGCAGGATGCAGTAAACCAATTTTCGTTTAGAAAAATAATTCCAAAAATCCAGAAAATCCTATTTTTCATCTTTTCATGTGTTTTGAAACTTTCGAGAGCCCGTTCGAGCTTCGATTCGAGTGATTCAAATTTCTAAATTCATTATCTTTTTGTTGGTGCTTATTTGGTAATTTTTGGAATTTATTTGGAATTGTTTTATTTATTTGGCTCTTTTTGCACGTATAGATTCCAGCGTTTCGGAAGAATTCTTGGACTCGACGACCGAAGCATCTCAACTCTTCAACGAAGGCAAGTCATAGACCTTTGATCATGTCATACCCACTTTATAAAATTATATTGTTTTATATCAATATATATTGCTAGTTTTATATTAAATAGTTTAGGGAATAGCTAATTACCCAATTGCCATTATGCCTCATTGGAAAACTTGAATGCCATGTACCCTTGAACACCATAGGATAGGTTAATTTTAGTTGGGCATATTTTAGTACCAACTTGGGTATCGTATATGCTTAGCCATGCTTTAGCTATCCGATGGGATTCATGATCAGATGCTCATATTTATAAATTTAATTTAATGAAATATGGAATTGTAGCACGGCCACTGTTGTTAAAAGTTTGTTGTGCCATGGCAAGGGTTGCTATTTGGTCGGGTTGAACCCAAAAATGATTTCATACTCAGGTGAATGATCGTGCAGTAAAGGGGGGGGTGCATGAAGCACATTAGGATGAGGATGCTTCGCCTGAGTAGTCATTAAGGACTTAACTTTGTGCGCCATTGATATGTGCCTTACCGTATAATCACATATCCAGGATGGGTGGACCTCGTTGAATAATTAGTATAGTGTTGATTCGGTTCTGTTTGGGTTGTGGAATTGGTGCAAGAGGGGGCCGATGTGGCGAATCCTTAGCGAGCAGAACCGAGCCAAGACAGAGCTTTGTAAAAGCCTTGTGATAATCACTTAATCACACGCCTTCAGAAGCGTGAAATGCCTGACAGTATAAGATGATTATCTCTTGTGGGTCAAGCTGTACAACCTCTGCAGAGTGTAAAACTATTCGAATAGCCGTGTCCCCGGTTATGCATAATGCCTGGTGATTTCACACGAGGGTAGATTTTCATAAAAGTTGTTGGAATAATGGTTTGGAATAACTTGTTTACTTATTTATTACTCTTTTAAATTATGCTTTTTGATCTACTTACTGTATTTACTGTTAATACTGCTTTCTAGAAATTAAACATAAAGCCATCCTTGTCACAAGCCTTGCATGAATATTATTTGCATACATTTCCCTACAACTTGCTGAGTACATTAAAGTACTCACAGCTTTACGCCATTTGTTGATCAGTCGCTGAAGAAGAACCAGAGAATACAAAGTTCTATGAGAAAGATTACTTTGAAGACTATGTGAACTAGGTTGCATCCTCTACTTGATTACCTGTAGGCATGTCGGATGGCCTCCACGAGATATTTTGGTTCCGCTGCAAGTTACCTTGTGTTGTTAAACCCTGTGTGGCGAACTTTGTAAGACTTAACCATAAGGTTCTTTTGCTACTAAGTAATATTAATTTGTTCGCTTCATCGCTTTTCATTGTATGGATATGTTTATCGTCGGTGACGTCACTGTGTGGACTAGCTACTAATCTGAGACTAGTTCAGAATACACAGAGGGCTCGGGTCCAGTGATCCGGGGTCCCGATAGGTATCCATGGGGGCTAGATGAAACTGTAAAGATGAACTATTATGATAGTACTTTGAAATAATATGTTTTAGTCACAACAGAGGAAGATCCAGTGTCAATGTTTGAGAAATTCTCTGACTCTAAGTACATCGAACTTAATGTTATGTTGTGGGATATGGATGATGCTGACTCATGCATGGATAACCCTGTGCAACCTGAACAAGAAGAAGGTTCCATGTACTCCTGCACTTCCAATTTCATCTTAGGCATGCCCAAGTCAACCTAACACACAAGAGGACTTAGCTGTTGTGACAAACAATTATGTCAACCTAACACACAAGAGGACTTAGCTGTTGTGACAAACAAGTATCTCGCAAATCCATTCTCCATGTTTGAACATGTTGGTGTAGATGAGGAGGGGTTGTATGGGGAAGATGTTATTGTAGACACTGTTGGTGATGACCCTAGCCATGTGCCTGAGGTGGATGAGGATGGTACTAAGAATGGGACTTCTGACTCTAAGGTGGAGGTTGAGGACTGGGTTGCAAGAGATGCCATGCCGATGAAGAGACTCAAGTAGCATATGAAAAGTATGATCCACCTATGAAGGTTGGGTCAATATATCCTTCAATCCAAGAATTTAGGATAGCATTGTCTCAACACTCTATTAAGCATGAATTTGAATACAACATTGAGAAGAGTGATCGTGAGAGAAAGAGAGCTTATTTGCAGCTAAGGGATGCAAATGGAGAATACATGTTGCCGGACAAAGTTACCATTCAGGCAAGTACTATTTGTATACTAAATGTATGTTAGATTTTTGTTAGAGCTTGTATTAATGTGTGTTTGTATGTAGGTCAAGAAGAATCCAGTGTGTCATACTTGCCCTAGTAGGCAAAGAAGTATGAAGATGAAGAATGCAACAAAAGCCTAGGTATGTGACAAGGTTCTAGATTGGGTTAGGGCGAATGCAGCTGTAGGTGCCAAAGAGCCGCAGAGAAGAATCCTAGAGAAGTACAAGGTTCTGATCAAGTACAAGAGGGTTCATCCAGGGAAGGAGCTTGCCCTTGACAAGGTTTATGGCAAGTGGGAAGATAACTTCAACATATTGTACAACTGGAATGCGGAACTAGAGAGAAGAAGGTCTGGCAATGTGGTAATCATTGAGCACTACACACTCAAAGAGAAGGTGCGCTTTAGATGGATGTTTGTTGCTATAAACACTACTACAGAAACAGTCATGTAATACCCCAGGACCCACATTACCCTGGAATGCTACTAAACCACTATACAGCTAGCCAATAATTTCAAGATAAATTATTTCGGCAACATCTCTAGACAAGAAGCATTAAGCGGAAGCATAAACAACTAAGGGAATAAAGATAACGGTAACAAGTTCAATAATTAAACAACCTCTAGCAGATTAATCAAAGAATGGTTCACAAGTCCATCCTTATTAAATAACATAATCATCCACAAATAGTTAAGCATTTGGCTAGAATTTCATCGACTTTATTACAACATGAGTTGATGAACCAAGTGCATTATTGTGGTGCCGCTCTACCCATCCCATGAATGCTCAACAATCACCTGTAGGGGGGAAAACAAGGGTGAGATAAAAATCTCAAAGAAGCAAACTGCTTAACAGCTATTCGGACTACAAACAAATATGCAACATCATTAAAGTATCCATATGTCCACATCCATAATATGAATCCACATTCATTTACAAGCTAATTAAACTACAAAGATATTAAGCATCAATATCCAATTCCCATAATGATCACAATTATAGCCTCAACCATATTTACTACCAATGATAGTAAAATATTAACAATTGAATCTTGATCAACTGCTTCATATTATTCACCACTACCACTACCAATGACAATAAAATATTAACATGTTTTACCTCATAACTTTACTATTTCTCGCATCCACAATCTGCTATCAACAATTACCACAAGAGAGAAGAATCTCATGCCACAATCACAACCTCTACCATACCACAAGGGATGAACCCCATTCCACAACCACAACCACATTACTCATACCACAAGAGACTCTCATGAGCCAATTTCCACATTGCAACTATGAAGTTGCGTTTGTTTGCAAAAATAACTTCACCACAATATCTTGCATAAGTATGCAAATGATCTTTCCACAATGTAATGCATATGTATGCTATGCTCCATCGCACCTTTACCCAACAAGGTAAAAGTATGCATCGTGCTACGGCAATGCATGATGTTGTACCGCTACGGTCGCGGCTATAAGCGGCGACATCCACAATGCAAATGTCATGATATGTCATGAATGATATGATAATCATAAACCACAAGAATTTAACCACGAAGGTCAACAACATACTCATCATGAATATTTTCTCATAATCCACATGTGTCTCATTAAGCACAATACCATTGTGTCATAAGACCATTACCATATAACCCACACCCGATTCACCAAGATCAAAATCAATCGATCTAAATGGAACTCTACCACATAGACCACAACATGATCATCATGAATATAACCACAAGGAATTATCAATATGTCCACCTTGAGTTTATTTTCATATTCCGCATTTGGCTCATTAAGCAAATTACCACATGACTACCAACAACTCTTCCAACGCATGACAAAAATGAATATTAATTTGCTACCACGACCTCATCCATAAAACATGCAACCATGGCATATAACTTCAAGTTATGAAAAACATGTATATTGCAAGTAGTAAGAATAACGAGTTAAACCATAGCACAACCGCTACATTTACTTGCCTCTACCGGCGAAGCGACGCAATCACGTACGATCAGGAGCAAAACCACCTGTTCAAAAGTACACCTCAGAACCATACAACAACACTCAAAATGATTCTTAATAAGCAAAGGTGTCGCTAAGCCCCGAAATCCCACAACAACCTTTCCCGCGTAACGGTTCTACACTAATCCCACTGCAGCGGCGCTGCTTAACATTTTCATATCTTTAAAAGTATAAAACTAATCACAGCAAAAGATATATATCTGGATTCCTCACTTAAATACCTACACTTTTCATGTAGATCATATATTTTTATTTTGTTCTTAGCATGGTGTAACTAAATGCTCAAAACAGAGAACATCCTCTGTTTTGTCGGTCAGGACAGTCAGGTTCAAAAGCTTCCCAACAACAGAGTATGGCTCTAAAAATTCGGATTTTTATACAGAATCTATCTTACTAAATTCCCTACAACTTTCTCAATGGTGTCCAAAAATATAGAATTCATCTACTATCCCTAATTCCCATCTGAACAGTGATCTGTCCCTGTCTGCAACCCTGATGGACAGCGAGATTCCAGATCCTGGTACGACTAAATTACGTGGTCAAAAAATCTGAAAAAAATACCGTAGATGCATATCGTCGTCCTATACGTTTTTCCTTTTGGGGAGACCCTCGGGAAAAATCGTATTAGGGGTCTAAACGGCACGAACAGCAGCACTGCGCGAATCAATCTACAGGCAGACAGCAGGGATTCTCTAATCGGGGGTTTCTAAAATGCTAATCCCCACAAAACTTGGACCAAGAACCCTAAATACAGCATAAAACAAAGGGATTGGGGTGAGGGGAAATTACCTAACCTTGGGGATCACCCTCTTTTTCTTCTCCTCTTCCTCTCTCCTCCTTCCTTCCTTCTCCTTCTCCTTCTTCTTCTTCTTTCTTTTTGCACCAATGGCAGCACCCATGGGGAAGGGAGGGGGAGGGTAAGGAAAGGGGAAGGGAGGGCTGCGAAATAGGGGAGGAAAGAGGTGGGGCGGCTAGGTTGGAGGGTGGGTTTGGCCACCCTTGGGCCTCCGCCCAAGGTGGCGAGCCCACCTCCACTGGCCCGTCGAAAGGATTTATTTAAATAAAAAAGAATACATTCTTTTCTATATTTCTTTCACTTTAGCTAAATCCAAAAATATATTTCTTTCCTTCCGCTTTACCAAAAACCGCGACTCTGCGATTAATTTAAATCCGCCGAAACGACGTTCAGGGTATTACAAGTCATCACAAACGGTTCGGAATCGTCATCACATATGGTTTTCAAACCGTCTGTGTTTTGTTACGTCTGTGATAACAACGGTTATCACAAACGGTTCAAAAACTGTCTGTGATATATATGATATCACAGACGGTTTTATTTACCAACCGTCACAGACGGTTCTAGTTACCAACCGTCTGTGATATCATACTATCACAGACGGTTCTAGTTACCAACCATCTGTGATATGTAAGATATCATAGACGGTTCTAGTTACAAACTGTCTGTGATATGACAATATCAACGACGGTTGGTAACTAGAACCGTCTGTGATATTATATATATCACAGACGGTTTAATGATCGAACCGTCTGTGATTGTTCTTTAATCCTAACTAATTTTTTTTTGATTTTCAGCTAGCCTCAGGAATTGCTAGTCATGCTCTCTGAAAACAAGCATGCAGAAAATAGATACATATCACAGATGAATAAATCATCGACAATGATCATTTACAACTCAAAATCAATTACAAAAGAATATGTTCAATTATTGTAATTACAATTGAATTACAACTACTCAAAGTGAATCAATTATTTGAAGGTGGTTCAGTGCTGTCGACGAAGTGAAACTCTCCGTCGGTGTGAACGATATCCATCATGATGAAGCTGCAGAGTCTCCCTCGAACCTCCAAGAGCTCCTTCGTAACGAGTGAATCTAATTGTATGTTCAAGCCCTGTAGCTAGCAGGAGTAAAGTAGTAAGCATATATATATTTAAATTTATAATTAGAAAATAATTATTACGAGATTAACAAACCCCAGAATCCTTCATCTTAGCACTCATGATTTCGTGCATATGATGGCAAACGTAGAATGCACATTGTTATTGTTTTTGCTAGCGACACTGCAAAAATAGAAGTACATATATATGTATAATCAATTTGAGACGCATTATTATGAAGTATGATATAGGATTATTGTGTTGTAGCACGTACCGGAAATCGCGTCCTGTGTTGCAGTGTGGCGCTCGATCCCCTTTATGCCCCTCCCTTGGTAACATAGGCGATGAACGACCTAAATGTTTCCAAAAAGTTAACCTCTGTCATTTCAAATGAAGGAAGACTACAATAGAGTTATATATGGAGGAAATGAGCATACATGTCGAGTATTCCTTGCACAAGGGTGAAGTCATGCATTTTGCTGAGTAGGGAATCAAGGTATATTACCTTGTTCCTCTTTGGTACAATGACTAAAAGGATCCAGTGGAAGCTACGATCATGTATGTTGCTATAGTCATTAAACCTAAGTTCGTGCTGCGTATAAAGTACAAATGAAATTTGTATAGCACGTAGTGAAGCACTTACTTCTAGTTGTAGGGCACCAGTATGTAGTCCTTGTCATCCTGAGCAAGCAATCATGCCGTTATGTATTTCACGATGTAGGATGCGTCTTCCTTGATGGTTTGCTCAGAGACCACGTGTGGGTCGAGGAAACCCACCGGTTCTCCGCATCCCCGAATTTTTCATCATGTATCTATGTATATAAGCAATGAGTTGTGATATGTTAATCATGTATCTATGCATAAGCAATGGTTTGTACACACTTACAGTGTCCAGCATCGTAGAAGCGAGACGTCGAGGGCTTGGAGGTTGAATAGGTCGAATAAGTCGTTGAAGCCCATGACGAAGTGGCCCGGCTCGTGGAGGAAATGCTCCTTCGTGTATCTGACAACGATTCCAGAATCGTACCCTTTATCTTTGGTCTTACGCATGTACCAGGTATGCAAAGACTGACAACCTAGTCCAGCATAGGCTAATACTGTGTTGCTCACCAACGGACTTCCGAGGGAGTATTTCCTGGGAGGTGGAGGCGCCTTAATGTTCTGCGATTTCGACTTGGACTTAACGACTTGCCCGTTACGCATCTTCCTGTGAGACGACTCGGGAACCGATACGGTGGCACGCTTTTCTTGTTCCTTCAGTGTCTTCTCCACGGGAACCGATGACACAAGCTTCTGAATCGAAGGTTGAGGTGGAGTCATCGAGGGTCTTGTTGGAGAGGCATGGTCGTGTCGAGATGGTTGAGGTGGAGTCATCGAGGGTCCTGTTGGAGAGGTCTTCTGAATCGAAGGTTGAGGTGGCACTGCAGGGTCCAGGGCGATGTCCTTCTTGGACCACTGGATAAAAGTGTACAAGGCATCCCCTAGTGTTCTGATTTCTTCGTTCGGGCAAATCTCCAGCGGGACGGCCCTTAAATTTTCATGTACCATGTCCACTTGGACCTTGGTGTAACCGTGCGCCACCTGGACACCGTGCTGCACTGTCCCTTCCTAGCATGGATACGCCATCCCCCGCCTAGCCTCAATAGACAACCCAACCATCCTCACTTGGAGCGTGCAGGGAGTCGCCTCCTACAAAACGATACTCAATTAGCTAAGGCGTCCTATAGGTCTATCTTTGGAGCATTCCAGAGATGTACATTACCTTGATGGCGTCGATTGGTAATTGGACGTCATCATGCTCAGAATTTTGCGTGGACGCGACGCTACTCCGATGTTGAGTAGGACTGGCTCCCAAAAAAATGGGGGCGCCTTGCGACTGGTTGAGGAGTTGATTGATTCGATCCTCCAATCTTGATATATGTCCTTTAAATCTTGTAGTAAGCCTCATTTCCAACTTGTGGTCGTACTCGGCCTTGGATCTCTTCCTACTCCTATACGTGTAGTAGTCGTCTCCGAATCCATTCCTCCAAGGTACGTTAACCCCTTTGCCTCGTGTGTAACCTGGGTGCTCCTTGTTTCCCAAGGCCGTATATAGTATATCCTTCTCTTTGTCTGATTAGAAGGAGCCTTCGGAACATGCGGAAGTCAATGCTTGCTGCAAGAAAGTCATCATGTTATTATAGATACTATGAAGTTATGGACTTATTAACAACTAGGTAGTTCGACATATTTACCACACGTTTGACCATCTCCTGGTCTGCCGGGTTTGTGAAAGAGATTCCGCCCGAAGACCTGGCTGATGCCCTTGCTCTTAACCAGGAGAGAGCGCACTCGTCTGTGATCTCAGCAAATGGCTTTGTTTCGTTCTCGCCCTCCGCCACCCATTGCGCCGTTTTACCCGCGTACCCAGCGGTGCCGAGTTTGTGGGGGTGAGTGTTCAATGTTTGGAGAGCCTTGTGCGCTGCACTTTGCTCACGAAATTCGGCCGTCGTCTTCATTTGCACAAAGGCATCCCATATATCCCGCGACAAGAATTTATACGTCGTGAAGGGTGTTCGACCCATGTTCATGTACTTTGTGACAAGCGTGCTCTTGAAGGTCCTCCACGCCTTTCCCATCACGAGCAACACCTGGCGTTCCACACGTGCCTTGTCTGCTTCTGGTAAAGTGAACGATTTTAAAATTTCTTTCCACAGCTTGCCTCTCCGATCATCCGACACAGTGTCCCAGATTAGTGTGGTGATGGGGACACGCTCCCTTCCAAGTATCCTGCAGATGGTCTGGAATCTCGCCGTTGCTTTGGGGGGACTCAAAGGGATCCCATTGGCATTGACCTCCGTGACGATCATTAGGCCCGTAGGAATTTTCGATATTCCTCTGCCATCTCGCGTACGTACCACTTTCCTCAGAGATCCAGACGCATTCGGCGACATCGATGATGGCGGCGAAGATGGTGCAGACGTCATGTCGCTTACTTGCTATCTATATAAATAACTAAAATTGCGTTGTAAACAAATTAATAAAATAGTTGGCACAATGTTCCTTTACGTCATACAGTAAAACGTTTTTAAAGATTTCAAATGACACTATATGTCAGTAGTAGCACAAGCAAAAGGGATGTAAAATAATAAAAGCTAGAACAACCCGAATCCTTAGAAAACTAAACTGATATAATTATGATTATTTCAACAAATTGATTGAATCCAAACACCAGAAATAATCTAAGATTGTACATAAATTAATATGTAATTTCAGATATTAAATTTGTGCTCTTAGAAGGAGAATTGCTCTTAGAACGATTGTGTCAGATCGTGGTTCTTTTTTTACCTCTCGGTTTTGGCATCAGTTGCAAGAGGCCATGGTGACACGTCTTTCTTTCAGTTCAGCTTACCATCCCCAAACTGATGGTCAGACGGAGAGGGTCAACCAAGTGTTGGAAGATATGCTCCATTCTTGTGTTCTTTCCTATGGGAAGAAGTGGGAGAAGTGTCTGCCATTTGCTGAATTCTCCTACAACAACAGCTTTCAGGCTAGTCTTGACATGACACCATTTGAGGCCTTGTATGGGAGGAGATGCAGAACCCCATTGAACTGGTCAGAAACTGGTGAGAGATAGTTCTTCAGCCCAGATTCGATCCACGAGGCCGAAAGTCAAGTTCAGTTGATCCACGAGCATTTGCGCACGGCCCAGTCCAGGCAGAAAAACTATGCGGATCGTCGTCGCCGAGAGTTGAGCTTTGAGCCCAATGACTTTGTTTATCTCAAAGTCTCACCTTTGAAGGGCCATCAGCGATTTGGCATCAAGGGCAAATTAGCTCCTCGGTATGTTGGGCCTTATCACATCGTCGAGAGAGTTGGGGCTGTGGCATACAGATTGGAGCTGCCAGCTACACTTGAGGGGGTGCATGATGTGTTCCATGTATCCCACCTTAAGAAGTGCCTCCGTGTCCCAACTGAGGAAACTCCGTTGGAAGTTCTCGATGTGCAAGAAGATTTGACCTACCGCGAGCATCCTATTCGTATTCTCGAGGAATCTGAACGAAGGACAAGGAACCGTGTCGTCAAGTTCCTTAAGGTCCAGTGGTCAAACCATTCTGAAGATGAAGCAACTTGGGAGCGGGAAGATCGCCTCCGTGCAGACTACCCATCTTTCTTCTCCGAGTAAACGGAATCTCGGGTCGAGATTCTTGTAAGGGGGGGAGTTGTAACATCCCAAGTTTCAGACTATGTTTCAAATGTAAGAAAATGAGTAGAAATTAAAACTTTTTCTTACATCTTGTATTTCCTGTATGCCTTACACCACTATTGTAAAGAAGTTAGGGGAATACAAAAATCTCAAGTCATTTTGGCCATCATCCTAGCCTTCCAAACATTCTTGCCAAATCTCTTGGAAATATTTTTCCTGAGTTCTTGGGTTGATGTGTAATCCCTCTGAAAAGTTTCACAATTTTTAGAAATTGTCTGAATATTTTTGGAGGTCAGTCAAACCAAATCAATCATGGTCAAACAGAGGACCAGCACCTGTAGAATTTTTGGAGAACAAAATGTATAGCACAAAAACCTCTGCAAAATTTACACAAGGTCAATATCATAGTTAGCAAGCTCCTGTAAAAATTTCAGAATTTGTGGAGTTGTTTTGCTACCTCAAATAAATCCCCTTAGTCTCAGCTCAAATTAAAACCCAAAACATGGGTTCACTGTCCCTCGGGTGCGAACCAGACCCGGGCTCAAGTCAAACCCCGAGCCCAATCACCCGACTCGGTTGAGCCTGGTCCTTAGTGGCTTTGGGTGTGTGTGTTCTGGCCGTTGGATTAAAATCCAACGCCCGCGACCTCCCCACCGTTTCTTAGTCTCGGGCGATCTCGGGAGCTCTGGTCCGTCCGATTTTGATCGGAGGGCTCACGACCTCCCCGAGCTCCTCCTCTGTTCTTCTTCTTCCTCCTCGCGCCGTGCACGAGCGTGCGCATGCGAGCGGTGCAGGCTCCAGTCACTTTGTGGGGCCCTGCAACGGCTCGGAGCCCCCCGTTGTCAACCTTGTCAGCTTTGCTCTGACTTTACCTGCTCCTCGCCTCGTTTTCTCGCGCAGCAAACCCCTTTTGTCCCGTCGCCATTAAGACCTCTGTCCTCGTGCTCACTTGGCCTCGAGCTACATGAGCGCCTCCGAGGTCCTCCTTTGACCTCCTTCCACTCACATCCACCCTTCCAGCTCACCTCCAGTGCGTGGAGCTCAAAACTCCCGAGATATTGCAAATCCGCCATTGTTGCCGGGAAGCTCTGCCGGTGGCCTAGAAGCTCCAGGGGTTCTTTAAGTTTCGTTTCTTGTTGCTGGGACCTCCTGGTCGTCTGGAGCTAATATCCTGACTTGACTTTTGGTTGTTTCTCATGAACGGCTTGACTTCAAGTTTTGGGATTTTCACGGCCGCGGCAGCCCTCTCGTTTCCGTCGCAGCTCCAAGCGTTATGTTGTCGTCATCGTCTTCATCTCCGGTGGCCTGCTTCGCCGCCAGCGCTCCTCCGAGTTCCTCTGGACCTCCCCTACACTCGGGTGAGTTCATATTGTTCCCTTAGAGCTCAAGGTCTAAATAGTTTAGCTCTTAGCGCTCGTTTTCACCGTTTTCGGTTTTTACCAAAAACTTGTCCTCCGCCTCGCTCCGGCTCACCGGCGGTACAGGACAGCTCCGCCGTCGAGAGTGGTACCGTTAGGTTCGCAATAGTATTAGGACCATTTTGGTACTTTAGTTGTGCGTGGCCGTGGTCTTGGTCGTCGGCGACGTGCCGACGAGCTCAACGTTGAGCTCTGTCCTTTGTCATCGGCGACGTGCCGACGTGCCACCTCTGGTCTTTTATAAAGAAAACCCCAAACCTCCTCCTCGAGTTGATCCTGGCTGTAGACGACCTCCCCAGGTTTAGATCTGAGCGTTAGATCTTCGTTGTAAAATCCTTAGTTTCAGGACCTCCCTAGATCTATCTGAGCCGTCCAGATCTCCTCCCATTGAAACCCTATCGCATAGGACCTCCCCGCGTAGATCTTGGCCATCCATGACCTCCTCGGTGAGATCCCTACCGTTCAAGACCTCCCCCGAGAGATCTTGACCGCCCAGGACCTCCTTCGCTTGATCGTGACCGTTACAGCCTCCCTTGTGAGATCTTAGTCGTCAGGACCTCCTCGGTGAGATCCCAACCGTTCAGGACCTCCCTCTGGAGATCTAGACCGTTAGGACCTCCCAAGAGGTCTTGGCCGTCCAGACCTTCCTCCGTAGATTTAGCCTTAGGACCTCCCTCGGAGATCAGGACCGTCAGATCTTGATCTAGCGGTCACGACCTCTGTTAGGCGCGAGGAGCTCACAGCGCGTGCGCTGTGCACCAACTCGTCGGGGCCGTTAGATCCAATCTTAATGGTCACGACCTCCTCAGTGCGCTTGGAGATCTTTCGCGTGCGATGTGCATGCACTGGTCGTAGCCGTTGGATCCCATCTCAACGCCCACGACCTCCCCGTTTTCGTTAAGTCTGTTAGACCTCCTGAGAGCTCAAATTTTTAAAGTATTCGGATTGTTCAAATTTCAAAAGTGCATAACTTTGTCGTTTTAGCTCCTTTTTGATTGATTCCAATTGCGCTAGCTTTGTAATAAGCTGAGCTTCAATCTGGGTTTAATCTTAAGCCAAATGTTTTTCTGGAAATTGGTTTTGGATGTGTTAAAATGTTCAATAGGAAAATCATGTTTAGAGATTAATTCAAATTTGTATAATGCATAACTTTTCCTCTGTAATTCCAATCTGGACAAACTAAACTTTGTTAAATCCTCTTGTGTTGTACTTTAGTGTAGTGCAGGATTTAATATGGCCTTGCTACTGAAAAAATGATACCCTAGTTTTGCAACTTAGAAAAATCATAACTAATTCATTTCAACTCCAAATGAAGTAAACTCAACTTTGCTGTTCTTAGGATGACCTTATCTACCCACCATAAAAATTTCAGGTTCCAGATCGTTCTGGAAATTTTTGCCATGAACACTAACAGACAGGAATTAAAATTGATTTTCTAGGCTGAGACAAATTGTTTTGACCATAACTTTTTCATGCTAGGTCCAAATGAAGTAATTCTTGTTCCTAAAATTGTCTAAAATCTACCTCTTACTGTTGTATAAATTTCATGGGATTTGAATGTCTTTTGCTGTTGAGGTTTGTTTGGTGTTCTTCGTTCTTATTGGTTTTATCGTATTTTCGCGTTAGGTTCCGAAGATTATATTGAACCTAAGAATCCTCCTCTGCAGCAAGAACAATTCCAGCAAGGCAAGCAGTTTGATCATGTTAATCCCTGTATTTTCAAGTATTTATGTTGTTTACAAATTCTATGTATGCATTGCTAGTTTGTGTTTAACTATTGTCGTTAGTTGACCTAGTAGATGCATTTCCTTAGGCAAATGATTATCCTTTACTACCATGAGCCTAGGTTATTGCTGTGATTAGAGTTCGTGGATGAACTCTTGTCACTTAGTAGTTTTGCGGATTAATTGCTTAGCCATGCTTAGCTTCCGGTAGAAATGGGCGGTTATCGACTTGTCGATAACCTTGATCACACAAATGCTTACTATGTATCTATATTTCGGCTTGATGCTATGTTCAATTGCAAAAACCAAAACTAAAAGCAAAAGGATTTGGACTTGGACTTGGTCACAATGGTAAGACGGTGTGATTTTTGGGTGTGACTGGAATAGTGCCCAAGTCAATTAAGGACCGAACATCTTGTGAGTACCTGTTATCCAGGCAATTTGTGCGTGCTAACCACACTAGAGGGTATGGGACCTCTCTTGACTTAGTACTTTGGCGTGTATTGGCTTCGGGTCACAGGGAGTCGCAGGAGGGATGGTGTTGGGAGCATTGTAGTGTCCGAAAGACTTCACCCGTGATGGGATTTGTTGTCTTTCGGCTTGCAATGTAAGCGTATGGGTTTCTATCCATACGAGCGGCTCGTAGTTAATGCACAAGATTGGAAATGTCTCGTAGGACTTAGCCATGCCGGCATACCTTCGGAAGTGTGCTCGGTCTGAAGTGTGGGTACATTGGTACACCCCTGCAGGGTTAAAACTATTCGAATAGCCTCGTCCTAGGTTATGGACACGCTTGGGTAAGCTTTTCAAGAGTTAGACTACAACCTTTTAATTAAAATTTGATGGGTGGTACGAATAAGCGATTTGTGCTGTTTTGTGGTGGCTATCGGGTTAGTCACCTCTAGGTGGTTACTTGTATTTATCCTTATTTCGCTGTATTTCAACAAGAAAACAAATTTGCAAACTTGCTTTCAAATGTACTACCTTATTGCAACTAAAGTTGGCTTTGTGCAAATGAGACATACAACCTCCACTTAAATAAGCCCGCATGTAGCATATGAATAGGTCTGCTATTCCACACGTCAGTCTTGCGAGTACATTAATGTACTCATTTATCTTGCTTAAATGTTAATTGTTGCAGAGGAAGAAGGTGAGCTTGAGGGGCCTCACTTTTGTGAGTCAGTGTTGTGGTAGTATTCGGGCGACTAGTCAAGCGGCCCTATCGGTTGCTGGTGGGTTGTGTTGGCTAACCGGTCGACTTTTGTTCTTAGCCATCTTATGGCGCTTTTGCTTCCGCTGTCATTCTTGTATATTGTGTCATTGGCCGGTCGGCTCTTTTGTAATAACTTTACTTTATGTGTGTCGTTGTTGAACCTAGTGTTAATTATTGTATGGAAATGATGTATAATTTTGTGATGATGAGCATGTGCTGCAATTCTGGGAAGCACATGTCCATCGAGGCTCAGGATATTTGCTTAGTAATGCTAGAACCATATAGAGGTTAAGTATTACTAGTTAAATACCCCGGGTCCTCACAGAGTTGGTATCAGAGCCATACTGACCGTAGAAACCCTAGCTTGGTCGCCTTTAGGATATTTTGAAAACTTACTTTCAAATGGTTCATGAAGATTTAAGTAAGTTCTCAGATTTTACTCCTTACCTATCTTAGCTTGCTCATCTCACCTTGCTCTTGATTAAGTTTTGAAAGAGTTGTTCCTCTCTTCCTTTCAAAAGCTAGCTACTTATCGATTAACTTTGGTTTTGGGAGAACCATGAGAGTGTAACTTGAAATGGGCTGATTTGGGAGAAGATTAGAAGCTTAAAGGAGCAGATTTGGACAGCTAGCTAGTAACTAGTGAAGGAGGTAGGAAATGAGAGGATAATTCAACTAAAACTTGTGGGAATAAAAGGGTAAGAAGTGATATGAGTTAGCTAAATACATAATGCTCTATTAGGTGGTTATACCTTGATTTTTGGGCTGTTTAGGGCTAGAGATGAGTTCTGAAATTTTGGTCTTCACAAACGATTGCTCGTTCTTTCCATGCGGGTTAGTCGTTTCGGGAAGTTGGTTGGTAGATTAAGGTCTTGTGTTCTTTTGTAGATATTCCTGGGTCTTTTATTTGAGTATGAAGTTTCGTGCTTTTGGGCCTCGGGCTGTAGCTAACTTGTCTTCGTGAAATAGGATGGCTGGAGGAACCCGTAGTGGTCGGAATCCGCCGGCTGGTCCCGATGAGGAGCTTCCACCTCCTCCGACCATGGCTAAAGTCCTTATGCAGATCGAACGCAACCGTTCGGAGGACCGCAGGGTGTTGGAGGTCATCGCGAGGAACACCTCCACTCCCTCTGGTGCATCCGGATCGGGGGGTGGTGGACATCAGGCTCGTGGGGGGCTTGCAGAGTTCCTCCGTACTCAGCCTCCTACCTTATCCCGGTCCGAGGATCCCCTGGACACGGATGACTGGTTGCGTTTGGTTGAGTGGAAGCTCAACGTTGCTCAGTGCCAGGAGCAGGAGCGGGCACTTTTCGCATCCCATCAGTTGGAGGGTGCGGCACTCTCATGGTGGGAGAACTTCCTCGCCATGCAGCCCGCGGGACACGTGGTCTCGTGGAAGGAGTTCAGGTCAGCTTTCCTTCGGGCCCATGTCCCCGCCGACCTGATGAAGCTGAAAAAGAAGGAGTTCCTTGCGCTCAAACAGGGGCACAAATCTGTGACTGAGTACCTCCATGAGTTTAACCATCTTGTGGGGTACGCTCCTGCTGAGGTGGCCACCGATGAGGCCAAGCAGGAGAAGTTTATGGAGGGTTTGTCTGAGGAGCTTCAGGACAAGCTCTCCATTGTTGACTTTGCATACTTCCAGACCTTGGTGGACAAGGCCATCGTCGCCGAGCATAAGGCGAGGGCGTTGGGCGAGTCCCGCAAGCGCAAGTGGGAGGCCCATCAGTCGGCTCGGGCCAGCCTTGTTCGTCCTCGCGTTGGGCCAGCACCAGGGGCCCATTCTCAGGCTGCAGCACCATCGAGGCCTTCGGCACCAGCTCCACGTCCTCCGCAGGCCGTGATTCAGTCACGTGCGCCTGCGATCCAGCAGCAGGGTGTTCCCCGCAACCCAGCTGTCGACGTCACCTGCTTCTACTGCCACAACAAGGGCCACTATGCGAGTAGTTGCCCTAAAAAGATTGGAGCGGCCCCTCGTCCTAATGGAGGACGCGGGCAAGGGTGTGGTCACCCACCTGACCAGAAGACCCAGGGCATGGGGAGCGGTTGAGTCAACTACATCTCGGCTGAGGAGGCACAGGAGGCGCCCGACGTGGTGTTGGGTACGCTTCTTGTCAATTTACGTCCTGCTGCAGTGTTATTTGACTCAGGAGCTTCGCATTCTTTTATTTTGAGATCGTTTGCTGTTGATAGTGGTCTCCACTGTGTTCCTTTGGGGTTTCACTACGTATTTGCTCTCCGGGTTCGGAAATGAGAGCAGACCAAGGATGTAGGGACGTTCCTATCCACATCGAAGGGGTGGGATTCTTCGCGAATCTTATCCTACTCGACTCGGCGCGCCTGGATGTGATTCTTAGCATGGATTGGTTGTCCCAACACTTGGGGCAAATCGATTGTGCCAGGAAGATTGTCTACCTCACCAGCCATTCAGGTGAACAGGTCGGGTTTTCACCGCAGTTGCGAGGGCCCCTTCTTTGTGCACTTGAAGTGAAGCCAGCTTTGGTGATCCAGGATGTTCCCACAGTATGTGATTTTGTGGATGTTTTTCCCGAAGACTTGCCCGGGATGCCTCCCGTTCGAGACCTGGAGTTCGTTATTGAGTTGCTGCCTGCATCCCCCTATTTCAAAGAGGCCGTATCGCATGCCTCCTAATGAGTTGGAGGAACTGAAGAAGCAACTAGGTGAGCTGCAAGAGAAGGGTTTTATCCATCCTAGCTCATCTCCTTGGGGCTGTCCAGTTATCTTTGTGAAGAAAAAGGACAAGACCTTGCGCATGTGTGTTGATTACCGTCCGCTTAATGAAGTGACGGTGAAGAACAAGTATCCTTTACCCCGTATTGATGATCTTTTTGACCAGTTGACCGGAGCCCGGGTGTTCTCCAAGATTGACTTGAGATTGGGCTATCATCAAGTCAGGATCAAGGCCGAGGATATTACAAAGACGGCATTTGCTACTCGTTATGGTCTTTACGATTACACCGTCATGTCTTTTGGCTTGACCAATGCTCCTGCTTTATTCATGAACCTTATGAACTCGGTATTCATGGAGTATTTGGATAGGTTTGTGGTGGTATTCATCGATGATATCCTTATCTACTCCAAGAGTGAAGAAGAGCATACTGAGTATCTTAAGCGTGTGTTGGGCAAGTTGCGTGAGCACCAGCTGTATGCAAAATTCAGCAAGTGTGAGTTCTGGTTGAAGGAAGTGGCATTTTTGGGCCA
Source organism: Ampelocalamus luodianensis (assembly GCA_036346255.1). NCBI lineage: Eukaryota > Viridiplantae > Streptophyta > Magnoliopsida > Poales > Poaceae > Ampelocalamus > Ampelocalamus luodianensis. The sequence goes on along the minus strand of CM070622.1, from coordinate 70,186,806 downwards.
TGTTCTTTCAAATAGAGGTGTGGTGTGGATCCTAGCAAGGTCGGTGATGTGCTATCTTGGGGTCACCAAAGTCGACCACCGATGTGCGGAGTTTTCTTGGTTTGGCCGGCTACTATCGCCGCTTTATCGAGAATTTCTCCAAGATTGCGAAGCCTGTGACCGAATTGCTCAAGAAAGACAAGAAGTTTGAGTGGTCTGCTGCTTGTGATGTGAGTTTTCAGGAACTTAAGAAGCGGTTAACCTCAGCCTTAGTGCTTGTTCTTCCCGATATCCACAAGAGTTTTGATATCTTTTGTGATGCTTCTCGTCAGGGTCTTGGTTGTGTTCTTATGCAGGAAGGTAAGGTTGTGGCCTATGCATCGCGGCAGTTGAGGCCTCATGAACTCAACTATCCTACTCATGACTTGGAGTTAGCTGCAGTGGTTCATGCACTCAAGATTTGGCGGTATTATCTGATTGATAACCGTTGTGAGGTGTATTCTAACCACAAGAGCTTGAATTACTTGTTCACCCAGCCAGATCTGAACATCAGGCAAAGAAGATGGTTGGAGTTGATCAAGGACTATGACATGGGCATCCAGTGATCATTCGGGCAAGGCCAATGTCGTTGCGGATGCACTCAGTCGGAAGGTGTATTGCAACATGTTAAGGCTTCAAGAGCAGCAGCCTACCCTCGTGGAAGAATTTTAGTGGCTCAATATGGGTTTGATTGAGCACGGTTCTCTTGCTACCTTGGTTGTGCAACCCACCTTGGTGGACCAAATCAAGGCTGCACATCAGACAGATGTTGGTGTGAGTCAAATCAAGCAGAACATCAAGGATGGGACAGCCAAGTGCTTCTCAGAGGATGAGCACGGTTGTGTGGTTTGGGCAGCGCCTTGTAGTTCCTAAGGTCATGGAATTGCGGGATTTGATTCTCCGCGAAGCCCATGATTCTCCTTTGTCTATCCATCCCGGGGCTACCAAGATGTATCAGGACCTTCGTCAGAGATTCTGGTGGACCCGAATGAAGCGCGAGATTGCCAAGTTTCTCGCCGAGTGCGACGTGTGCTGTCATGTGAAGGCCGAGCATCAGCGTCCAGCAGGTCTTCTTCAGCCGCTGCCAGTGCCTGAATGGAAGTGGGATTACGTTGGTATGGATTTCATCACCGGGTTGCCCCGTACTTCTTCTGGGAAGGATGTCATTTGGGTTGTCATTGATCGATTGACAAAGGTAGCGCATTTCCTGCCAGTGTGTACCAACCTCAGTGTCAGTCAGTTGGCGGATCTCTACGTATCTCGCATTGTGTGCCTGCATGGTGTGCCACGAACGATTGTGTCAGATCGTGGTTCTCTTTTTACCTCTCGATTTTGGCATCAGTTGCAAGAGGCCATGGGGACACGTTTTTCTTTCAGTTCAGCTTACCATCCCCAAATTGATGGCCAGACAGAGAGGGTCAACCAAGTGTTGGAAGATATGCTCCGTGCTTGTGTTCTTTCCTATGGGAAGAAGTGGGAGAAGTGTCTGCCATTTGCTGAATTCTCCTACAACAACAGCTTTTAGGCTAGTCTTGGCATGTCACTATTTGAGACCTTGTATGAGAGGAGATGCAGAACCCCATTGAACTGGTCAGAAACTGGTGAGAGACAGTTCTTCGGCCCAGATTCGATCAACGAGGCCGAAAGTCAAGTTTAGTTGATCCGCGAGCATTTGCGCACGGCCCAGTCCAGGCAGAAGAACTATGTCGATGAATGACTTTATTTATCTCAAAGTCTCACCTTTGAAGGATCATCAGCGGTTTGGCATCAAGGGCAAATTAGCTCCTCGGTATGTTGGGTCTTATCGCATCGTTGAGAGAGTTGGGGTTGTGGCATACAGATTGGAGCTGCCAGCTACACTTGAGGGGGTGCATGATGTGTTCCATGTATCCCACCTTAAGAAGTGCCTCCGTGTCCCAACTAAGGAAACTCCGTTGGAAGTTCTCGATGTGCAAGAAGATTTGACCTACCGCGAGCATCCTGTTCGTATTCTCGAGGAATCTGAACGAAGGACAAGGAACCGTGTCATCAAGTTCCTTAAGGTCCAGTGGTCAAACCATTCTGAAGATGAAGCAACTTGGGAGCGGGAAGATCGCCTCCGTGCAGACTACCCATCTTTCTTCTCCGAGTAAACGGAATCTCGGGTCGAGATTCTTGTAAGGGGGGAGAGTTGTAACATCCCAAGTTTCAGACTGTGTTTCAAATGTAAGAAAATGAGTAGAAATTAAAACTTTTTCTTACATCTTGTATTTCCTGTATGCCTTACACCACTATTGTAAAGAAGTTAGGGGAATACAAAAATCACAAGTCATTTTGGCCATCATCCTAGCCTTCCAAACATTCTTGCCAAATCTTGTGATCACCTCCTGAAAATATTTTTCCTGAGTTCTTGAGTTGATGTGTAATCCCTCTGAATATTTTTAGAAATTGTCTGAATTTTTAGAAATTGTCTGAATATTTTTGGAGGTCAGTCAAACCAAATCAATTTTGGTCAAACAGAGGACCAGCACTTGTAGAATTTTTGGAGAAAAAATGTATAGCACAAAAACCTCTGCAAAATTTACACAAGGTCAATATCATAGTTAGCAAGCTCCTATAAAAATTTCAGAATTTGTGGAGTTGTTTTGCTACCTCAAATAAATCCCCTTAGTCTCAGCTCAAATTAAAACCCAAAACTTGGGTTCACTGTCCCTCGGTGCGAACCAGACCCGGGCTCGAGTCAAAACCCGAGCCCAGTTACCCGACTCGGTCGAGCCTGGTCCTCAGTGGCTTTGGGTGTGTGTGTTCTGGCCGTTGGATTAAAATCCAACGCCCGCGACCTACCCACCGTTTCTTAGTCTCGCGCGATCTCGGGAGCTCTGGACCGTCCGATTTTGATCGGAGGGCTCACGACCTCCCCGAGCTCCTCCTCTATTCTTCTTCTTCCTCCTCGCACCGTGCGTGAGCGTGCGCATGCGAGCGGTGCAGGCTTCAGTCACTTCGTTGGGCCCTGCAACGGCTCGGAGCCCCCCGTTGTCAACCTTCTCAGCTTTGCTCTGACTTTACCTGCCTCCTCGCCTCGTTTTCTCGCGCAGCAAACCCCTTTTGTCCCGTCGCCATTAAGACCTCTGTCCTCGTGCTTAGTTGGCCTCCGAGCTACATGAGCGCCTCCGAGGTCCTCCTTTGACCTCCTTCCACTCACATCCACCCTTCCAGCTCACCTCCAGTGCGTGGAGCTCAAAACTCCCGAGATATTGCAAATCCGCCATTATTGCCGGGAAGCTCCGCCGGTGGCCTAGAAGCTCCATGGGTTCTTTAAGTTTATTTTCTTGTTGCTGAGACCTCCTGGTCGCCTGGAGCTAATATCCTGACTTGACTTTTGGCTGTTTCTCAGGAACGGCTTGACTTCAAGTTTTGGGATTTTCGCGGCCGCGGCAACCCTCTTGTTTCCGTCGCAGCTCCAAGCGTTCTGTTGTCGTCATCGTCTTCATCTCCGGTGGCCTGCTTCGCCGCCAGCGCTCCTTCGAGTTCCTCTGGACCTCCCCTACACTCGGGTGAGTTCATATTGTTCCCTTAGAGCTCAAGGTCTAAATAGTTTAGCTCGTAGCGCTCGTTTTCGCCATTTTCGGTTTTTACCGAAAACTTGTCCTCCGCCTCGCTCCGGCTCACCGGCGGTACAGGCCAGCTCCGCCGTCGAGAGTGGTACCGTTAGGTTCGCAATAGTATTAGGACCATTTTGGTACTTTAGTTGTGTGCGGTCGTGGTCTTGGTCGTCGGCGACGTGCCGACGAGCTCAACGTTGAGCTCTGTCCTTTGTCGCGATTTTGTCAAGTCACCAGACCTCCTCGGGTTAATCGTAGCCGTCCAGGACCTCTTCGAGATTAGATCTTGACCCTAGAGCCTTTGTCAGTAAAAATTCTAAGCCGCAGGACCTCCTTGGATCAATCTCGGCCGTTAAAGACCTCCTAGGTTAGCTCTAGGCCGTTAGATCCTTGTCTGCGAAAACTATAAGTGCTAGGACCTCCCCCTTGAGTCGATCCTAACCGTCTAGGACCACCCTGGTTAAATCCTAGCCGTTGAGACCTTCCCTGGGCGCAAAAGACCTCCTCGTGGTCTTTTTGTAAAGACCACCCTCGGGGTCCTCTTTGTAAAAAACCACCTCTGGTCTTTTATAAAGAAAACCCCGGACCTCCTCCTCGAGTTGATCTTGGCCGTAGACGACCTCCCCAGGTTTAGATCTGAGCGTTAGATCTTCGTTGTAAAATCCTTATTTTCAGGACCTCCCTAGATCTATCTGAGCCGTCCAGATCTCCTCCCGTTGAAACCCTATCGCATAGGACCTCCCCGCGTAGATCTTGGCCATCCATGACCTCGGTGAGATCCCCACCGTTCAGGACCTCCCCCGAGAGATCTTGACCGCCCAGGACCTCCTTCGCTTGATCGTGACCGTTAAGGCCTCCCTTGCGAGATCTTAGTCGTCAGGACCTCCTCGGTGAGATCCCAACTGTTCAGGACCTCCCTCTGGAGATCTAGACCGTTAGGACCTCCCCCGAGAGGTCTTGGCCGTCCAGACCTCCCTCCGTAGATTTAGCCTTAAGACCTCCCTCGGAGATCAGGACCGTCAGATCTTGATCTAGCGGTCACGACATCTGTTAGGCGCGACGAGCTCACAGCGCGTGCGCTGTGCACCAACTCGTCGGGGCCGTTAGATCCAATCTTAATGGTCACGACCTCCTCAGTGCGCTTGGAGATCTTTCGCGTGCGTTGTGCATGCACTGGTCGTAGCCGTTGGATCCCATCTCAACGCCCACGACCTCCCCGTTTTCGTTAAGTCTATTAGACCTCCTGAGAGCTCAAATTTTCAAAGTATTCAGATTGTTCAAATTTCAAAAGTGCATAACTTTGTCGTTTTAACTCCTTTTCGAATGATTCCAATTGCGCTAGCTTTGTAATAAGTTGAACTTCAATCTGGGTTTAATCTTAAGCCAAATGTTGTTCTGGAAATTGGTTTTGGATGTGTTAAAATGTTCAATAGGAAAATCATGTTTAGAGATTAATTCAAATTTGTATAATGTATAACTTTTCCTCTGTAATTCCAATCTGGACAAACTAAACTTTGTTAAATCCTCTTGTGTTGTACTTTAGTGTAGTGCAGGATTTAATATGGCCTTGCTACTGAAAAAATGATACCCTAGTTTTGCAACTTCGAAAAATCATAACTAATTCATTTCAACTCCAAATGAAGTAAACTCAACTTTGTTGTTCTTAGGATAACCTTATGTACCCACCATAAATATTTCAGGTTCCAGATCATTCTGGAAATTTTTACCATGAACAGTAACAGACAGGAATTAAAATTGATTTTATAGGCTAAAAGAAATTGTTTTGACCATAACTTTTTCATGCTAAGTCCAAATGAAGTAATTCTTGTTCCTAAAATTGTCTAAAATCAACCTCTTACTGCTGTATAAATTTCATGGGATTTGAATGTCTTTTGCTATTGAGTTTTGTTTGGTGTTCTTCGTTCTTATTGGTTTTATCGCATTTTCTCGTTAGGTTTCGAAGATTATATTGAACATGAGAATCCTCCTCTGCAGCAAGAACAATTCCAGCAAGGCAAGCAGTTTGATCATGTTAATCCCTGTATTTTCAAGTATTTATGTTGTTTACAAATTCTATGTATGCATTGCTAGTTTGTGTTTAACTATTGTCGTTAGTTGACCTAGTAGATGCATTTCCTTAGGCAAATGATTATCCTTTACTACCATGAGCCTAGGTTATTGCTGTGATTAGAGTTCGTGGATGAACTCTTGTCACTTAGTAGTTTTGCGGATTAATTGCTTAGCCATGCTTAGCTTTCGGTAGAAATAGGCGGTTATCGACTTGTTGATAACCTTGATCACACAAATGCTTACTATGTATCTATATTTCGGCTTGATGCTATGTTCAATTGCAAAAACCAAAACTAAAAGCAAAAGGATTTGGACTTGGGCACAATGGTAAGACGGTGTGATTTTTGGGTGTGACTGGAATGGTGCCCAAGTCAATTAAGGACCGAACATCTTGTGAGTACCTGTTATCCAGGCAATTTGTGCGTGCTAACCACACTAGAGGGTATGGGACCTCTCTTGACTTAGTACTTTGGCGTGTATTGGCTTCGGGTCACAGGGAGTCGCAGGAGGGATGGTGTTGGGAGCATTGTAGTGTCCGAAAGACTTCACCCGTGATGGGATTTGTTGTCTTTCGGCTTGCAATGTAAGCGTATGGGTTTCTATCCATACGAGCGGCTCGTAGTTAATGCACAAGATTGGAAATGTCTCGTAGGACTTAGCCGTGCTGGCATACCTTCTAAGTGTGCTCGATGCAAGTGTGGGTACATTGGTACACCCTGCGCAGGTTAAAACTATTCGAATAGCCTCGTCCTAGGTTATGGACACGCTTGGGTGAGCTTTTCAAGAGTTAGACTACAACCTTTTAATTAAAATTTGATGGGTGGTACGAATAAGCGATTTGTGCTGTTTTGTGGTGGCTATCGGGTTAGTCACCTCTAGGTGGTTACTTGTATTTATCCTTATTTTGCTGTATTTCAACAAGAAAACAAATTTGCAAACTTGCTTTCAAATGTACTACCTTATTGCAACTAAAGTTGGCTTTGTGCAAATGAGACATACAACCTCCACTTTAATAAGCCCGCATGTAGCATATGAATAGGTCCGCTATTCCACACGTCGATCTTAAGAGTACATTAATGTACTCATTTATCTTGCTTAAATGTTAATTGTTGCAGAGGAAGAAGGTGAGCTTGAGGGCCTCACTTTTGTGAGTCGTGTTGTGGCGATATTTGGGGCGACTAGTCACGGCCCTCGGTTTGCCTTGTGGGTTGTGTTGGCTAACCTACGACTTTTGTTCTTAGCCATCTTATGGCGCTTTTGCTTCCGCTGTAATTCTTGTATATTGTGTCATTGGCCGGTCGGCTCTTTTGTAATAACTTTACTTTATGTATGTCGTTGTTGAACCTAGTGTTAATTATTGTATGGAAATGATGTATAATTTTGTGATGATGAGCATGTGCTGCAATTCTGGGAAGCACATGTCCATCGAGGCTCAGGATATTTGCTTAGTAATGCTAGAACCATATGGAGGTTAAGTATTACTAGTTAAATACCTGGGTCCTCACAACAGAGCATGGGAAGGAGTAGAGAGAGGACTAGAGGGTAGAGTACCGGGGGTAACAGTATATCAAACTGACAGTAGCAAGTAATACAATAGAGCTCAAGAATGAACTAACTATCACATTCAATCTCAGTATAAGACAAAGTTCATCATAGAGCATGTCAACAAAGCCCACTGATCAATTTGCAATATCTTCAGTACTAGATTCAGTTCACAAATTATCAAAGACTAACCCCATGCATGTAGAGAGGGTCTCCAACACTAACCCCATGATGAAACCCTAGCAATATCACCATTAGTACCCATCACAGAGTAAGGGAAGGAGTAGAGAGAGGACTAGAGGGTAGAGTACCGGGGGTAACAGTATATCAAACTGATAGTAGCAAGTAATACAATAGAGCTCAAGAATGAACTAACTATCACATTCAATCCCAGTATAAGACAAAGTTCATCACAGAGCATGTCAACAAAGCCCACTGATTAATTTGCAATATTTTCAGTACAAAATTCAGTTCACAGATTATCAAAGACTAAACCCATGCATGCATAGAGGGTCTCCAACACTAACCCCATGATGAAACCCTAGCAATATCACCATCAGTACCCATCACAGAGCAAGGGAAGGAGTAGAGAGAGCACTAGAGGGTAGAGTACCGGGGGAGGAGGCCGGTGCAGGGGACAAGGCCGACACAGGGTCGACGGCACGGGGAGGAGGTCGGTGCAGAGGGAGGACACCGACATGGGGAGGTCGGTACAGAGGGAGGAGGCCGACACGGGGGTCGACGGCGAGGGAAGGAGGCCGGTGCAGAGGGAGGACGCCGACACGGGGAGGAGGACGGCGCGGGGAGGAGGCTCGTGCAGAGGGAGACGGCGACGGCGTCGGGGCTTACGACGAACCCTAGAGGAGGCGAGGAGCGCGCGAGAGCTGAGCGAGACACTGGTGGGGAGCTGAATGGGCAGGCACTAGGGAGATAAATGGCGAGCCCTAGGGTTCCTATCACAGATATGTACCACATCACAGACGGTTCTCTTAAGGAACCATCTGTGATATGTATCACAGACGGTTCTATTAAAGAAATTGACGAGGATCTAATAATCCTCATTTTATTATTCCATAATCATGTAATATGACGTCAGATGGCATACCCCCTAATATTATAAGGGGAGAGCAAGTCAGGTAGTCGTAAGATCTCCTATGATTACCCCCCTAGTCGTAAGCATCTCTATGACTATGGTGTAATCGTAAGTCCTGCTATGATTACGTCCGATCGTAAGTCTTTCTGCGACCGCACGATCGTGAGTCTTTTCGACTACCCTCTGGTCGTAAGTTCTTCTATGACCAGCTCTGCCACGACTTCCTCACAACTAACTGGGTCCACTCGTCAGAAGGCCCATTTAATGGTGAGAATCTAAGCGGTCAAAATACACAATTATGCATGACATAACTACAGATAATTCTCCACTATCTCTGACTAATAACTGTTTGACAACATGGGGAGGTTACTACTCCGGTAATTACTCTCATTATTACACTATAATGAGTGACTAATTAGCCTGGAATGACAACGTTCACCCCTGCATAGTATAAATAAGTGTCTTTTAAAAATAGTGAGGAGAGGGGCTTTTTTTCTGGAAGGACAGTGAGTAAGATCCTTGACGGACTGTAATCCAGATACCCAATACAAGAAACACAGGAGTAGGGTTATTTGTAACATCCCAAAGTGCTGTTACCAAAATAAAATAAATAAAATTATTATTTTACTTGTTTTTCTGAAAATTTGCCAGAGTTTAATTGCTTTATTTGAATTTCTGTAGTTTTAAAAATTAAAAGTAAAATTTATTTGAAGTTATTAAAGTTTTATTGGATTTAAATTGAAAAATAAAAATTTACTTAATTTCTAGAATTTTCTGAGTTTTTAAAAGCTTTTTCCTAAGTATTTTCAAGCCAAAATAATTTAATTGCTAAAACTATAGCCAATTATGATTTGGAACTATTTTATTTAAGTCCAAAATAACTCTAGGAATTTCTGTGAATTTTTCTAGAATTTTTGGATGTATTTTGCTATTTTCTAAAGTCCTTTTTAATTATCTGGATTAAATCAATTGATAAATCAATTAAAAACCAAAATCTTCTTTGGGCGAATCTCAAAGACCCAGCCCATTTCTCACCGCGCCACCAATCCGCCCGCCCAGCTCGCGCTCTCTCTCTATCTCCTCCCACTGTCCGATTCAAATCGGACGGCTATCCATCGTCCCGCGCCCCCCTCTTTCCTCTCTCTCTCCCTCGTCGCCTGATCGCCATCTGACGGTCATCTATACCCCACGCCACCCTACCTCCTCCGCACCGTTGGATGCGCATCGAACGGTCGCCAACCCCTTCTTCTTCCCGACCCCTTCTTCTTCCCCACGACGCCGCGCGCCCCGCCATTACCGCGTCCCGGGAGCTTCTCCTTCGCCCGTTTCTCTTCCCCACTCTCCTCGCCATCGTGCGCATTCAAAAGCCCTCATCACGCCGCCCCACTTCCCCCACTTTCCCCTCCCTTTACTCCGCCGGTTTGCCCGCACGTCGTAACGGCCGCCGCCGCACCCGCGCCCGATCTCCTCCTCTCGGCTCCCTCCGACTCCTATAAGTAGCGCCCGAGCTCCGCTCCTTCTCGCCCATCCCAGCGCCCCAAACCCCGAGGCCTCTCCTTCCCTCAATCGCCGTGAATTTGATGTTTTCCGGCGAGCCCCGAAACCTTGATCTTCGTCTTCTCCGGCGTCGTCAAGTCCGCTCCGGCCACCTCGACCCCCTCTTCGACATCGCCGCGACGCCTGCTACCCCGTGCGCACCTCCTTGCCACTGGGCACCACCGAACCCTTCGCCGTCAGCTGGATACCGCCGCCGCCAAAGCTCACCGCCGGTAGTCAAAACCCCGCATTTCACCGTTGTTTTGGTGAGCACCGTACTCCCTGTCACTCCCTCTCTCCATTGGTACCATTCACTTCCGCCACCTTGCCGCCAAACGCCGGCGAACCCGTAGCCGAGTCGCCGCCGGTTCCGAGATGACGTGGTCGCCACACGTATGCGCCATGTCATCGCCACGTCGGCTCCACCCGTGCGCCACCTCACCCTCCCCGCTTGCGTGTCCACCCACGTGGCACCACGTGTGCCACATCACCGCACCTCCCCCTCACGTGCACTGTTCTGTACACCGGCTCCACGGTGGACCTTCGACCGGTCATGGACCCAGTCCATTGACCATCGGGCCCACATGTCAGAGAAAGAAAACATTTCCTTTAGGAAAATAATTCGGCCGGGAAAATCATTTTCCCTCGCTGACGTCATGCTTGCGCAATAATTAGGATTTCCTTTAGAAAAAGAATTCGGGAAAATCAATAAAATCTGAAAATTAGGTTTTATTTAGATTTAGAACTTCCCGGGGTTCGTTCTCCCTCATACGAACTCCGATTTCGTCCATTCAAATTCCTTTATTCCTATAAAATCAAGATCTAGCCATCTAAACCAAAATCAGTTGATTTTGGGTTCTTTTGACCTGCAATTCTTTTAAACCCTAGCTTATCTTTCCATGTAATCCCAATCTTCTAAAATTCATATCTTTTGCTCCAGAACTCCGTTTTAGTCCATTCAAGTTTGTAAATTCATATAAAATTATTATCTAGCTAACTAAAGTAAAATATTTCTATTTGGGGTTAATTTGATCTGTCCTTTTTAATTTATTTGAATTTGAGTTGAATTTGTTGTATTTGCACGATTAGAGTTCGACGACTTCGGAGAATCAGATTTCGACACCAATTGAAGAGCAATATAAGAAGATTGATTTTGACTGTGTGATCATCAACGACTTCGGAGAATCAGATTTCGACTGAAGAGCAATATAAGAGGATTGATTTTGACTGTATGATCATCGTGATCGTACACTTGGAATACCTGAAGATAGTACTTGTGAGTACTAGGTGACTGTTAAGAAAAACAACGTCACCTCAACACCGTAAGTTCGTTGGGTGATCTGTTAGGAAAAACAACGTCACATCATCAAGCGAGGCAAGTTATACCCTTGATCATATTCATCCTACTATTTTAAATTATTTATATTCTGTTTTAAATTATTATCGCATGCTTATTTATATCATTATCTTAAATTCCTGTTTTAAATATATAGTTATGCCTAAAATCCTTTGTATGGCCAATGTTGATATTGAATCAAACACATTGTCACCCTAGATCAAACCTGGTTGATACGATAGTATGAACTAGGATCATTTAAACGTATTGCTTAGCCATGCTTTTAGACCAAACTTGTTTTTGGGGAATTTCAGCCATCAATCAATTATTGATTAAATTGTACCCTTGGCATCTGTGTGTCATGGAAGTTTTACAAATGACTTGGAAAATAAAATAAAATGATGGTTTGGACTTGGGCGGAATGGATGATTGGTGGGTGCAGGTTCATGCACGGGCTTAATCTGGTTAGGGTTAAGGCCCATGGGTTTTATTGGAAAGTTGTCCAAGTCGATTAAGGACCGGTCTTGAGCGCATGATGCTACGCCTAACTCAGTAGCCACCACATGTCCCGTATGGGCGGGACTTGGCTAAATAATTTATGACGCCTTAGTGTTATTTGTGCTATGTTGTATGTGTGGCGTTGGTCGACATTAGTCCCACAGGCGCAAGAGGGGCTTCCGAGGATGGCCATCCAATGGTAGCGAAACCTTAGCGCACGAATACATTAAGACGTAACATTGTAAAGGCCTCGACATGTGCTCTAGACCGCTTACCAAAGGTAGTGAGCGGTGGCATGGATATATACCTGGACAAACCGAGAAGTCTTGTCATGTGGGTAAGCTGCACAACCTCTCGCAGAGTGTAAAACTATTCGAATAGCCGTGTCCGCGGTCATGGACATGCTAGCAGAACTACTCAAAGTTAGACTTTGGTTTTTGTTTGAAAAAGACTTCTTCAAAACTGGTTTATCCAATTGGGAATTAGGCAAATAGCCATGTGATAGGAGGATATCCTTCACCATTCATGTGTGAACGTTATCTAACTATAAAATCGAGAATTTTTATAAACTTTAGTTATAGAATAACTGCTTTGGAATCTAGTACCAGTATTTAAAGAAAATGCTGCTTTATGCAAATAACTTTATAAGCCATCCTTTGTTACATCCATATATGCATGTCATTCTGTTATTTGACGGGTGTAACTTGCGAGCACGGAAGTTGTGCTCATTCTTGCTTATGCAAACAAAATTTCATAGGAGAAGGACTTTGCTACCGATGTGGATCTCGACGACTAGGCCGCTTCCCCAGTTGATTGCCTGTGGCAGATTAACTGGACTCTACTACTTCTTCGTCTTCCGCTGTGTTTATTTTATTTTTGGCCTGTAAGCCTCCTTTGTAATCAACTATGTTGTTAGTTATTAATAAAGTTGTGATGTGAATTTGTTATCATTTTATTTACTGTGTGAACTATCCACTGATCATGGGACTAGTTCAGTTATGCACAGAGGATCTGGGAGTATTAATTCTCGGGTTCTGACATTATTATTCTCACCTGAGCAGGCCCGAACCTGTATAAAAATCCCCGTGTCTCTCTCGTCTGCATGATCAATTGTGGAGACCCCCCGAATCAAACAATCTTTACGTAAGATCGGTTCTAAAACACCGACGCTTGGCGCCACCGTGGGGAACTTCGGTAATTCCTTGTCACGATTCTTTCTTTTCTCTTTGATGCTACCATGGCAGGAGAATGGAACGAGGAGAATTGGTTCGACCTGGCTGATTACGCAGACGTCGACATGGATGCCGGTTTCGACTATGAACCGAGTATCGAATCTTCTGACGGTGTTGCCGCCTCTGGAGATCTTTTATCATATCTCGGAGACTGCCCCGTCATCGGAGAACATGGGGGATCCTTATCCCTCACAACAGTGCGCCCAGCCGAGGAACCTGCTTCCTCAGGGGGCAAGGGTCACCACGACCAATAGCAGGAATGCATTGGGGCAAATTCGCAACGCGACGAGAGTTTTTCATCCAAGCGTTCGAGTTCCCCCGAGGCAGTACGACTTGGCAAGACAGGTTCTGGAAGCCATCATTCCGGAGCTCCATCGACATCTGATGGTCCTCTATCTCCGAGTATTTCCGTAGGAAAGAGGATCGAGCATGTTGTTTCTCCAAGTCCAACCGTCCCGACGCAGGGTCCACCTGCAGACGGAGACGGTTATAACCCGGAGTTCCCCTACTTGGTGGGGTTTACTCCAAGTCGCCAAATGGTGTCGCTCGACTACTCCTCAAGCGAGGAGGCCTCGAGCGCAAGTGGAGGTCATCCACGGGAGGTCTTCGTCCTTCCCTCTGATAAGAATCGTTCTCCCAGGGGAAGGATTGACGATGCTCCCCGACGAGCATACTCTACACCCCCTCGTGGCAATGGCGGCGCCACCGGCGAATGAAACAAACACTTTAATGAGCGTGCGGACATCCTCAACATTCTCGCACTCCATTAAAGCCAACTCGAGTGCGAAATAGGCCATTCGAGACAACCGATGGAGGAAAATAGCAACTCGGAAAAACCTTCTGAGCGTGCTTATTTCCAGTCAGAGGAAGCTCAAGAACTCCAGCACATCAACGACTTGCTGGAAAATCCGACTCAAGAGCTCGCTCGAGCACCAGGGTATGATCTCTTTGCAGAAGAGATCACACAAAGACTTCGCGACACGATGGCCAAACTCGAGCGTCTTCGTCGACCACAACCAGGAAGTCGTAGTATTATGACTCCTTCATCCGCCAGTCGTTCAGATAGCTCATCGCATAGAAGGCGGCATAAACATCACTCACGTTGTTCTCCTGACGTGAGACAGACGCAACAAACCCCTAGGAGAGGTGATCTTTCACCACTTCGGCGATGAGATGCACAACAACAAGCGGAGTACGAGGAGTATTTCCCTCATAAGGCTGAAACCTATCATAGGTCCAGCCCTCCTGTGGCTGGGTATCGACGAGTACGATCACCCGGCGACATCAACCCATCTTTTCTGCAAAGGAGGCAAGAGGTTATCTCGGGGTGCCGGGCATTTTCACCCGACCTTCGAGCGGTTTGCTGGCCGCCTCGTTTTCGACCAGCAAATCTGGAGAAATTCGATGGAACCCAAAATCCCATCGAGTTCCTCCATATTTATACTACAGCTATCCGAGCCGCAGGAGGAGGAGAGCATATCATGGCAAATTACCTTCCGACTGTGCTCGAAGGATCGACACGATCATGGCTTTTAAACCAGCCATTCGAATCGATCTACTCATAGCAACACCTCTGTGATCTTTCGCTAGCAAATTTCCAGGGCACTTACAATCGCCCTGGAAAAGAGGATGATCTGCACCGAATAAGGCAGAACGACCATGAAACGCTACGTCAATTCATCAGGCGCTTCAGTCAGGTTCGAAATTCTATTCCGGAAGTTTCTGACTCATCTGTCATCAGGGCTTTCAAGCAGGGAGTCCGTAGCAGAAGGAAAACAGAGGATATCACTTTACATCCACCTGCCACCGTTGCCGAACTCTTTGAGATGGCCGATAGGTATGCGACTGCTGCTGAAGCAGTCGAGTGGAACAATACTATCGATCGTGAAGACAACATCCCACAGGAGGCAGGCGAAGGCAGCAAGAAAAAGGATAAAAGGCTAGGAAATCTAAGAACATGGCAAAGAGACACAAATCTCCAGTAGCCGGTTCTAAGGAGGTCCTGGCCGTAAGCGACAAGGAGCCACTCAACGCCAAGCAAAATCCCGATCGAGGCAAAGGTAAGCGCCAAGATCGGAGAAATGACAAACCTAGGTGGTTTCCCTTTCATAAAAAAGAAGGGCATGATCTTCGTAGCGCGGAGTTTTCCTCACGAGCTTCGAAGACTATTACTCTGGCAAGGGGCCACTTCCTACTATTGAACAGGTAGGCCAAGCAAGTGGACAGAAGGAGTCGGATGATGAGGAGATGTCGTTTCAGGATCCACAACACACCATCGATCACATCTATGGGGGATCTTCGGCATATGAATCATGGAGGCAGCTGAAAGCTGTCGAGCGTGAGGTAAACACAATCGACTCCCCTCTTGTCAATAAATTACCGAAGTGGTCGGAAGTCACCATTACTTTCGAGAAGGGTGATTGTCCAATTCCTTCGACTAGACCAGGTCGATTTCCGATAGTGGTCGAACCCACCATCAACAATTGTCGAGTCAATCGAGTTCTAGTTGATGGTGGAAGCTCGTTAAACATACTGTTTACGAGTACCACGACGAATCACGGTACCGGGACAAAAGTAAGACCGGTACGATATTCATTTCATGGAATCGTACCGGGGTCTTCGGCCAAACCAATTGGCCAAGTTTCTCTTCCTTTAACGTTTGGATCACCAAGCAATTTCAGGACAGAGAAGGTCTCCTTTAATAGCTACTCATTATGGGTATCAATGTCTTAAGATGCTAGGTCCCAAAGGAGTGATCACGATATACTGTGACAAGAAGATGGTGCACTCTTGCGACCGTCGTTCCCTCGAGATGGTTGGACAACTACCAACTCGAGACGAAAGTCAGCCTTCGACTAGCAAGTCGAAGCCTAAAGCTGCACCTAAGCCGAATGACCAGGTCAAAGAGGTTCCTCTGGACACGGAGGAGCCCTCGAAGACTGTTCGCATTGGCGATTCTTCCGACCCCAAATAGGAAGACGCCCTCATCACTTTCCTCCAGGCAAACACTGATGTCTTCGCGTGGCAAGCATCCGACATGCCCGGAGTCCTCAGGGAAGTGATCGAGCACAGGCTAGCTTTACGGCCTGATAAACTACCCGTAAAACAAAAATTACGGAGATTTGCCCCTGATCGACGAGATGCTATTAGATCAGAATTGGACAAGTTGCTTAAAGCAGGCTTCATAAGAGAAGTCGACCACCCCGAGTGGTTGGCCAACCCTGTAATGGTTAGAAAGTCGAACGACAAATGGCGTATGTGCGTGGACTTTACTAACCTTAATAAAGCTTGTCCAAAAGATGATTTCCCTTTACCTCGTATCGATCAGCTGATTGACTCTACTGCAGGATGCGAAATGTTGAGTTTTCTAGATGCATACTTTGGTTACCACCAGATTAGTATGTGTCGAGAAGATGAGGAGAAGACCGCGTTTATTACGCCGTTTGGGATATTTTGCTATGTCAAAATGCCATTTGGCTTAAAAAATGCTGGAGCTTCTTTTCAGCGTTTGATGCAAACGACTTTTGCTCCTCAACTAGGCCGAAACCTGGAAGCCTGTGAGGACCCGGAATATTTAACTAGTAACACTTAACCTCCAAATGGTTCTAGCATTACTAATTAAACATTCTAAGCCTCGATGGACATATGTTTCCCAGAATTGCAACATATGCGCATCATCACAAAATTACACATCATTTCCATACAACAATATCACTAAGTTCAACAACAACATAAAGTAAAGTTATTACAAAAGAGAGCCGACCGGCCAAATAGAACAAAATGCAAGAAATGACAGTGAAGCAAAAGCGCCATAAGATGGCTAGAACAAAAGTCGACCAGGTTAGCCACACACCCACAAGGCAACCGGCCAGGGCATAAGCTAGTCGCCATAAACTACCACAACACAGACTCACAAAAGTGAGGCCCTTGAGCTCACCTCCTTCCTCTGCAACAAAACAATTAAGCATAGCATCCGAGCACAAAGATTGTCTTTGTACCCGCAAGGCGAGCGTGTGGAATAGCGGACCTATTCATAACTACATGCAAGCTTGTTTAGGTGGAGGTTGTATGTCTCATTTTGCATGAAGCCAACTTTATTTGCAATAATGTAATACATTTAAAAGCAAGTTTGCAAATCTGTTTTTAATGTTGAAATAACATAATAAAGATACATACAAGTAACCACACAAGTGACTATCCCAATAGCCACCACAACATAGCACGAATCCCGATTCGTACCACCCATCAAGTTTTAATTTAAAAGGTTGTAGTCTAACTCTTGAAAGACCTCCCAAGCGTGTCCATAACCTGGGGCGAGGCTATTCGAATAGTTTTAACCTGCGGGGGTGTACCAATGTACCCACACTCCAGGATCGCCTTTAAGCCAAAGCACACTTCCGTAGGTATGCCGGCACGGCTAAGTCCTCTGAGCGCTTTCCAATATTGTGTATGAACTACGAGCCGCTCGTATGGGTAGAAACACCATACGCTTACATTGCAAGCGAAAGACAACAAATCCCATCCCGGGTGAAGTCTTTCGGACACTACAATGCTCCCAACACCATCCCTCCTGCGACCTCCTGCGACCGGGCCAATACACGCCAAGTACTAAGTCAAGAGAGGTCCCATACCCTCTAGTGTGGTTGCACGCTAAAATGCTTGGTTTAGTGTAACAAGATGTTCGGTCCTTGGTGACTTAGGCACCAATCCAGTCACACCCGAGAATCACACCAACATACCATTGTGCCCAAGTCTAAATCATTTTGCTTTTAGTTTTAGTTTTCACAAGTAGACATGGCACAAGGTGGAAATCATAAATCATAATAAGTTTTGTGTGATCAAGGTTATCGACAAGTCGATAACCGCCCATTTCTACCGAAGCTAAGCATGGCTAAGCAATTAATTCGCAACTACTAAGTGACAAGAGCCCATCCACGAACTCTAAATCACAGCAAGTAACCTAGGCTCATGGTAGTAGAGGATAATCATTTGCTAAGGAAATGCATCTACTAGGCCAACTATTAAAACAAAGTAGCAATGCATACATAGAATTTGTAATCAACATAAATACTTAAAATACTTGGATTAACATGATCAAACTGCTTGCCTTCTTGCTGTTGCTCAATTGGTTGCGGAGGATCGTTCTCGGGATTACCGCAAATGTCGAACCCTAAGCGAGAGGCAAAAAGAACCAAGAACAACCAATAAGACTAGCAACACTTAAACCAAAGAGCAAGCAAAAATTATCCAAATGCGACGAAACTTATACACAAGGTGAAATACGAATATACCTAGACATAGAAACTGGAAAAACCTAATTTGGATTTGTGGTGCAAAAGATATTGCCTAAACATACAATTTCGGCCATAATTAACACTGTAGCAAAAATATTTTCTAGAAAGATTTTGAAGCTGAAATTTTTATGGTAGCTACCTACTGGTATTGAAATAACCCATATAAAATTTCAGGTTATTTGGAGTTAAAGTGATTTAGTTATGATTTTTCTAAGATGCAAAATTGGCATAATGCACTTTCCAGGAGCATAAATATGTTCAAAGCTAATTTTACAGTGAAGTATACCAACAGAGGGTTCTCTAGAATTTATCATATATATTTTGCATTTACAGAGAATTACTGGTGCATTTTATAAGTCTCCTAGAATTTTCTAAATCTTTGAAAATAGGTACTAAATCATTAACCAAGGTTTTGCTACAATCTTGGACCTACCATCATTTTTATATTAACATTGGGTTAATAACAAATTTATCAAAGTTGGAATTATTCATTTTGGACATACACAGAGCAAGATATGCATTTTCTAAAGTTTTATTCATTTTACGGAATATTCAAAATGGCAAATCAAGTTATTCCTAGTTATGCAATTTTACACTCTTTGGAACATGCTCAAATCCATTTTTATAATAAACTAAAGTGATAACATAATTTATTACAGTTGGAATTAACCAAAAGCGATTAAAATGAATTAGTTATGAGTTTCTAAAGTTTTACATCATTTCGGTTGTTAAACAATTACTTACAAAATACGAGAACAACCTAATAACGAGAAAATGGCGTGGACCATTCTCCACCCTTGATCGAAAATCCTACGGCTCACGCGCGAGAAACGGCGCGCGCGAAAGTCACTAGAAGCCCACCGTTGGATCAAGATCCAACGACCCAAGCGAGTGCATGCAGCGGACGATGCGGTTGCCTCGGTGAACTCGACCGCAGATCTAAAGATGAGCGGCTTAGAACCCACATCTAGCCTGAAGGTCCGATTGCACACATGATCTCGTGCCGCGGATCGCAAGATGGGCGGTCGGGATGATGAGGGGCCGGATGGTCGAACGCATACAAGATCTAGGCCGTTGATCAAGGGATCGACGGTGGCTATTGATTGAAGTTCAAAAAGAATGCGGCGGGTGGGACCGCATGTCGGTGACTACGAGTCACGACCGCAATGATTTAACCAACGTGCACGCGCGACCGGGCCCACAAGTCGGCCGACTAGCGAGGCGGTTAAGACCAAATTAATGATTCTAATGATTGACATTAAATAGACTCTTATGATGCTGAGATTTGATCTTAATCCCTCGGGCCACGATCGGCGACCAGAGGTTAATTAAGCGGCGATTAAATGCGACTCATTTAATTAAGCAATGATTGACATTAATGATGTCGGAGCGATGCGGAGTGAACGGAGATTGATTTAAGGATATTGGGCCCACCGGTCGGTGGCTCAATAATAATGACTAAGACACAATTAATAACTAATGATTGGTAATTAATGTCGTCCTAATGAGTGACAAACGGAGGCGGCTGTGCAAGCAAAACCAGTGGCTTCAACGGCGAATCGCGGCGACAACGGCGGCGCTCACCAAGTACTAAATGGAATCGCAATAGCACAACGAGTCTAATGGTAGCATTCTCGCCGCGGCGGGATCGAACGCCGCTGGCCGGAAAATGAAAACAGGAGCTTTCTTGCTAAACAAGAAAATAGCGAAAAGCTCATTGCGGTCCAAGGAAGCGGGTGCGAGCTTCTAAGGACTAATAAGCTACCTTAGCGACTAGAAGCTTGAAGATGGCGGAGATGCTTGATCAAGGTGAAAGCTTCATGGACTTGAAGAAGAAGGTTGAAATTGACACCACGAGCCAAATGAGTGATACCAAAGTATCAAAATAGCTTCATTATGATCCACGAAGCTATAAGAGCAAAGAATTGGAAAATGGAGCACTCACTGAAATGAGGAAGAAGATGACCAAATTGGTGAATTTGAACAAACCCCAAATTGGACAATTCACGAGAATCAATTCCAAAATTAAGTGAGGAAATGTTCAAGGTGATAAATAGATGAGGTTAGGGCAAAGAAACATGAAGGAGGACCACTGGAACACCAAGAACATCAATGGAGCTCCACGGGTCAACAATGGCGATTTACCATTTTTGAGGTATTAAGCTCCACCTTTGTGAGTGAAGCTTGGTGGTGGTCTAAAGAGATACTAGGAAGCAATGAGGGTGCTTATAAAGCCACGAAAGTGTTAGGGTTTGCACCCTCCTCTCTCGGGCGGCAAAACACAAAGCACGAGTGCGTGACAAGGAAAAGAGGTGAAGCGTGCATTAAGGCATGGCCTAGCTCGGTGTACCTCCCATACTCCTACACGTCGGCTAGGGTGGCTTTAGGGAGCAAGAAATGACCTCACCATGCCTTGCACTTGTTTTTACGCCTGCGCGGGAGGTTGAAGATGACCAGCGCAAAAGCTCGGGCGATTCTCGACCCTACGATTTAAATCGGACGACCACGAAAGCACCACGCCTCCCGTTTTAAAACACAGCGGGAGATTGCGAGCCTTGATTATAAATGGATGGCTCGGTTGCCCCGTCGCAATTCTTATTTACAACGAAGAGTGCGCGGCGTTGGATCCTAATCCAACGGCTCAGTTCAAAAATGCAACCGAGGGTCAGAAAGTCTCGGCGCATCTCGGCGGTTGGATGGAGATCTAACGGTTGACAATCAACCTTGCAATCGGAAAGTCAGAAGTCTTACGTCGCGCGGGCGTGCGATTTAGATCTAACGGCGAGATCGATTGCGGCGTTTTAAAGAGTGGCTCGGTGCGTTTAGTTGACTGGACCAAGTCGATTGGCTCGAGCCCGAGTCTGACTCGAACCCAAGTAACAGTAAAACAAGTTTGATTTTGAAAAAGGACAGAGACTTTGAAAGATTTATTTGAGGCAGCAAAATAACTCCAAAAATTATGAAAATTTTACAGGAGCTTGCTAACTCAGATATTAACCTTGTGTAAAATTCTCAGAGATTTTTATGCTGCGAATAAATCTCAAAAATTTCTGCAAGGCTCTGTTTTAATGTTTGGTGAGAGTCAAACAGGTTTATTGCCTCTAAAAATTTTCAAACAATTTCTAAAAATTGTGAGATTTTTCAGAGGGTCACATACCATCACAGAGACTTAGGAAAAATATTTCAGAGGATGATCATAAGATTTGACAAGATTGTTTTGGAATAACAAGATTTGGATCAACAAGACTTGTGACAATGTATTTCCATAATTCCTTGTACAAGAATTTCTTGGCACCACAGAATTACATGATGTAAGAAAAGTTTTAATTTCTACTGATTTTCTTACATTTGAAAACACAAGCCCAAAATTGGGATGTTACAACTCTCCCCCTTACAAGAATCTCGACAGAGATTACATTTACTCGGAGAAGAAAGAAGGAAAATGCACGAAGCGATCTTGCGCTCCCAAGTTGCTTCATCTTCAGAATGGTTTGACCACTGAACCTTAAGGAACTTGATGACACGGTTCCTCGTCCTCCGTTCAGATTCCTCAAGAATACGAACAGGATGCTCGTGGTAGGTCAAATTCTCCTGCACATCGAGAACCTCCAATGGAGCTTCCTCAGTCGGGACGCGGAGGCACTTCTTCAGGTGTGAAACATGGAACACATCAT
The DNA here is from genome assembly GCA_036346255.1 of Ampelocalamus luodianensis. Lineage (NCBI taxonomy): Eukaryota > Viridiplantae > Streptophyta > Magnoliopsida > Poales > Poaceae > Ampelocalamus > Ampelocalamus luodianensis. The sequence goes on along the minus strand of CM070622.1, from coordinate 70,164,932 downwards.
GCACCCCCTCAAGTGCAGCTGGTAGCTCCAATCTGTACGCGACTGCTCCAACTTTCTCGATGATACGGTGGGCCCAACATATCGAGAGCCAACTTGCCCTTGATGCCAAAGCGATGGCCCTTCAAGGGTGAGACTTTGAGATACACAAAGTCATTGGGCTCAAAGCTCGACTCACGGCGGCGGCGATGCGCATAGCTCTTTTATGCAGGTGGGCGTGCGCAGATGCTCGCGGATCAACTGAACTTGACTTTCGGCCTCATTGATCGAGTCTGGGCCGAAAAACTGCCGCTCACCAGTCTCTGACCAGTTCAATGGGGTTCTGCATCTCCTCCCATACAAAGCCTCAAATGGTGCCATGCCAAGCGGCACAGCTATTGTTGTAGGAGAACTCGGCAAATGGTAGGCATTTCTCCACTTCTTCCCATAGGAGAGAACACAAGCCTGAAGCATATCTTCCAACACTTGGTTGACTCGCTCCGTCGACCATCGATCCCGAGGATGAAAGGCATCTTGAAATGAAGCGGGTCCCCATAGCCTCTTGCGGACTATGCCAAAACCGCGAGGTGAAAAGCGCACCACGATCGAAATAATCGTCTTGACACCGTGAAGACTCACAATCCTCGAGACATAAAGTTCGGCCAAAGGCCCCACACGGCCGAGTCTTGACGGGAAGGAAATGTGCCACTTTAGTCAACTTTGTCGATCACGACCCAAATAGCATCATTCCCTTTTGTGGCGGGGCAACCGGTGATGAAGTCCATGCCAGCGGAATCCCACTTCCATTCGCAGCGCAAAGGTGAAGAAGACCTGCTGGGCGATGCTCGGCCTTCACCGACGGCGCACCACGTCGCGCTCGACGCGAACACGGCAATCTCGCGCTTCATGCGAGTCCACGAAATCTCGGCGAAGGTCTGATACATCTTGGTAGCCCGGGATGAATAGACAAAGGAGAATCATGGGCTTGCGGAGAATCAAATCCGCAATTCCATGACCTTAGGGACCACAAGACGCTGCCCAAACCACACAACGCCATGCTCATCCTCACGAAAAGCACACGGCTATCCATCCTTGATGTTACGCGATCGGCTCACACCAACATCATGCTGCACGTGCGCCTTGATTTGGTCCACCAAGGTTGGTTGCACAACCAACGAAGCAAGGGAACCGTGCTCGATCAAACCCAAATTGAGTCTTTGGAACTCGAGAAATGAGGTAGGCTCTTGCTCTTGGAGCATCAACATGTTGCAATACACCTTCCGTGAGTGCATCCGCAGCGACATTGGCCTTGCCGGATGGTGCGAATGCCCATGTCATAGTCCTTGATCAATTCCAACCATCTTCTTTGCACGAGGTTGAGATCTGTTTGGGTGAACAAGTACTTCAAGCTCTTGTGGTGGAATACACCTGCATAGCGGTTACCAATCGGATAATGCCGCCAAATCTTGAGTGCATGGACCACAGACTAACTCCAAGTCATGAGTAGGATAGTTGAGTTCATGAGGCCTTAAGCTGCCGCGATGCATAGGCCACAACCTTGCCCTCTGCATAAGAACACAACCAAGACCACGACGAAGCATCACAAAAGATATCAAAACTCTTGTGAATATCGGGAGAACAAGCAGGGGTGAGGTCAACCGCTTCTTGAGTTCTGAAAACTCACATCACAAGCGGACCACTCAAACTTCTTGTCTTTCTTGGCGATTCGGTCATAGGCTTTGCAATCTTGGAGAAATTCTCGATGAAGCGCGATAGTAGCCACCAAACCAAGAAAACTCCGCACATCAGTGACCGACTTGGGCTGACCCCAAGATAGCACATCACCGACCTTACTAGGATCCACACCACACCTCCTGCTGAAAGAACATGGCCTAGGAATGCCACTTCCTTCAACGAAACTCGCACTTGCCGAATTTGGCATACAATCGTGCTCACGCGACTTGCCCAACACAAGCTTAAGATGCTCGACATGCTCTTCTTCACTCTTGGAGTAGATAAGGATGTCATCGATGAATATCACCACAAACCTATCCAAATACTCCATGAATACCGAGTTCATAAGATTCATGAATAAGCGGGAGCATTAGTCAAACCAAAAGACATGACGGTGTACTCGTAAAGGCCATAACGAGTAGCAAAGGCCGTCTTAGGGATATCCTCGGCCGATCGACTTGATGATAGCCAGTCTCAAGTCAATCTTGGAAAGACTCGTGCTCGGTCAATTGATCGAAAAGATCATCAATACGGGCAAAGGATACTTGTTCTTTACCGTCACCTCATTAAGCGGACGGTAATCAACACACATGCGCAAGGTCTTGTCCTTCTTCTTCACAAAGATAATCTGGACAACCCCAAGGAGATGAGCTAGGGCGGATAAAACCCTTCTCTTGTAGCTCACCCGGTGCTTCTTGACTCCTCCAACTCATTAGGAGGCATGCGTCGGCCTCTTAGAAATAGGGCGATGCAGGGCGACAACTCGATCACAAACTCGGATCTCGAGCTGGAGGCATCCCGAGCAAGTCTTGGGAAAAACATCCACGAACTCACATCTTGGGGGCACGTCCGGATCTCCAATGCGGCTTTGCTTCAAGGACATAAAGATGGGGTTCTACAAGCTGCGGTGAAAACCCCACTTGTTCACTGAAGGGTGGTGAGGTAGACAATCTTCTGGCACAATCGATTTGCCCCAAGTGTTGGGACAACCAATCCATGCCAAGAATCACATCCAAGCGCGAGTCGAGTAGGATAAGACTCGCCAAGAATCCCACTCCTTCGATGTGGATAGGGACATCCCGGCATACTTGGTCGACTCTCATTTCGAACCGGAGAGCGAATCGGCGATGGAATCCCGGAGGAACACAAGAAGTCCACAATCAACGACAAAAGACCTCGAAATAAAAGAATGCGAAGCTCGAGTCAAATAAAGCGTAGCGGATGTAAATTAACAAGGGCGTACCCAACACAGCGTCGGGCGCCTCTGTGCCTCCTCGGCCGAGATGTGGTTGACTCGACCACTCCCGACACCACAGGTCTTCGGATCACCTTACAGTCGGTGTGTGACCATTCCGCGTCCTCCATTGGGGCGAGGGCGCTCGAACCTCGAGGGCAGCGCTAGCATAATGGCCCTTCTTGTTGCGGCGGCGGTAACATCGGCCGTGAGTTGCGGGCGCAACTTTTCTTTGGTCGCGGTGCGTGGTGGCTCACGGCTGCGGGGACGAGCAACTGGTGCCGACGGCCTTGGCGGTGGTGAAGCCAAAGCACGAGCCCCTGGTGGGGGCCCAACACGGGGACGAGTGAGGCCAGCCTGTGCAGACCGATGTGCCTCCCACTTGCGCTTGCGGGACTCACCCAGCGCCTTCGCCTTGTGCTCGGCGACGATGGCCTTGTCAACCAAGGCCTGAAAGTCAGCAAAGTCCACTATAGATAGCTTGTCCTGCAGCTCCTCGGACAACCCATCCATGAACTTCTCCTGTTTAGCCTCATCAGAGGCCACCTCTCCCGGAGCATAACGAGCCAAGTGGTTGAACTCGTAAAGATACTCCGAGACAGACTTGCGCCCCTGCTTAAGCGCAAGAAACTCCTTCTTCTTGAGCTTCATCAGGCCATCAGGTATGTGGGCGGCGAAAGGCGGTCGAAACTCATCCCACGAGACAACGTGGCTGCGGGCTGCATGGCGAAAGTTCTCCCACCAAGATAGTGCCGCACCCTCAAGGCGATGGGATGCAAAGAGTGCCCGCTCTCTGCTCACGGCATCGGCGATATTGAGCTTCGCTCAACAAGACGCACCAATCATCGCGTCGAGTGGATCCTCCGATCGAGAAAGTGGGTGGCGTATGCGGAGAAACTCCGCAAGCCCACCACGAGGCGGTGGCCACCACCTCCGATCTGAGCGGCGGCGGGGCGGAGGTGTTCCTCGCAATGACCTCCAAGATGCAGGTCGGTCCATGCGATTCCGCTCGTCTGAGCGAACCTCACCATGGTCGGAGGAGGGGAAGCCTCATCGAACCAGTGGTGATCGTTATTGAGTGGTTCTTGTCATCCTTTTCCACAAAAAGCAGTTAAAACACAACTCGGAGCAGGAGACAAAGAAAACTACTAACCTCTTAACAAAACACTCTTTAAAGGCTCAAGTATCAACATAAAATCGCAGCGAGGTCATAAAGATAACAACCACCTTCTGTTATGACTAACTCGTATGGAAAACGAGTAATCATTTGAAAGACCCAAAATTTCAGCACCAAATTCTAACTCAAAACAGTCCAGAAATCAAGGTATAACCACCTAATATAGTATAGGCATTAGCTAATCTCATATCACTTCTTACCCTTTTATTCCCACAAGTTTTAGTCGAATTATCCTCTCATTTCCTACCTTATTTACTCACCACTAGCTAGCTGTCCAAATTCCTTCCTCCAAGCTCTCATGTTTCTCCCAAAGCCAAGTTAATCGATAAAGGCTGATTTTTGAAAGGAAGAGAGGAACAACTTTTTCAAAACTTAAGTGAGAGTAAGGTGAGATGAGCAAGCTAAGATAGGTAAGGAGTAAAATCTGAGAACTTACTTAAGTTTTCGTAAACTATTTGAAAGTAAGTTTTCAAAGTATCCTAGAGGCGACCAAGCTAGGGGTTTCTACGGTCAGTATGGCTCTGATACCAACTTTGTGAGGACCCGGAATATTTAACTAGTAACACTTAACCTCCAAATGGTTCTAGCATTACTAATTAAACATTCTAAGCCTCGATGGACATATGTTTCCAAATTGCAACATATGCGCATCATCACAAAATTACACATCATTTCCATACAACAATATCACTAAGTTCAACAACAACATAAAGTAAAGTTATTACAAAGAGAGCCGACCGCCAAATAGAACAAAATGCAAGAAATGACAGTGAAGCAAAAGCGCCATAAGATGGCTAGAACAAAAGTCGGCCGGTTAGCCACACACCCACAAGGCAACCGGCCGGGGCCAAGCTAGTCGCCCATAAACTACCACAACACACTCACAAAAGTGAGGCCCTTGAGCTCACCTCCTTCCTCTGCAACAAAACAATTAAGCATAGCATCGAGCACAAAGATTGTCTTTGTACCCATAAGGCCGCGTGTGGAATAGCGGACCTATTCATAACTACATGCAAGCTTGTTTAGGTGGAGGTTGTATGTCTCATTTGCATGAAGCCAACTTTATTTGCAATAATGTAATACATTTAAAAGCAAGTTTGCAAATCTGTTTTTAATGTTGAAATAACAATAATAAAGATACATACAAGTAACCACACAGGAAGTGACTATCCCAATAGCCACCACAACATAGCACGAATCCCGATTCGTACCACCCATCAAGTTTTAATTTAAAGGTTGTAGTCTAACTCTTGAAAGACCTCCCCAAGCGTGTCCATAACCTAGGGCGAGGCTATTCGAATAGTTTTAACCTGCGGGTGTACCAATGTACCCACACTCCGGCATCGCCTTTAAGCCAAAGCACACTTCCGTAGGTATGCGGCACGGCTAAGTCCTCTGAGACGCTTTCCAATATTGTGTATGAACTACGAGCCGCTCGTATGGGTAGAAACACCATACGCTTACATTGCAAGCCGAAAGACAACAAATCCCATCCCGGGTGAAGTCTTTCGGACACTGTCTCCCAACACCATCCCTCCTGCGACCTCCTGCGACCGGAGCCAATACACGCCAAAGTACTAAGTCAAGAGAGGTCCCATACCCTCTAGTGTGGTTAGCACGCTAAAATGCTTAGTTTAGTGTAACAAGATGTTAGGTCCTTGGTGACTTAGGCACCAATCCAGTCACACCCGAGAATCACACCAACATACCATTGTGCCCAAGTCTAAATCATTTTGCTTTTAGTTTTAGTTTTCACAAGTAGACATGGCACAAGGTGGAAATCATAAATCATAATAAGTTTTGTGTGATCAAGGTTATCGACAAGTCGATAACCGCCCATTTCTACCAAGCTAAGCATGGCTAAGCAATTAATTCGCAACTACTAAGTGACAAGAGCCCATCCACGAACTCTAAATCACAGCAAGTAACCTAGGCTCATGGTAGTAGAGGATAATCATTTGCTAAGGAAATGCATCTACTAGGCCAACTATTAAAACAAAGTAGCAATGCATACATAGAATTTGTAATCAACATAAATACTTAAAATACTGGGATTAACATGATCAAACTGCTTGCCTTCTTGCTGTTGCTCAATTGGTTGCGGAGGATCGTTCTGGGATTACCGCAAATGTCGAACCCTAAGCGAGAGGCAAAAGAACCAAGAACAACCAATAAGACTAGCAACACTTAAACCAAAGAGCAAGCAAAAATTATCCAAATGCGTCGAAACTTATACACAAGGTGAAATACGAATATACCTAGACATAGAAACTGGAAAAACCTAATTTGGATTTGTGGTGCAAAAGATATTGCCTAAACATACAATTTCGCCATAATTAACACTGTAGCAAAAATATTTTCTAGAAAGATTTTGAAGCTGAAATTTTATGGTAGCTACCTACTGGTATTGAAATAACCCATATAAAATTTCAGGTTATTTGGAGTTAAAGTGATTTAGTTATGATTTTCTAAGATGCAAAATTGGCATAATGCACTTTCGGGAGCATAAATATGTTCAAAGCTAATTTTACAGATGAAGTATACCAACAGAGGGTTCTCTAGAATTTATCATATATATTTTGCATTTACAGAGAATTACTGGTGCATTTTATAAGTCTCCTAGAATTTTCTAAATCTTTGAAAATAGGTACTAAATCATTAACCAAGGTTTTCTGCTACAATCTTGGACCTACCATCATTTTATATTAACATTGGGTTAATAACAAATTTATCAAAGTTGGAATTATTCATTTTGGACATACACAGAGCAAGATATGCATTTTCTAAAGTTTTATTCATTTTACGGAATATTCAAAATGGCAAATCAAGTTATTCCTAGTTATGCAATTTTACGCTCTTTGGAACATGCTCAAATCCATTTTTATAATAAACTAAAGTGATAACATAATTTATTACATTGGAATTAACCAAAAGCGATTAAAATGAATTAGTTATGAGTTTCTAAAGTTTTACATCATTTCCGATTGTTAAACAATTACTTACCAAATACGAACAACCCTAATAACGAGAAAATGGCGTGGACCATTCTCCACCCTTGATCGAAAATCCTCGGCTCACGCGCGAGAAACGGCGCCGCGCGCGAAGTCACTAAAGCCCACCGTTGGATCAAGATCCAACGACCAACGAGTGCATGCAGCCGGACGATCACGGTTGCCTCGGTGAACTCACGACCGCAGATCTAAAGATGAGCGGCTTAGAACCCACATCTAACCGGAAGGTCCGATTGCACACATGATCTCGGCCGCGGTCGCAAGATGGGCGGTCGAGGATGATGAGGGAGCCGGATGGTCGAACGCATACAAGATCTGGGCCGTTGATCAAGGATCGACGGTGGCTATTGATTGAAGTTCAAAAGAATGCGGCGGGTGGGACCGCATGTCAGTGACTACGAGTCACGACCGCAATGATTTAACCAACGTGCACAGCGCACTGGGCCCACAAGTCAGCGACTAAGCAGGGCGGTTAAGACCAAATTAATGATTCTAATGATTGACATTAAATAGACTCTTATGACTGCTGAGATTTGATCTTAATCCCTCGGGCCCACCAGTCAGCGACCCAGAGGTTAATTCTGACAGCGATTAAATGCCGACTCATTTAATTAAGCAATGATTGACATTAATGATGTCGGAACAGTGCGGAGTGAACCAGAGATTGATTTAAGGATATTGGGCCCACTGGTCAGTGGCTCAATAATAATGACTAAGACACAATTAATAACTAATGATTGGTAATTAATGCGTCCTAATGAGCTGACGAAAACGGGAGCGCTGTGCCGGCAAAACCCGAGTGGCTTCAACGGCGAATCGCCGGCGACACTGGCCGCGGCGGCGCTCACCAAGTACTAAAATGGAATCGCAATAGCTGCACGAGTCTAATGGTAGCATTCTCGCGGCGGCGAGGATGAAACAGCCGGCTAGCCGGAAAATGAAAGCAGGAGCTTTCTTGCTAAACATGAAAATAGCGAAAGCTCGCTGCGGTCAAGGAAGCGGTGCGAGCTTCTAAGGACTAATAAGCTACCTTAGCGACTAGAAGCTTGAAGATGGCGGAGATGCTTGATCAAGGTGAAAGCTCATGGGACTTGAAGAAGAAGGTTGAAATTGACACCTGAGCCAAATGAGTGATACCAAAGTATCAAAATAGCTTCATTATGATCCACGAAGCTATAAGAGCAAAGAATTGGAAAATGGAGCACTCACTGGAAATGAGGAAGAAGATGACCAAATTGGCGAATTTGAACAAACCCCAAATTGGACAATTCACGAGAATCAATTCCAAAATTAAGTGAGGGGAAATGTTCAAGGTGATAAATAGATGAGGTTAGGGCAAAGAAACATGAAGGAGGACCACTTTGGAACACCAAGAACATCAATGGAGCTCCACGGGTCAACAATGGCGATTTGCCATTTTTGAGGTATTAAGCTCCACCGCTTTGTGAGTGAAGCTTGGTGGTGGTCTAAAGAGATACTAGGAAGCAATGAGGGTGCTTATAAAGCCACGAAAGTGTTAGGGTTTGCACCCTCCTCTCTCGGCGGCAAAACACAAAGCACGGTGCGGCCGAGCAAGGAAAAGAGGTGAAGCGTGCATTAAGGCATGGCCTAGCTCGGTGTACCTCCCATACTCCTACACGTCGGCTAGGGTGGCTTTAGGAGCAAGAAATGACCTCACCATGCGTTGCCTTTTTTTTACGCGGCGGGAGGTTGAAGATGACCAGCGCAAAGCTCGGGCGATTCGACCCTACGATTTAAATCGGACGGCCACGCAAGCACCACGCCTCCCGGTTTAAAACACAGCGGGAGATTGCGAGCCTTGAGATTAGAAATGGATGGCTCGGTTGCCCCGCGTCGCAATTCTTATTTACAACGAAGAGTGCGCGGCGTTGGATCCTAATCCAGCGGCTCGATTCAAAAATACAGCCGGAGGTCCAGAAAGTCTCGGCGCATCTCGACGGTTGGATGGAGATCTAACGGTTGACAATCAACCTTGCAGCGGAAAGTCAGAAGTCTTACGTGCGCGGGCGTGCGATTTAGATCTAACGGCGAGATCGATTGCGGCGTTTTAAAGTGGCTCGGTGCGTTTAGTTGATGGACCAAGTCGATTGGCTCGAGCCCAGTCCGACTCGAACCCAAGTAACAATAAAACAAGTTTGATTTTGAAAAAGAACAGAGACTTTGAAAGATTTATTTGAGGCAGCAAAATAACTCCAAAAATTATGAAAATTTTACAGGAGCTTGCTAACTCAGATATTAACCTTGTGTAAAATTCTCAGAGATTTTTATGCTGCGAATAAATCTCAAAAATTTCTGCAAGGCTCTGTTTTAATGTTTGGTGAGAGTCAAGCAGGTTTATTTGCCTCTAAAATTTTCAAACAATTTCTAAAAATTGTGAGATTTTTGAGAGGGTCACATACCATCACGAGACTTAGGAAAAATATTTCAGAGGATGATCATAAGATTTGACAAGATTGTTTTTGGAATAACAAGATTTGGATCAACAAGACTTGTGACAATGTATTTCCATAATTCCTTGTACAAGAATTTCTTGGCACCACAGGAATTACATGATGTAAGAAAAAGTTTTAATTTCTACTGATTTTCTTACATTTGAAACACAAGCCCAAAATTGGGATGTTACAAAGCCTATATTGATGATCTAGTTGTAAAAAGCAGCAAACGACTCAATCATATCACAGACTTACAGGAGACTTTTGACAACCTCAGAAAACACCACTTGAAACTTAATCCCGAGAAGTGTGTGTTCGGGGTCTCTTCGGGGAAATTACTTGGATTTCTGGTCTCTGCACGAGGAATCGAAGCAAATCCCGAAAAGATAAAAGTCATCACTCAGATGCGCCCCCGACCACGAAGAAAGAAGTCCAGAAACTCACAGGATGCATGGCGGCGTTAAGTCGTTTCATAGCACGTCTGGGGAAAAAGGACTGCCTTTCTTCAAACTTCTAAGAAAACATGAAGGCTTCGAGTGGGCGGAAGAGGCTAACTTAGCCTTCGAGGAAGTCAAGAGGTATCTTACGAGTGCTCTGTCCTAGTTTCACGAAACCGGAGAGGCGCTCTTAATTTACCTAGTTGCCACGCCACAAGTAGTGGCGCGATCTTGGTCGTAGAGCATGAGAACATTCAACGACCGGTCTACTCGTCGATGAGGTTTTACGGACCTAAGGAGCGTTACCCTCGGGTTCAAAAACTTTTATATGCCCTCCTCATGTCTTGAGGAAGATGCGGCATTATTTTGAGCGCACAAACTAGTTGTGTGCGTGAGTTTCCCTTGGGAGTGATCCTCCAGAATAGGGAAACAACGGGACGCATGGCAAAATGGTCAGTCGAACTTGGGGCGTTCGACATCCATTTCGTGTCTCGAACGGCCATTAAAGCCCAGATCTTGGCAGACTTTGTCACCGAATGGACAAATCCTGAACCTATTTAGGATCCCCAGTACGATTCCCACGATCAGTGGACGATGTACTTTGACGGGTCGCTTACGATAAGTGGCTCGGGGGCTAGGGTGGTCCTGGAATCTCCTACTGGAGAAACCTTAAAGTATGCCATACAATTAAACTTTCAGGCCACTAACAACGTGGCAGAGTACGAAGGTTTGCTAGCTGGCATACGAGCCGCGAAAGCGCTCTCGATTCGACGACTACTCGTAAGAGGAGACTCTCAACTAGTCGTGAATCAAATCGGAAAAGAGTACCAGTGCTCCAATTCGACCATGTCCTGGTACTTATCGGAAGTTAGAAAGTTAGAAAAGCATTTTTTGGGCTTTGAGGTACAATTTATCCTCGAAAGGATAATTTCCTCGCAGACCAACTGGCTCGTCTATATTCTTCTCGATCCTTGGTACCGAAAGGGCGTTTTTGGAACAACTTCAAAAGCCATCTATAGTCGAAGAACTAGAGACGCCTCCTATAGAAACAGCCTCTCTGGAGTACGAAGATACATGGATGACACCCATCTACACGTACCTTCAGGCGGGTTCCGTGCCGATGGCGATCTAGAAGCGGTCGACTATCGAAAGGCAAAATGTATACTTTGGTCGAAGGTGTCCTTTATAAAAGAGGAACACAAGGGGTGCTCATGCGATGTATTCCGCAGAGCGAAGGATTAAAACTCCTTCACGACATACACGGAGGGATCTGTGGGACTCATGCTTCCTACAAAGCGGTGTCGGTAAAGCCTTTCGACAAGGTTTTTATTGGCCAACAGACCCTCACGATGCGAGAGCCTGGTTAAAAAGTGTATCTGATGCCGGTTTCATAATCGCCAAATACACCAACCGGCTCGAGCGTTGCAAACAATTCCTCTGTCTTGGCCTTTTGCAACTGGGGTCTTGATATCCTAGGACCGTTACCCGTAGCTCGGGAGGTTTGAGTTCCTTTTGTGGCCATCGATCGTTCACAAAATGGATAGAAGTTGAGCTTGTGGCCGAGATAACAACGAGCGGTAAAACGGTTCATGATGAGATGCATGATCACTCGATTTGGCGTACCAAGTCTAATTATCACAGATAATGGCAAACAATTTACAAGCGCAAAATTTTAGGAATTTTGCGACGAGTTGGGAACTCGTTTGTGTTACGCCATCGCCGCCCACCCCAAAGCAATGAGGCGATCGAAGAGCGAATGGCGGATAATGAAGGAATTAAAACCGAGTCTTGATCGGCTAGTCAAGCGCTCGGAGGCTTGGGGTACAAGAATACCTTGATATTATGGGCAGTCGCGCGACACCTAGCCGAGCTACAGGAGAAACACCTTTCTTTCTAGTTTTCGGTGCCGAAACCATGTTTCCGCCAGAACTAAAGACCAAGTCAGCACGGGTCGACGAGTTTAACGACTCCACTCAAGAACAACTCGGCGGGCGACATCAACTTTGCTCGAGGAAAAAGGAAACCAATCTTTAATCCATTCCGCAGTCTACTAACAAGCCCTGCGCATATACTACGATCGTAAGGTCCAACCTCGCAGCCTCGCTGTAGGTGACTTGGTATTGAGGCTTATCCAATCCCAGTCTAATCAGAACAAACTTTCCCCCAAATAGGAAGGTCCTTACACTGTGGTCGAAGTAACGCGTCCAGGATCGGTAGACTTGCAATGGAAGACGGCCGTGTTCTCTCAAATTCTTGGAACATTGACCAGTTACGCAAGTTCTAAGTGTAACAAGCCTCTACGACAATAAAGTATCAGGTTCTCCTTACCTTTTTTGTCTCTTTTTTGGATTTCACTTTTATTTTTGACCATTTTTATATGCTCATTCCTCTTGTACACTGGTCGGAAAAAGGACAACACATCTAGTCGAGGTCTCTCCTCTCTGCATGTGGTCCTGCCCGCTGGAAGGAGCTTCCTAATGTCGCCTTGTTCTTTACTATAACAACCAGTATAAAGATTATCGGGCTCAAAAACATGGTCGAAAGTTGTTAAGCAAATTCACATCACCTTAGCTTATTTATTTTTTTATTAAAAATAAAATAAACTAAGAAGAGTGCACCTTTTGAGATGCGTTCGACTACTTTTCAATTAACTTGATTGGTTTTTACTGGCCGGAGGAAGAAACACACCTAGTCGAAGCTTCTCCTTTCTGCACGTGGTCCTGCCCACTAGAAAGAACTTCCTAGCGTCGTTCTGTTTCATACTTTTCTTTGCCGAGGACAACTTCATCGGAAAAAGCAAGCAGATCGAATGAATCCCTAAGATCCTCTAGATGTTTGTTTTGCTCAAGTTGTCGTTATTGATTTGATTAATCTGGTCAGAGATGGTAACATCACCTAGTCGAAGACTTTTTTCTCTGCACGTGGTCTTACCCACTAGAGGGAACTTCCTAGCGTCGATCTGTTTCTAGTCTCTCGACTAGTGCAAGATAGTCGATACTTGAGAACTATAAGTCGAACAAATCTCTCTGTTTTTAGGAACCCATTCTTTACTACTTTCTTAGTTTATTCCTAATAAACTAAGTAAGTAGTCGGGGGCTAAGATAAAGTTATAAACATGACTTCATTTCTTGGTCTTAGTTTTTTCGAGTTATCATCCTACGAGTTACTAACTACTCTACGAGATGATTCGCAGGGAAAATGAAGGAGAAAGGAGGAATCGCTCATATCTGGTCTGATTATTTCTCCCTCTTTCATTATCTTGCGAGTTACTAACTACTCCACGAGATAATTTGCAGGAAAAAGAAAGGATCGTATATTTACGCATCACCACCAAAAAGACTTGTCTCTACAAAAATGTGTTACAAGACTACTCTGATCAAGGAGATTCTATTTGCATCTCCTCTGCGACCTTCTCACCAACCGACTGCATCTCTTCGATTAGCTTCTCTGCTTCAGATTAGGTGCAGTCGAAGTCGGCTTCAACAGAATGAAGATTAAGGGTAGGATCACGGGCCTTGAGTTTTGCTAAAACAAAGCTCACAACCCCTTTAACCGCTTCCCTTATCGAATCATTCTGGTTGGTCTCCAGAGTAGACACCAGCTCTTGCAGAGTACCGACCTGTTCCCCAATGGCACTCGTATGAGCAGACATCGTGTCGTCGCGAGGAGCAACCCTCCCGGCACGAAGTCCATCGAGT
>CM070622.1:65038536-65195089 GCA_036346255.1 Ampelocalamus luodianensis | reverse complement strand
AATCGTAACAAAGCAGTTCGAAAACTTCATCTCAAACATTGACATTCCCGGTGTGCTTACAAACCGCTATACCGGCTCACATAGAATTGGTATAACACACCATTGGGCGGGGAAGGCGAATCGTCATAATGCAACCACCAAGTAGTCACACCTCCACCTGTCACCGACCTAACCTATCCACACGAACATCAATGCGAGAATCCATAACTTACTAAGTTAGGCCGAGTCCCATACCGGGCATGTGGTCGTGCAGTGAACTTCGGTTCAATGGCGCACAAAGTTAAGTCCTTAATTGACCAAGGCAAGACTTCCAATTTCTAACTAAGTCACAAAGACCATCATTCCCATCACATAGACCACCATGTCACAGGTCTCCACCACTTGCCTCGGTCCAAATCCTTTACCACCCAGTTGGTTTTAGTGCAACACATGCCATCACAAAGTAATAACACATAGCACACGATTTTACACAAAGTTCCATAGTCACTTAGTCATATTTAATATTTGCAACTTACATGTGATGTGAGACTGCGACATGGCTAAGCAATTGTACTCGCATCTAACCAACCCACGTTGGTGCTATAATATTACCAACTCATAACCAATCTAGGGTGACAAGGAAGTATGACATACAAGGCCAAGGTGTGATAACAATTTGGATAATAACTATGCCCAAAGCATTTAAATAAATAATTAAAGTAGAATGCAATAATTTACACAAAGTAATTTGGCTGGGTCCAAGATGATCAAAGGTATGACTTGCCTTGGAAAAGGTCTATGTAGTGGTCTTGATCTTGGGGTGCTCCTTCTTCCACAAAATTCCAAACGAATCGATGTCTACTACATAGCGCAAACAAAAATAAACAAACAAAATAAATAACAGAGGCAAAACCAACTCCAAAAATTAAATAAAAATCTCAGATAATTAGATCTTGAATTTAGACAAATTTAGAAATTTGAATGGGCTCAATCGAGTTAGGATGCAAAGTTATGAGCTTTGGAAGATTGGAAATCTAAAGAAACCTAATTACGATTTTGGAATTTCGAATTACTTTTCTATTGAAAAATCGGATTATGCGCAATCTTGATGTCATCGGAGGCGTGCGGGCGGGGTGACGAGCGGCTGGCAGGTGGGTCCCACACCGTCGGTGACCGACTCACGGTGGCCAGTCTGACCAGCCTGAAGGCAGGGATCGGTGGGCGCCACGTGGGCACGAGTTGGACCAATCACGTAGCGACACATCGGCGGCGGTGATCGGGCTGACTTCGGCGAACACGTTTGGTGCGGGCTGCTAACACGGGGCGACACGCGGCGCGGCGGCGAGTGGCGAGCCACGTGGTGGTCGGGGTCGGCGGTGCTCTGAGCGTCCGAGCAACGGCGAGCAGCGGCGTCGCCGCCGGAGGTGAGTGGTGCGGGGCGTAGCCCGGTTATTGCGCACATGTGGGTGCACTCCGCGGGTGGTCGGGGGCGTTAGTGACACCGGCGGCGAGGTTTAGGCGGCGGAGTGCCGATGCTTGGTCGGGCGTGGGCTCGTGGCTCAGGCCAGTGGATGGCACCGAGGTTGCTTATGCTCGTCGCGATCTTGGTGGTGCGATCGGCGAGCTTAGGGCGACACTGACGGCGGCGGAAACGATGAAGAACAGAGTGGCGGCGAAAACCCTAGAACTCCAATCGCGGCGACTCTAGGGCTCGGGAGGGGATGAGGGTGGCGGCTCTGGGTTGCGGAGGTGGTGGCGATCCTCGGGGGCTATTTATAGAAATGGGGTGCGGGATAAGAATCCTAAATCGAGTCGGAGAAGAACAGCGATTTGAAATCGGGGATAAGATTTGATTCGAGATATGATTTTAACGAAGCGGGTGCGGGAGGTTAGGGATAGAATTTGGCACATTTTCTAGAAGGGCTTTAGTTGGAAAGGGCGTTGTCGGATGGAGCTTTGAGCTCGGCAATGGTGGGCGACTTCGGGCGCTCGCGAGGAAGCGGCAGCCGAGGAAGGCGGCGACGGCGTGCGGGGCCCTGCGTCGTGGGAGGAAGCGGTAGCGCGCCGCGTGCCCGAGCGGGGTGGCGAGCGAGCTGGGCGCTAGCGGGCGTCTTGTGGGAAAAGGAGATGGGCGAGAGATTCGGCGAGAGACGAGATTTTAATAGTTTTCTAATTTAGAAAATACGAGAAATTGAAATAAGCAAAGAAAATAGCAAATTAACTCGAGAAAAATTCTAGAAAAATCTAGAAAATATATCTGAGCACATAGAACCCAAATAAAATAGTTTTGGCTATTGTTCATGTTGGGATTATTCACATTAAATGTTTTTATTGTAAAGTCAATATTAAGCTTTTGAAATTAAATTCAAATAAAACCCAAATGGTGAATTTTCTCCCTACTAACTATTAAAAGATTTTTAAGCTCTAAAAATTGGGATGTTACAAACCTCCCCTTAAAGGAATCTCGACCCGAGATTCGGGCTAGCTAGAAAAGGCTAGAAACTCGGCTTTGACTCTTCTTCACGTTCCCACGTTGCTTCTCCTACGAGTTGTTGCTCCATTGAACCTTGCAAAAATGAGCAGTCTTGCTTACGTGAGCGCTCTGCGACATCCAAAATCTTATTTGTTTGCTCCTTGTGGTAAGATCCTCCTTCAACTCAATTGATTCCAGCGGGGCTTGCTCTTCGGCTGCGAAGACACTTCTTCAAGCTACGAGACATGAAAGACATCGTGTACTCACCGCTAACTATGCGCGACTCAAGCGATAAGCAATTTCTCCACGGCGTTCCAAAATCTTGAATGGGCCAACATACCTAGGGCAAGTTTCCCTTTGGCATGAAACCTTTTGACACCTCGGCGGGGTCACTCGAAGATAAGCGAAATCCTCGGGTTCAAAGTGAGATCACGGCGGCGATTATCGGCATAGCTCTTCTGCACGGGTGAGCTATCTTCAATCTTTCTCGATCATAGCCACTTGCTCTTGGCTTCTTGAATGATGTCGGGCGAACAGCGATCGTTCGGTTGTCTCGACCAGTTCAACGAGGTTGGCGAACACGGCCATACAAAGCTTCAAATGGTGACATCTGCGGACTAAGCGATAAGCGTTGTTATGCGAAAATTCGCATCGATAAACTTTTATCCCAGCGGGTAGCATTTGCTAGAGCACAAGCTCGGCATATCCTCAATATCGATTGACTCTTTCGATGCGTCCATGCATGCATGGGTGATACGCGATGCGAAATTCAGATGGGTGCCCAATGCTTCGTGCAAACTTTGCCAAAAGCGAGAGGTGAACTGCGATCCTCGATCGATACTATCTTCTTGGGCTGCACCGTACAAACTAACAATTACGGCCATGTACAACTCGCAGGCGATCTCACGAGTCGTGGTCTTGGTGGCGAGGAAATGGCGACCTTGGTTGAGCGATCGACTATTACCCGGATCGAATCGTAACCGATTGGGTCTTAGGTAAACGGTGATGAAATCCATGCGATCTCTTCCACTTCCATTCTGGAATCTTGGCGGTTGCGGCAATCTGCTGGTCTGCGGTGTTCGCCTTTACTTTACGGCGGGTGTCGCACAAGGCAACGAACTCTGCGACTTCGTTTCAAATTTGCCACCAAATTTAGTCTTGACATCTGGTACATCTTGGTACTTCGGGGTGTATCGAATACTTTAGTCATGGGCTTCCTTCAAGATTAGCGTCTTAGACCATCGATATCGGTACCACAGAATCGACCATTAATCAGTATGTCTTGATCATCCTTGGTGAAATCATTGAATTTCCATACGCCATTTTGACCTTGATGTGCGACAACACGGGATCCTTTGGTTGTGCTTCACGAATGCGCTTCTCCGAGTGTTGTACCTCCAAATTGGCTACAAATCCTTGGACACAACTTCTAGCTTTAGCTTTTGAAATTCTTCATAAAGTTAGGCAACTTTCCTTTACTTTCAAGGCATTGCGATAACTCTTACGACTTAGGCGTCTGCGACTACGTTGGCTTTTCCGGGATGGTAGTGGATTCCAAGATTATAATCCTTGATCAATTCCAACCATCTTCTCTGTCTCATATTCAAATCATTGGGTGAAGATGTACTTTAGACTCTTATGATCTGTGTAGACTTCACGGCGATTCTAGATGAGGTAATGTCGTAAATCTTTAAAGCATGCACTCGGCGGCTAATTCGGATCATGAGTAGGGTAATTCTCTTCGTGAGGTCTCAAGCGGCTTGGCGCATAGCGGCAGCTCTTCCTTCTTGCATCGGGCGCATCCTAATCCTTGGCGTGGCATCACAATAGATATCGAAATCCTTGCGAATATCGGCAAAATCAACACGGGGCTAAAGTCAAGCGATTCTTCAATTCTGAAAACTTTCCTCACGGTGAGTCCAGTGAACTTTTCTCCTTCTTCAACAATTGCGTAAGGGCTTAGCAATTGATGAGAATCCTTCGATGAAGCAGGCGGTAATAACTTTGCCATTCCTAAGCTACGAATCAGTCACGGTCTTGGGCTGCTCCCAATGTAATCTTGCTTTAACTTTACGGGGTCATTCTACTCCTCTGGTGTCATCACGTGACCAAGGAAATCCACTTCCTTCTTCCAAAAATCACACTTCTTGAACTTGGCATACGGTGATGCTCTCGAAGTTTTCTAATATTATCCTTAAATGTTAGCGTGTTCTTCCTCAGACTTGGAGTACACGAATATCATCAATGAACACAACTACGAACTTGTCCAAATATTCCATGAATACTTTATTCATCATGTTCATGAAGTATCTTGGGGCATTAGTCGGGCCAAAGGACATGACTAAGAACTCATAATGTCCATACCGTGTTGAGAGCGCGGTCTTGGTATATCCTTAGGACAAATCTTTAGCTAGTGGTAACTTTGATGCGGTCGATCTTCGAGAATACTCGGCTCCTTTCATCGATCAAGCAGATCATCTATCAGGGGTAATGGGTACTTGTTCTTGATGGTAACCGTTGAGAGAACGGTAATCAATACACATCCTCATACTTCCATCTTTCTTCTTGACAAACAACACTGGCGCTCCCCATGGCGACGAACTAGATCTCACAAAACCTTTCTCAAGAAGTTCTTCTATCTGCTTCTTCATCTCTACCAATTCATCGGCTGGCATCTGATAAGGTCTCTTTGAGATTGGTGCTGTCCCTGGCACTAGGTCGATGACAAACTCAATGTCACGATCCGGTGGCATTCTGTAATTCTTCGGAAACACATGCAGGTATTCAGCGGCAGTAGGCACTTCTTCTAAGGAAGGGTCTTCAAGCTGTTTACTAGCAAATGTCCATCCTGAGTAGAGGTGGCTAGAAACTCTACCTTGTTTAGTTGGCATCCTCATTATTCACGGCTCTTGACCACAATCTAGCACGACTTTGTGCTTGGATAACCAATCCATGCCAATAATGACATCTAGGGTTTGGGTGTCTAGAACAATTAGGTTGGCTAGAAACTCAACTCGACTATGAGTAACTTAGCTCCTAAACATCCCACTCTAGTACTTAGCTCGCTCCGGTATTGGACTACGAGTATGCTTAAGTTGCATAACTTCCAATTTATTTTGGTTGCAAACATTCGAGAAACAAGCGAATGCGAAGCTCGAGAATAAAACAAAGCGTCACAGGTGCGAGTTAACGAGAAACTTACCCGATCTGACGTCAGATGATTCTGGGCTCCTTCGGGTGGCGTGGTTGACGGCCTCGATCATGGGCTGTGGTGCTCCTCGGCGGCCAGGCAACTTGTAAGCTCCTGGTTGATGCACAGTGCTTTGGTGTCTTGGATTGCGTAGCTCAAGGTTGAAGCGTCTTTGAGTGATTGTTCCCCTTTGCGGACCTTTGGTTGGCAAAATGTCTGGTGGCGGCGAGGCGCCGCGAGACCTTTAGTGCGCTCTGCTGGTTGCTTCTGAATTGGGGTTGGCGGTGAAGGGTTGTGGAAGTTACGAGCAAGCGGGCGGAGTCTTGAAGTTGGTGCGGGTGCTCTGAGCGAAGTCACGGGTGAAACTTTGTTGGCTTGTCTTTGCTTGTTCTTGCCCTCTTTGTGATTGATGGTTCCCTTCTTTGAGCCATCCGGCGTTTACGGTTATCCTCGGTTCCTTGCGTTTGTCCTCCAAAGCAAAGGCTTTGTTGACCAACTCTTGGAAATCGGGAAAAGTATGGCGATCAAGCGACTTGCGGCCAGTGTTTAGTCCCTTCAAGCGACTCTGGCGAGCCTTGTCCGTGGCTACATCTTCCATTGCATAGCGAGCTATTGAAAAACTTGTTGAGGTAGTCGGACAGCGACATAGCTCCTTGCTTGAGCGCGGAACTCATCCTTCTTGGATCGATAATGCCTTACAGTGCGTGATCTTGGCGGAATGCGCGAAAATTCCTCCCGGTGATATCTGTGGCGTCTCATGGGCGGCACGAAGTTCTCCACCATTCGCGTGCCTTCCATCGGTGAGTGGCATCTGAGACCTTTTCACGATCGGCCGCCTTTGGTGATCGCGACTTCCTTCGATAACTCTGGGCCAATCATGCGCTTCCATTGGAGGCGTGTCAGAAAAATGTTGGTGGGCGAGTCCTCATAAATTACAAGTTTGGATGGTCCATGGTGACCATGAGCAGTTGGGGCTCCATCTTTGTTGATTGTTGTTGTTGTTGTTACGGTTGTGCATAGCTTGCATTTGAGTCATCATGGTGTTCATCGGTGATCTGTGCTGCCATAAAGCTCAAAGTTACGCAAGTCAATTGGGGGTGCTTGTGTGGAGCTGCTCCTACATTTGGTTGCTCATTGCCTCTCGTATTTGGGTGCAGGAACCACTAGCGATCAGCGAGTTTGAACCATCAGCGAAGCTCCATGGGTTAGATAAGTAGCAAGCACAAGATAAGTTGAGAACTAAGCAGGGGTAGGTTAAACCCAACAAAACACAGACTCAAGAAACTCCAATGAAATACCTTTATTACTTAGGGTCTTAGTATGGCTGCAACAAATGCCTAATGGCCCTTGCAGCTCATACTGCACAAAAAAAAACAACGACCTAAGCACACAAAACTACCGCCTAAAGGCGACTCACTAAGCGGGCGGCTAAGCTGAAAAAAGCGAGACTACGACCACTACTCGAAAGCCTCCACAACGCGGTGGCGCTCACGGCGGTGTGGGCTTCGGAAGTGGTAGGCATCTTGGCAAACCGATCGATGCCACAGGCTGGTGCAGCGAGCAGGCGTTCCCGTGCAGCGGCTCCAGCCCAGCTCCTCGGCTCTGCATCTTCTTCGGGCTCAATCGGGCCTTCCTCGGATCTTCTTGAGAATCCTCCTCGGGGTCTTCCTCTTCTTGGGGACTTGGTCGTAGAGAATCTCTGCAGTGGCGACCTTCTCTTGACTCTCTGCAAGGCTTCATAGACATGATCCAACTCGTGATGGTCCTCTCCAAAGCTTCCTCTGGCGGCCACAAGCTGTGCGAGGTGCCGGCGTAGCGTTGCTCTCTCATACGTGGGCGGGTAGCGTCTTTGGCAAGTCCACGAGTGCGGCTGCGGGGTGGTAGCGAGCGGTGTCACGAAGCTCCGTGCGTAGATGTTGCGAATCGCATCATGGCCAAAGCGCGGCGACTCACGGATACCTTCCGGTCAAGTGATCTTCCTCGAGAGAGGCGTCGGCGGTTGGCTTGCCTTATCGTTCCTCTGGCATAGATCGTCGGCGACAAATCACTCCGCGGTTTTGTCCATTCCTTTGTCGATTGTTGCGACGTGCGATGGGCGATCAAAACCTCTAAGAACTTAGCAACTTCCAAAGCTCGTGGCGTATCCTCGGTGCACTCACCATAGCTCGAAGGCGAGGCATCTGTCAAGACAGACGAACAGGGTAAGAGCAACTTTAAAACGGCGGGGAGAGAAGAGATTATAGCAAAAGTTGAGGCAAGAGAGATATGAGGAGAGTTAAGCAATTAATTAACCTTGCAAGTTAATTTTTCTTTTAGAAAATAATTTGGACATTCTAAAGACAGCCAATCTAACTAAGGTCAAGACCTACAGTCAGTATGGCTCTGATACTGTAACATCCCAATTTTGGGCTTGTGTTTCAAATGTAAGAAAATGAGTAGAAATTAAAACTTTTTCTTACGTCATGTTGTTCCTGTTTGTATTGGACAAGTATTGTACAAGACTTATGGAAATGCAAAGTCACAAGTCTTTTGATCTGAATCTTGTTCCTTCAAAAACAATCTTGTCAAACCTTTTGATCATCCTCTGGAGATATTTTTCCTAAGTTCTTGGGATGGTATGTGACCCCTCTGAAAAATTTCACAATTTTTTTTTGAAATTGTTTGAATATTTTAGAGGCGATCAAACTGTTTGACTCTCAGTCAAACCTAAAACCAGTACCTTGTAGAATTTTTGGAGACAAATACAATGCATAAAAACCTCTGCAAATTTTACACAAGGTCAATGTCTCGATCGACAAGCTCCTGTAAAAATTTTAGAATTTTTGGAGTTATTTTGCTACCCAAATAAATCCTCAAAGTCTCAGCATATTTAAAACCTAAAACACAGTTCCTTTGTTCCTTGGGTTCGAGTCGGCCTCGAGTCAGAGCCACTTGACTTCGGTCGAACCGCCTAGCTGCATCGAGCCACATTTTAAAGCGTGCGTGCGATATCGGTAGTTGGATTCAAATCGCTCGGCCCACGTTAGTGTGAGCATTCGGACCCTCGGTTGCATTAACCAATTGGGACCGTTGGATCTCAATCCAACCGTCCAGATTTCCGTAAGCAATCGGTTTGTCGGCGGGCTCTTTTAAATCGCGGCCGTCCATCTAAAATCAACGGTCGTGGTTGTTTTCTCGTGCTTCTTCCTCCTCTGTCCTTGGCGCAGGCGACAATGGCGAGAAAAGAGAGAGCGCGGGCGGCTTTGATGTGTCACCTCAAGTTTGCTTTCGTCAGCGTCTCTGCGGGGCATTTAATGCGCACAGGCTTTCTCCTCCATTATCACGTGCTCACTTGCTCCCATCATTTCTTGGTCCATGGCCGTAGCATGAACCAAGCCCACCATGGACTCGGGTTCTTGCTCGAAACCCTAATCCCTTCCCTATATATTGCCTCTCTAGGTCGTCACGGTGTTCTTTTACACCACACCTAGCTCCTCTCTGTGTTTGAGCTCAAAACCATCTCAAACCTTCAATCCACCATAGTTGACAGAGGGCTCCAATGGCGGCCTTGGTGTCGAGTGGTTCATCTTCAACCTTTCTTGCACCCTCTTGAACTCCTCAACCTCCTTTATATTTCCCCTAACTTGATTTTGGGTTGCATTATGAGAATCACTCAATTTTAAGTTTTGAGATTTTCAGTTGGTTTCACCCCCTTTCTTCTCGACTCCGTAAGTGGTTCTTTTTGCAATTATTTTCTTTTGGAGCCTCTTTGAGCTATAATGAAGCATGGTGATGATTTGGTTCCACTCATTTTGCTCGAACCTCCTCTTCCACTTCATCTTCTTGGCTCAAATTGGACTTCATCGTGTTCAAGTCTTCCCGCCATCTTTGGAGCTCCTCTCGGTTAAGGTAGCTTCTATATAGTCCCTAGAAGTCATGGCACTCGCTTCCTTGGACATGGCGGAGCATCTTGCTATTTCGTGTTTTGCGTGTCGGCCTCCTTCTTTGTCTTAGGCTCATGGCGTTCCAGAACCTCCACGCGCGGCGAGGTCATTCTTTGTTGGGTCCGCAACACTATTGCGAACCCATTTTGATAGTTTGTGGCGCGCATGGCCAGATCGCCGCGACAAGCGTGAAAGCCACTCGGGTTTTGTCGGTGGGAGCCCGTTTCCGTCAAATATTTAGGACCGCGTTTAATGCTTAATGATTGCCAATCGGTGAGCATTAATGGTGTCTTAATCGCCTAATGTCGGTGACATGTGGGTCGACCCTTAAATCACCGTGGCGTTTATCTCGTGCGTTTAGGCATCATTAATGTTAATCTTAGGTTAATTAAGTGTGGCGTTTATTGGCGTCGGGATGTCCCTATGCCACTTGCGGGTGGGCCATTAGCTTAAGCGCCGAAAATCGAAGTCATTAGGGCTGATTTTGGGTTTAGTTATGCTAATCATTGTTAGCAATAAATGTGTCAAAGTACCTTTTTGGTCAGCGGCGTGTGGGCCCTCGTCCTAAATCACCCTTTATTCAAAATCATTAGGGCGCATTGATTGCTAATCATCATTAATCATTGGTCATTAGTAATTAATTAGCCCTAAAACCTTCTTTAAGTCCTCGCCGGTGGGTCGCGTGCTTTGTGCGCGTGTGTTAAATCTCGCATGTGTGCCTCTCGATCAGCGACATGCGGCCCACGTGTCGGCACTCCTAATTGCGCCGATCTTGGACCACCGTCCATTTGGCGTCTGCGGCCTAGATTTTGTATGCGTTCGGACCCTCGGTTCCCCTCATCATTCTTGGCCGTCCATCACTTGATCTGCGGCCACGATCGTGTGCGCAATCGGACCTTCCGTGGGGCGTGATCGGGCCGTTCATCCTTAGATCTGCGATGCGTGGATCGTCGAGGCAACCGCGCGTCGGTTGCATCCTTCCTCGTGGCCGTTGGATCTTGATCCAGCGGTGGGCTCTGTTATGAATCGCGCGTCTGTTGTTCTCGTGCGTGTGGCTCGTTGGATATTGCATCAACGGCCCACGGCGTCCACGTCGTTTATTTTGGTTGGGTTGGTTTTATTTACGTAAGTATTTATTTATCAGCGAAAATGGTATCAAAACTTTAGAAATTCATAACTAATTCAAGATAAATCCTTTTACATGAAACCAACTGCAATAAATTTGTATTTCACTAAAGTTAATATAAAAATGCTTTTAGCTATGTACAGTAGTAGAAAATGCGTAATCTTTAATAGCTTGTTTTACTGCTATTTTTATATATTCGAATTGTATTAAAACTTGGAAAATGCATATCTTTTACGTATATCTGCTAATTGAATGATTTTAACTTTGATAAATTTGTTATTAACTAAACTTTAATCTAAAAATGGTGGTAGGCCTAAATCATTTGAGAAAAAATATGTTAATAGATTTAACCTTATTAGTAGCAATTAAAAATTCATTTAATGATATAATAGACACAGATAATCCTCAGTAAATCCTAAAAATAGAAATTTGATGTTAGAAATCCCTCTGTTATCATACTATAATGTGAAATGGGTTTTGCACATGTTTACATTTCTCGAAAGTGCATTATGCTAGTTTTGCATCTAGAAAAATCATAACTAAATCATTTTAACTCCAATTAAGATGAAACCACTTGTATTAGCCTTAAAATGTCAGTAGCAACCTATCATAAAATTTTCAAGTCGAGAAAACCTCTAGAAAATATTTTGCTACAGTACCTTATTATGGTAGAAAATGGGTTTTTAGGTAATATCTTTGCACCACAAATCCAAATTAGGTTTTCCAGTTTCTATGTCTAGGTATATTAAGTATTCTACCTTATGTATAAATTTAGTCGCATTTGGATAATTTTTGCTTGCTCGTTTGTTTAAGTGTAGCTCGTCTTATTGGTTGTTCTTGGTTCTTTTGCCTTTCGCTTAGGGTTAGACATTTGCGGTAACCGAGAACGACCCTCCACAGCAGTTTGAGCAACGGCAAGAAGGCAAGCAGTTTGATCATGTTAATCCCGGTATTTTAAGTATTTATGTTGATTACAACTTCTATGTATGCATTGCTACTTTGTGTTAATAGTTGGCCTAGTAGATGCATTTCCTTAGCAAATGATTATCCTCTACTACCATGAGCCTAGGTTACTTGCTGTGATTTAGAGTTCATGGATGGGCTCTTGTCACTTAGTAGTTGCGAATTAATTGCTTAGCCATGCTTAGTTTCCGGTAGAAGTGGGCGGTTATCGACTTGTCGATAACCTTGATCTATAAAACTTATTATGGATTATGATTTCCACCTTGTGCCATGTCTACTTATGAAAACTAAAACGAAAACAAAATGATTTAGACTTGGGCACAATGGTATGATGGTGTGATTTTGGGTGTGGTCTGGAATGGTGCCCGAGTCAACAAGGACCGAACATCTTGTTACACTAAACCAAGCATTTTAGCGTGCTAACCACATTAGAGGTATGGGACCTCTCTTGACTTAGTACTTTGGCGTGTATTGGCTCAGTCGTCGCGAGTCGCGGGAGGGATGGTGTTGGGAGCATTGTAGTGTCAGAAAGACTTCACCCGTGATGGGATTTGTTGTCTTTCTTTTGCAATGTAAGCATATGGGTTTCTATCCATATGAGCGGCTCGTAGTTAATACACAAGATTGGAAATGTCTCGTAGGACTTAGCCGTGTGTCGGCATACCTTGATAGTGTGCTTGTGGCTTGAAGGCGATCTGAAGTGTGGGTACATTGGTACACCTGCGAGGTTAAAACTATTCGAATAGCCTCGTCTAGGTTATGGACACGCTTGGCAAGGTCTTTCAAGAGTTAGACTACAACCTTTTAAATTAAAACTTGATGGGTGGTACGAATCGGGGATTCGTGCTATATTGTGGTGGCTATTGGGATAGTCGCTTCCAGGTGGTTACTTGTATGTACCTTTGCTTACTGTTACTTTGATAACAAAACAAATTTGCAAACTTGCCTTCAAAATGTATTACATTATTGCAAATAAAGTTGGCTTTATGCAAAATGAGACATACAACCTCCACCTAAATAAGCTTGCATGTAGTTTATGAATAGGTCTGCTATTCCACACGTCGATCTTGCGGTACAAAGACAATCTTTGTACTCGGTTACTACGCTTAATTGTTTTGTTGCGAGAGGAAGAAGGTGAGCTGAGGGCCTCACTTTTGTGAGTGTGTTGTGGTAGCTTGCGGGGCGACTAGCTTGGCGGCCCGGTCGGTTGCCTTGTGGGTGTATGGCTAACCGGTCGACTTTTGTTCTAGTCATCTTATGGCACCTTTTGCTTCCGCTGTCTTTCTTGTATATTGCTCTATTTGGCCGGTCGGCCATTTTGTAATAACCTTACTTTATGTATGTTGTTGTTGAACTTAGTGATGTATGTGTATGGAATTGATGTGTAATTTTGTGATGATGTGCATATCTTTGCAGTGCAGGAAGCATATGTCCATCGAGGCTTAGAATGTTTAATTAGTAATGCCGAACCATTTGGAGGTTAAGTGTTACTAGTTAAATATTCGGTCCTCACAAAGTTGGTATCGAGCCATCTTGACTGTAGAAACCCTAGCTTGGTCGCCTTTAGGATATTTGGAAACTTACTTTCAGATAGTTGTGAAAACTTAAGTAAGTTCTCTAATTTTGCTCCTTACCTATCTTAGCTTGCTCATCTCACCTTACCCTCACTTAAGTTTGAAAAAGTTGTTCCTCTCTTCCTTTCAAAAATTAGCCTCTATCGATTAACTTGGTTTTGGGAGAAACATGAGAGCTTGGAGAAAGGAATTTGGACAGCTAGCTTGTGGTTAGTAATTAAGGTAGGAAATGAGAGGTAAATTCAACTAAAACTTGTGGGAATGAAAGGGTAAGAAGTGAAATGAGACTAGCTAATGCCTATACTCTATTAGGTGGTTATACCTTGATTTTTGGACTGTTTTGAGTTAGAATTTAGTTCTGAAAATTTTGGGTTTTCTCACACGATTACTCGTTCTTCCATACGGGTTAGTCGTTTCAGGAAGTCGATTTAGTGATTTTTGGTCCTGTGCTCTTGGTGGTTATTCCTGAGCCCTTTTTTTTGAGTTTGGATTTCTTTGCTTTCTTTTTATTTCGGGCTTGTAGCTAACTCATCTTAGTGAATCGGGATGGTGGTGGGACACGTAGCGGCCGGAATCAGCCGGGTAGTCCCGATGAGGAGCTTCCCCCTCCTCCGACCATGGCGGAGGTCCTCATCTGATCGAGCGCAATCGTTCGGAGGACCGTAGGGTGTTGGAGGTTATCGCGAGAACACCTCCACTCCCTCCGTGCCTCGGGATGCGGAGGTGGTCACCGTCTCGTGGGGACTTGCGGAGCTCCTTCGCCTGCAGACCTCCCACCTTCTCCGGTCCGAGGACCCCTTGGACCGACGAACGGCCGCTGCGTCGGTTGGCGAAGCTTCGGCGTTGCTCGATGCCGAGGCGAGGCGGGCACTTTTCGCATCCCATCGGTGGAGGGTGCGGCACTCATGGTGGGAGAATTTCCTCGCCATGCAGCCGCGGGACACGTGGTCTCGTGGGAGGAGTTCGATCGACTTTCCGTCGGGCCCATGTCCCCGCCGCTGATGAAGTCAAGAAGAAGAGTTCCTTGCGCTCAAGCAGGCGCGCAATTGCGGATGTGAGTACCTCCATGAGTTCAACCATTTGGCGAGTGCGCTCTGCTGAGGTGGCCACCGCGAGGCCAGCGGGAGAAGTTCATGGAGGGTTTGTCTCGAGGAGCTTGGGACAAGCTCTCTGTTGTGGACTTCCCGACTTCCAGGACCTTGGTGGACAAGGCCATCATCGCGAGCACAGGCGAGAGCGCGGCGAGTCATGCGCAAGTGGGAGGCCCGGCGGTGCGCAGCCGGCCTCGTTAAATCCGGGTTGGGCACGCACCGGTGGCCCGTTCTTTGGCTTCACCACCGCCGAGGCCTTCAAGACCAGCTCCACGTCCTCCGCCGGCCAGTGACTCGATCCGTGTGCTGCGACCAGCAGCGAGTGTTCCCGCAACCCCGCGGCGGCGTCACCGCTTCTCACCACACACAAGGGCCACTGCGGTAGTTGTCCTAAGAAGCTGGAGCGGCCCTCGTCCTAATGGAGGGCGGGCAAGGGAGTGGTCACCCACCGACCGTAAGACCCGGGCTTGGGAGCGGTGAGTCAACCACATCTCGGTGAGGAGGCACGAGGCGCCCGACGTGGTGTTGGGTACGCTCCTTGTTCATTTGCATCTGCTTACTGATTTTATTTGACTCGGGGCCTCGCATTCTTTTATTTGAGTCGTTTCTTTGTTGATTGTGGACTTCATGTGTCCCTTTGAGGTTCCACTTGCTCATTCGCTCTCGGTTTGAAATGAGAGTGACCAAGTATCTTTGGGTGTTCCTATCCACATCGAAGAGTGGGATTCTTGGCGAATCTTATCCTACTCGACTCGGCGCTTGGATGTGATTCTTGGCATGGATTAGTTGTCCCAACACTTGGGGCAAATCGATTGTGCCAGAAGATTGTCTACCTCACGATCCTTGGTGAACAGTTGGGTTTTCGCCACGATTGCGAGCCCCATCTTTATGTCCTTGAAGCAAAGCCAAGCATTGGAGATTCACGGCGTCCCACTGTGTGCGACTTCGCGGATGTCTTTCTGAAGACTTGCCCGATGCCTCTGTTCGAGATCCGAGTTTGTGATCGAGTTGCTTGCCCGATACCGCCCCTATTTCTAAGAGGCCGTGTCGCATGCCTCCTAATGAGTTGGAGGAGTCAAGAAGCAATTGGGTGAGCTGCAGAGAAGGGTTTTATCCGTCTAGCTCATCTCCTTGGGGTTGTCGATTATCTTTGTGAAGAAGAAGGACAAGACCTTGCGCATGTGTGTTGATTACCGTCAAGCAATGAGGTGACGGTAAAGAACAAGTATCCTTTGCCCGTATTGATGATCTTTTCGATCGGTTGGCCGAACACGAGTCTTCTCAAGATTGACTTGAGGTGGGCTATCATCAAGTCGAGGATCGGGGCGAGGATATTCCTAAGGCGGCCTTTGCTACTCGTTATGGCCTTTACGAGTACACCGTCATGTCTTTTGGTTTGACTAATGCTCTGCTTTATTCATGAATCTTAGAACTCGGTATTCATGGAGTATTTGGATAAGTTTGTGGTGGTATTCATCGATGATATCCTTATCTACTCCAAGAGTGAAGAAGAGCATCTCGAGCATCTTAAGCTTGTGTTGGGCAAGTGCGTGAGCACCACCGTATGCCAAATTCGACAAGTCACGAGTTACGTTGAAGGAAGTGGCATTCTTGGGCCATGTTCTTTCAAATAGAGGTGTGGTGTGGATCTAGCAAGGTCGGTGATGTGCTATCTTGGGGTCAGCCAAGTCGGTCACCGATGTGCGGAGTTTTCTTGGTTTGCACTGGCTACTATCGTCGTTTTATCGAGAATTTCTCCAAGATTGCGAAGCCTATGACCAATTGCTTAAGAAAGACAAGAAATTTGAGTGGTCCGCTTGTGATGTGAGTTTCGGGAACTCAAGAAGCGGTTGACCTCAGCCAGTGCTTGTTCTCCCGATATTCACAAGAGTTTTGATATCTATTGTGATGCTTCTCGTCGGTCTTGGTTGTGTTCTTATGCGGGAGGGCAAGGTTGTGGCCTATGCATCGCGGCGATTGAGGCCTCATGAACTCAACTATCCTACTCATGACTTGGAGTTGGTCATGGTGGTCCATGCACTCAAGATTTGGCGGCATTATCGATTGGTAACCGTTGTGAGGTGTATTCGACCACAAGAGCTTGAAGTACTTGTTCACCCACCAGATCTCGAACCTCGAGCAGAGAAGATGGTTGGAATTGATCAAGGACTATGACATGGGCATTCGGTATCATCGGGCAAGGCCAACGTTGTGGCGTATGCACTCGATCGGAAGGTGTATTGCGGCATGTTGATGCTCCAAGAGCAGCGACCTACCCTCATTCGTAATTCGGCGCCTCAATTTGGGTTTGATCGAGCACGGTTCTCTTGCTACATTGGTTGTGCAACCAACCTTGGTGGACCAAATCAAGGCGGCACAGTGAGCAGATGTTGGTGTGAGCCAAATCAAGCGTAACATCAAGGATGGGATAGCCAAGTGCTTTTGGAGGGCGAGCATGGCGTTGTGTGGTTTGGGCGCGTCTTGTGGTTCCTAAGGTCATGGAATTGCGGAATTTGATTCTCCGCGAAGCCCATGATTCTCCTTTGTCTATTCACCCGGGGCTACCAAGATGTATCGGGACCTTCGTCGAGATTCAGTGGACCGAATGAAGCGCGAGATTGCGGGTTCGTTGCTGGAGTGCGGCGTGTCTTTGTCGTGTGAAGGCCGAGCATCGGCGTCAACGAGTCTTCTTGACCTTTGCCGCGCGTATGGAAGTGGGATTCGTTGGCACGGACTTCATCACGGTTTGCCCCGCTCGTCCAAAGAATGATGCTATTTGGGTCGTGATCGACACGTTGACTAAAGTGGCACATTTCCTTCTGTCAAGACTCGCCGTGTGGGGCCTTTGGCGAACTTTATGTCTCGAGGATTGTGAGTCTTCACGGTGTACGAAGGACGATTATTTCGATCGTGGTGCACTTTTCACCTCGCGGTTTTGGCATAGTCTACAAGAGGCTATGGGGACCGCCTTCATTTCAAAGACACCTTTCATCCTCGGATCGATGGCGGACGGGCGAGTCAACCAAGTGTTGGAAGATATGCTCGTGCTTGTGTTCTTTCCTATGGGAAGAAGTGGGAGAAGTGCCTACCATTTGCGGAGTTCTCCTACAACAACGACTTCGAGCCGATCTTGGCATGGCACCATTTGAGGCTTTGTATGGGAGGAGATGCGAACCCCATTGAACCCAGTCGAGATCGGTGGCGGCGATTTCGCGGTTCGATCAATGAGGCGAAAGTCAAGTTCGATTGATCCGCGAGCATCTGCGCACGGCCCGATCTAAGCGAAAGAGCTATGCAGACCGTCGTCACCGTGAGTTGAGCTTTGAGCCCAAAGACTTTGTGTATCTCAGAGTCTCACCCTTGAAGGGCCATCAGCGTTTTGGCATCAAGGGCAAGTTGGCCTCGATATGTTGGTCCTTACCGTATCATCGAGAGTTGGGCGATTGCATCTGATTGGAGCTACGGTGCACTTGAGGGTGTGCATGATGTGTTCCATGTTTCACACCAAGAAGTGCCTCCGTGTCCCAATCGAAACTCCGTTGGAAACTCTCGATGTGCGGGAGAATTTGACCTACCACGGCGTCTGTTCGCATTCTCGAGGAATCGAGCGGAGAACAAGGAACCGTGTCATCAAGTTCCTTAAGGTTGGTGGTCAAACCATTACGAAGATGAGGCAACTTGGGAGCGAGAAGATCGCCTTCGTGCAGATTTTCCTTCTTTCTTCTCCGAGTAAACGGAATCTCGGGTCGAGATTCTTGTAAGGGGAGAGTTGTAACATCCCAATTTTGGGCTTGTGTTTCAAATGTAAGAAAATGAGTAGAAATTAAAACTTTTTCTTACGTCATGTTGTTCCTGTTTGTATTGGACAAGTATTGTACAAGACTTATGGAAATGCAAAGTCACAAGTCTTTTGATCCGAATCTTGTTCCTTCAAAAACAATCTTGTCAAACCTTTTGATCATCCTCTGGAGATATTTTTCCTAAGTTCTTGGGAAGGTATGTGACCCCTCTGAAAAATTTCACAATTTTTTTTTGAAATTGTTTGAATATTTTAGAGGCGATCAAACTGTTTGACTCTCAGTCAAACCTAAAACCAGTACCTTGTAGAATTTTTGGAGAAAATACAATGCATAAAAACCTCTGCAAATTTTACACAAGGTCAATGTCTCAGTCAGCAAGCTCCTGTAAAAATTTCAGAATTTTTGGAGTTATTTTGCTACCCCAAATAAATCCTCAAAAGTCTCGGCATATTTAAAACCTAAAACCAGTTCATCGTTCCTTGGGTTCGAGTCGGCCTCGAGTCCGAGCCACTTGACTTCGGTCGAACCGCCTAGCTGCACCGAGCCGCATTTTAAAGCGTCGTGCGATATCGGTAGTTGGATTCAAATCGCTCGCCCACGTTCGTGTGAGCATTCGGACCCTCGGTTGCATTAACCAATTGGGACCGTTGGATCTCAATCAACCGTCCGCATTTCCGTAGCAATCGGACTGTCCGTGAGCTCTTTTTAAATCGCGACCGTCCATCTAAAATCCAACGGTCGTGGTTGTTTTCTCATGCTTCTTCCTCCTCTATCCATTAGGCCGCGCGCGACAATGGCGAAAGAGAGAGGCGCGAGGCGGCTTTGATGTGTCACCTCAAGTTTGCTTTCACAATGTCTCTCTGCGGGGCATTTAATGCGCACAGAGCTTTCTCCTCCATTGTCACCGTGCTCACTTGCTCCCATCATTTCTTGGTCCATGGCCGTAGCATGAACCAAGCCCACCATGGACTCGGGTTCTTGCTCAAACCCTAATCCCTTCCTATATATGCCCCTCTAGGTCCTCCTGGTGTTCTTTTACACCACACCTAGCTCCTCTCTGTGTTTGAGCTCAAAACCATCTCAAACCTTCAATCCACCATTGTTGACCCGAGGGCTCCAATGGCGGCCTTGGTGTCCAGTGGTTCATCTTCAACCTTTCTTGCACCCTCTTGAACTCCTCAACCTCCTTTATATTTCCCCTAACTTGATTTTGGGTTGCATTCGCAGGAATCACTCAATTTTAAGTTTGGAGATTTTCGGTTGGTTTCACCCCCTTTCTTCTCCGCTCCAGTAAGTGGTTCTTTTTGCAATTATTTGCTTTTGGAGCCTCTTTGAGCTATAATGAAGGCTGTGGTGATGATTTGGTTCCACTCATTTTGCTCAGAACCTCCTCTTCCACTTCATCTTCTTCGCTCGGTGGACTTCATCGTGTTCAAGTCTTCCCGGCCATCTTTGGAGCTCCCCTCGGTTAAGGTAGCTTCTATATAGTCCCTAGAAGTCATGGCACTCGCTTCCTTGGACCGCGGCGGAGCATCTTGCTATTTTCCGTGTTTTGCCGTGTCGGCCTCCTTCTTTGTCTTAGGCTCGCCGGCGTTCCTGAACCTCCACGCGGCGAGGTCATTCTTTCGTTGGGTCCGCAACACTATTGCGAACCCATTTTGATAGTTTGTGGTAGCCGCCGACCGAGTCGCATGACGACAAGTCGTGAAAGCCACTCGGGTTTTGTCACCGGGAGCCCGTTTCGTCAAATATTTAGGACACGTTTAATGCTTAATGATTGCCAATCGGTAGAGCATTAATGGTGTCTTAATCGCCTAATGTCCGATCGACATGTGGGTCCACCCCTTAAATCACCAGTGGCGTTTATCACGTGCGTTTAGGCATCATTAATGTTAATCTTAGGTTAATTAAGTGTGGCGTTTATTAGGTAGCCGGGATGTCCCATTGCGTACTTCTGGGTGGGCCCATTAGCTTAGCGCCAAAATCGAAGTCATTAGGGCTGATTTTGGGTTTAGTTATTGCTAATCATTGTTAGCAATAAATGTGTCAAAATTACCTTTTGGGTCAGCGGCGTGTGGGCCCTCTGTCCTAAATCACCATCATTCAAAATCATTAGGCGCATTGATTGCTAATCATCATTAATCATTGGTCATTAGTAATTAATTAGCCGCCTAAAAACCTTCTTTAAGTCATTTGCGGTGGGTCGCGTGCCTCGTGCACGTGTGTTAAATCTCGCATGTGCCTCTCGATCAGCGACATGCGGCCCACGTGTCGGCCTCCTAATTGCACTTCGATCTTGGACCACCGTCCATTTGGCGATCTGCGGCCTAGATTTTGTATGCGTTCGGACCTCGGTTCCCCTCATCATTCTTGATGCGTCCATCACTTGATCTGCGTACGATCGTATGCGCAATCGGACCTTCCGACCGGGCGTGATCGGGCCGTTCATCCTTAGATCTGCGATGCGTGGATCGTCGAGGCAACCGCACGTCCGGTTGCATCCTTCCTCGTGGCCGTTGGATCTTGATCCAACGGTGGGCTCTGTTATGAATCGCGGCGTCTTGCTGTTCTCGTGCGTGTGGCTCGTTGGATATTGCATCAACGGCCCACGGCGTCCACGTCGTTATTTTGGTTGGGTTGGTTTTTATTTACGTAAGTATTTATTTATCAGCCGAAAATGCTATCAAAACTTTAGAAATTCATAACTAATTCAAGATAAATCCTTTTACATGAAACCAACTGCAATAAATTTGTATTTCACTAAAGTTAATATAAAAATGCTTTGAGCTATGCTACAGTAGAAAATTCTGTAATCTTTAATAGCTTGTTTTCTGCTATTTTTATATATTCGAATTGTATTAAAACTTGGAAAATGCATATCTTTTACTCAGATATCTGCTAATTGAATGATTTTAACTTTGATAAATTTGTTATTAACTAAACTTTAATCTAAAAATGGTGGTAGGCCTAAATCAGCACTAAAAATATGTTAATAGATTTAACCTTATTAGTAGCAATTAAAAATTCATTTAATGATATAATAGACACCAAGTAATCCACAGAAATCCTAAAAATAGAAATTTGATGTTAGAAATCCCTCTGTTATCATACTATAATGTGAAATGGGTTTTGCACATGTTTACATTTACTGAAAGTGCATTATGCTAGTTTTGCATCCTAGAAAAATCATAACTAAATCATTTAACTCAATTAAGATGAAACCACTTGTATTAGCCTTAAAATGTCAGTAGCAACCTATCATAAAATTTTCAAGTCGAGAAAACCTCTAGAAAATATTTTTACTCTGATTACCTTATTATGGCGAAAATGGTTTTTAGGTAATATCTTTTGCACCACAAATCCAAATTAGGTTTTCCAGTTTCTATGTCTAGGTATATTCGTATTCTACCTTATGTATAAATTTTGGTCGCATTTGGATAATTTTTGCTTGCTCGTTTGTTTAAGTGTGGCTCGTCTTATTGGTTGTTCTTGGTTCTTTTTGCCTTTCGCTTAGGGTTCGACATTTGCGGTAACCCCGAGAACGACCCTCCACAACAGTTTGAGCAACAGCAAGAAGGCAAACAGTTTGATCATGTTAATCCCAGTATTTTAAGTATTTATGTTGATTACAACTTCTATGTATGCATTGCTACTTTGTGTTAATAGTTGGCCTAGTAGATGCATTTCCTTAGCAAATGATTATCCTCTACTACCATGAGCCTAGGTTACTTGCTGTGATTTAGAGTTCATGGATGGGCTCTTGTCACTTAGTAGTTGCGAATTAATTGCTTAGCCATGCTTAGTTTCCGGTAGAAGTGGGCGGTTATCGACTTGTCGATAACCTTGATCACATAAAACTTATTATGGATTATGATTTCCACCTTGTGCCTTGCCTACTTATGAAAACTAAAACCGAAAACAAAATGATTTAGACTTGGACACAATGGTATGATGGTGTGATTTTTGGGTGTGACTGGAATGGTGCCCGAGTCAACAAGGACCGAACATCTTGTTACACTAAACCAAGCATTTTAGCGTGCTAACCACATTAGAGGGTATGGGACCTCTCTTGACTTAGTACTTTGGCGTGTATTGGCTCAAGTCGCAGGAGTCGCGGGAGGGATGGTGTTGGGAGCATTGTAGTGTCAGAAAGACTTCACCCGTGATGGGATTTGTTGTCTTTAGCTTGCAATGTAAGCATATGGGTTTCTATCCATATGAGCGGCTCGTAGTTAATACACAAGATTGGAAATGTCTCAGTAGGACTTAGCCGTGCAGCATACCTTCTGTAGTGTGCTTGTGGCTTGAAGGCGATGCAAGTGTGGGTACATTGGTACACCTGCGGGTTAAAACTATTCGAATAGCCTCGTCCTAGGTTATGGACACGCTTGGCAAGGTCTTTCAAGAGTTAGACTACAACCTTTTAAATTAAAACTTGATGGGTGGTGCGAATCGGGATTCGTGCTATATTGTGGTGGCTATTGGGATAGTCGCTTCGGTGGTTACTTTTATGTACCTTTGCTTCTTAGTTACTTTGATAACAAAACAGATTTGCAAACTTGCCTTCAAAATGTATTACATTATTGCAAATAAAGTTGGCTTTATGCAAAATGAGACATACAACCTCCACCTAAATAAGCTTGCATGTAGTTTATGAATAGGTATGCTATTCCACACGCTTGATCTTAAGGGTACAAAGACAATCTTTGTACTCGGTTGCTACGCTTAATTGTTTTGTTGCAGAGGAAGAAGGTGAGCACGAGGGCCTCACTTTTGTGAGTCGTGTTGTGGTAGCTATGGGCGACTAGCTTGGCGGCCGTCGGTTGCCTTGTGGGTGTATGGCTAACCTGGTCGACTTTTGTTCTAGCCATCTTATGGCACCTTTTGCTTCATTGTCTTTCTTGTATATTGCTCTATTTGGCCTGGTCGGCCCTTTGTAATAACCTTACTTTATGTATGTCGTTGTTGAACTTAGTGATGTATGTGTATGGAATTGATGTGTAATTTTGTGATGATGTGCATATGCTGCAGTGCAGGAAGCATATGTCCATCGAGGCTTAGAATGTTTAATTAGTAATGCGAGAACCATTTGGAGGTTAAGTGTTACTAGTTAAATATTCCGGTCCTCACAGATACCACCTGCAGTCGGGACCCGCATCACGATTCGGAACCCTCTGTGTATCTTGCACTAGTCGGGATCACGCTAGTGCACACATGGTTAACACGGTAAATATCGATCCACACAAGCGATAAATAAAGTAAGCGATTAGTTTGAATAACAATAAGGGTTTTGACCTTATGGTCGAGTTTACACTTATTAAGCCACGCAGGCTAACAGAAATAGAAGCGGCGAAATGAAGAAAAACTCCAAACGTAGATCCCACCAATTCACCACAGGCAACCAACTGGGATCCGGACCTTAACGCACGATCGCCTTGAATAACTCCTCCTCGAAAGCAAAGCGTAGACTCCTCCTCTTACAGAGGTTTGGGCGCAAGTTTTACAACAAGCGTGAGTACACAACCGTGCTATAAAATCATACCACGAATGCAATGTATAGATGCGGGCTTATTCCAAAGAAAAAGGCTTCTGTGGTTCTTTTGCATAAAAGCAACATTTGCAATTGAATACAAATAATAGATTGAAAGCATAATTCAAAACAAATAGACAATAATAATTTTAACATTTGTTTCCACAAAGACACACAGCTAAACAGATTATTTCACATAGCCATATGATTGAGGTCACACAGCTCCCATTCCCACATTTTATGAAAACTACCCCTCATGTGAAATCCCCGAGCATGTCCATGACCGCGGACACGACTATTCGAATAGATTGATTAACACTCTGCAGAGATTGTACACTTTACCCACAAGATACAACTAGTGTAGCAAGCACCAATCGTAACAAAACAGTTCGGAAACTTCATCTCAAACATTGACATTCCCAGTGTGCTTACAAACCGCTATACCAACTCACATAGAATTGGTATAACACACACCGCTGGACAGGGAAGACGAATCGTCCCGCAATGCAACCACCAAGTAGTCACACCTCCACCCCACACACACCTAACCTATCCACGAACATCAATGCCGAGAATCCATAACTTACTAAGTTAGACCCGTCCCATACAAGGCATGTGGTCGTACAGTAAGGCTCAGTTCAATGGCGCACAAAGTTAAGTCCTTAATTGACCAAGGCAAGACTTCCAATTTCTAACTAAGTCACAAAGACCATCATTCCCATCACATAGACCACCATGTCACACAGTCTCCACCACTTGCCTCAGTCCAAATCCTTTACCACCCAGTTGGTTTTAGTGCAACACATGCCATCACGATGTAATAACACATAGCACACAGTTTCACACAAAGTTCCATAGTCACTTAGTCATATTTAATATTTGCAACTTACATGTGATGTGAGACTCGCAGCATGGTTAAGCAATTGTACTCGCATCTAACCAACCCACGTTGGTGCTATAATATTACCAACTCATAACCAATCTAGGGTGACAAGGAAGTATGACATACAAGGCCAAGGTGTGATAACAATTTGGATAATAACTATGCCCAAAGCATTTAAATAAATAATTAAAGTAGAATGCAATAATTTACACAAAGTAATTTGAAAACTGGGTCCAAGATGATCAAAGGTATGACTTGCCTTGGAAAAGGTCTATGTAGTGGTCTTGATCTTGGGGTGCTCCTTCTTCCACAAAATTCCCGACGCGATCGACGTCTACTGCAAAAGCTAAACAAAACAAACAAAACAAATAAATAACAGAGGCAAAAGAAACTCCAAAAATTAAATAAAAATCTCAGATAATTAGAGCTTGAATTTAGACAAATTTAGAAATTTGAATGGGCTCAATCGGAGTTAGGATACAAAAGTTATGAGCTTTGGAAGATTGGAAATCTAAAAGAAACCCTAATTCTGATTTTCTGGAATTTCGGAATTACTTTTCTATTGAAAAATCGGATTATTGCGCAATGCTGACGTCATCGGAGACGTTGGGCGGGGTGACGACGGCTGGCAGTGGGTCCCACAGCCGGTGACACGCTCCGGTGATCGGGTCTACCGGCCTGGGTGGGGATCCGTGGGCGCCACGTGGGCTGAGTTGGACCAATCACGGCAGCGACACGTCGGCGGCGGGCCGATCTCGTGTCGACTTCGGGCGAACACGTGTGGTGACGGCTCGCGACACGGGGCGACACGCGGCGCGGCCGTGAGTGGCGAGCCACGTGGTGGTCGGGGCTGGCGGTGCTCGACCGTCCGACAACGGCGAACGCGCGTGTCGCCGAGGTGAGTGGTCTTGGGGCGTAGCCAGGTTATGCGCACATGTGGGTGCAATCACGGGTGGTCGGGGACGTCAGTGACCGGCGGCGAGGTTTAGGCGGCGGAGTGCTTCGGTACTGGTCGGACGTGGGCTCCGGTGAAGCTCCGGCGAAGTGGATGGCACCAGGAGATTGCTTATGCTCGTGCGATCTTTGGTGGTGCGATGGCGAGCTCAGACGTCAGCGACGGCGAAACGATGAAGAACAGAGCGGCGGCGAAAACCCTAGAACTCCAATCGCGGCGACGCTAGGGCTCGGGAGGGGATGAGGGTGGCGGCTCTGGGTTGCGGAGGTGATGGCGATCCTCGGGGGCTATTTATAGGGGCTGGGGTGCCCGGGATAAGGAATCCCTAAATCGAGTCCGAGAAGAACACGAAAACGATTTCGGAAATCCGGGGATAAGATTTGATTCGAGATATGATTTTAACAGAAACGGGTGCGGGGAGGTTTGGGATAGAATTTGGCACGTTTTCTAGAAGGGCTTTAGTTGGAAAGGAGGTGTTGTCGGATGGAGCTTTGAGCTCGGCAATGGCGGACGACTCGGGCGCTCGCGAGGAAGACGACGACGCGAGGAAGGCGGCGACGGCGTCGCGGGGCCCACACGCCGGCGGGGAGGCGGCGGCGCTTGGGCGAGGCGGGCTAGCGACCACATGAGAGCTGGGCGCTAGCGGGCGTCTTGCCTGCGGAAAGGAGATGGGCCGAGAGATTCGGCCCGAGAGAGGTTTCGAGATTTTAATAGTTTTTCTAATTTAGAAAATACGGAAATTCAAATAAGCAATAGAAAATAGCAAATGAACTCGGAAAAATTCTAGAAAAATCTAGAAAATATATCGAGCACATAGAACCCAAATAAAATAGTTTTGGCTATTGTTCATGTTGGGATTATTCACATTAAATGTTTTTATTGTAAAGTCAATATTAAGCTTTTGAAATTAAATTCAAATAAAACCCAAATGGTGAATTTTCTCCCTACTAACTATTAAAAGATTTTAAGCTCTGAAAATTGGGATGTTACAAACCTCCCCCCTTAAAGGAATCTCGACCCCGAGATTCAGGCTAGCTAGAGAAAAGGCTAGGAAACTCGGCTTTCAGCTCTTCTTCACGTTCTCACGTTGCTTCTCCTTCTGAGTGGTTGCTCCATTGAACCTTGCAAAAACGAGCAGTCTTGCTTACGGTGAGGCGCTGCGACATCCAAAATCTTATTGTTGCTCCTTGTAGGTAAGATCCTCCTTCAACTCAATTGATTCCAGCGGGCTTGCTCTTACGGCACACGAAGACACTTCTTCAATCTGAGACATGAAAGACATCGTGTACTCACTAACCATCGCGCGGCTCAAGCGATAAGCAACTTCTCCACGGCGTTCCAAAATCTTGAATGGGCCAACATACCTAGGGGCAAGTTTCCCTTTGGCATGAAACCTTTTGACACCTCTGAGCGGGGTCACTCGAAGATAAACGAAATCCTCGGGTTCAAAGCTGAGATCACGGCGACGATTATCAGCATAGCTCTTCTGCCTGGACTGAGCTATCTTCAATCTTTCTCTGATCATAGCCACTTGCTCTTCGGCTTCTTGAATGATGTCCGGGCCGAACACTGATCGTTCAGCTGTCTCTGACCAGTTCAACGGGGTTCGGCAGGCACGGCCATACAAAGCTTCAAATGGTGACATCTGCAGACTAGCTTGATAACTGTTGTTGTACGAAAATTCTGCATACGGTAAACTTTTATCCCAACGGGTAGCATTTGCTAGAGCACAAGCTCTCAGCATATCCTCCAATATCTGATTGACTCTTTCAGTCTGCCCATCTGTCTGTGGGTGATACGCGGTACTGAAATTCAGATGGGTGCCCAATGCTTCATGCAAACTTTGCCAAAAACGAGAGGTGAACTGCGATCCTCGATCTGATACTATCTTCTTGGGCACACCGTTGCTTTTTTTCCACGGTTGATGCAAGCGACTTTTTCACCTCAACTAGGCAGAAATTTGGAAGCCTATGTTGACGATCTAGTCATAAAAAGCATCAAATGACTTAATCACATCACCGACTTGCAAAAAACATTCGACAATCTCAGAAAGCACCGCTTGAAACTCAATCCTGAGAAGTGTGTGTTCGGAATCTCTTCAGAAAAATTGCTTGGATTCCTGGTCTCTGCATGAGGAATCAAAGCAAATGCTAAAAAGATAAAAGCCATCGTGCAAATGCGCCCTCCGACCATGAGGAAAGAAGTCCAGAAACTCACAGGATGCATGGCGGCTTTAAGTCGTTTCATCGCACGCTTGGGAGAAAAACGATTACCTTTGTTCAAACTTCTAAGGAAGCACGAGGGTTTCGAGTGGTCGGAAGAGGCTAACGCTACTTTTGAGGATATCAAGAGTTATCTTACGAGTGCTTTTGTTCTAGTTTCTCCGAAACCAGGAGACACTCTTAGTTTATCTAGCTGCCACACCACAGGCGGTGAGCGCAGTACTGGTCGTAGAACGTGAAAACGTACAACGACTGGTTTACTATGTAAGTGAAGTTTTACATGGGCCTAAGGAGCGTTACCCTCAGGTCCAAAAACTTCTATATGCTCTCCTTATGTCTTCGAGGAAACTGCGGTATTATTTTCATGCGCACAAACTAGCTGTGCCATTTGAGTTTCCCTTGGGAGCGATCCTCCAGAATAGGGAAACAGTGGAACGCATGAAAAAATGGTTAGTTGAACTTGGGGAGTTTGACATCCATTTCATGTCCCGAACGACCATTAAATCCCAGATCTTGGCAGAATTTGTCACCGAATGGACAAATCCTGAACCTGTTCAAGATCCCTAGTACCATTCCCACGACCACTGGACGATGTATTTTGATGGGTCACTTACTTTAAGTGGCTCGGGGGCTGGGGTGGTCATGAAATCTCCTACCGAAGAGACCTTAAAGTATATCATACAATTAAACTTTTAGGCCACTAACAATGTGGTAGAGTACGAAGGTTTGCTAGCTGATATACGAGCTGCGAAAGTGCTCTCGATTTGCCGACTACTCGTGAGAGGAGACTCTCAACTAGTCGTGAATCAAGTCAGAAAAGAGTACCAGTGCTCTAATCTGCAATGTCTCGGTACTTATCGGAAGTCTGAAAACTTGAAAACCA
The DNA here is from genome assembly GCA_036346255.1 of Ampelocalamus luodianensis. Lineage (NCBI taxonomy): Eukaryota > Viridiplantae > Streptophyta > Magnoliopsida > Poales > Poaceae > Ampelocalamus > Ampelocalamus luodianensis. The sequence continues at coordinate 65,166,497 of CM070622.1, read as the reverse complement.
TTTTCATGGTTTTGAGATACAATTCATCCCTCGAAAGGATAATCTTCTCACAGACCAGCTTGCTCGTATAGCTTTTCCTGATCTATAGTACCAAAAGGAGTCTTCTTGGAACAACTCCAGAAGTCGTCTTTGGTCGAAGAACCAGAGACACCTCCTATTGAGACAGCCTCTCTAGAATACGAGGATACCTGGATGACTCCTATCTACGAGTATCTTCAGATGGGTTTCGTACCTAACGATGATCTCGAGGCATATCGCTTATCCCGAAAGGCCAAATTGTATACTTTGGTCGAAGGAGTAATCTATAAACAAGGCACTGTGCTCATGCGGTGCATTCCACAGAGAGAAGGATTAAAACTCCTTCATGGCATACTTGGAGGTATCTGTGGGGCTTATGCTTCCTACAGAACGCTGGTCGGTAAGGCCTTTCAACAAGGTTTCTACTGGCCAACATCCCTCTACGATGCCAAAGAGCTAGTGAAAAAGTGTGTACAATGCCAGTTTCATAGCAGGCAAATACACCAACAGGCTCAGGCATTACAAACAATCCCTGTATCTTGGCCTTTTGCGACAAGGGGTCTCGATATCCTAGGACCGTTACCTAGAGCTCCAGGTGGTTTTGAGTTCCTTTTTGTGGCTATTGATACGTTCACAAAATGGATAGAAACCGAGCCTGTGACTGGGATAACAACAAAAGCAACAAAACGGTTCATGATGAGATGCGTGATTACTCGGTTTGGAGTTCCAAGTCAAATAATCACAGATAATGGTAAACAATTTTCAAGCGCAAAATTTCAGGAATTTTGCGACGAGTTGGGTACCAAGCTGTGTTACGGTTCCGTTGCTCACCCCCAAAGCAATGGGGCAGTCGAAAGTGCGAACGGCCAAATAATACAGGGAATCAAAACTCGAGTTTTTGACCAGCTTGTCAAGCGCTCGAGGGCTTGGGTACAAGAATTACCCTTAGTATTATGGGTAGTTCATACGACTGCTAGTCGGGCTACAGGTAAAACACCCTTTTTCTTGTTTTCGGTGTCGAAGCCATGCTTCTGCCAGATCTAAAGATCAGGTTGGCACAAGTCAAAAAATTTAACTACTCCGCCCAAGAAAAACTTCGAGTGGATGACATTAACCTTCTCGAAGAGAAGAGAAACCAAGCTTTAATTCGTTCAGCGGTCTACCAATAAGCCCTACGCAGATACTACGATCGTAAGGTCCAACCTCACAGCCTCAATGTAGGTGACTTGGTATTGAGGTTTATCCAATCCCAGTCTAATCGGAACATACTTTCCCCCAAGTGGGAAGGTCCTTACACTGTGGTCAAAGTTACGCGTCCAGGTTCGGTATGACTAGCAATGGAAAAAGGTCAGGTTCTCTCAAACTCTTGGAACATCAACCAGTTGTACAAGTTTTATGTGTAACAAACCACCACAACAATAAAGTATCAGGTTTTTTTCTATCTTTATTGTCTTACTTTGAGTAGTGCTTTTTCTAATCTTTCAACCATTTTTATACGCTCAGATTTTTTACACTGGTCGAAGGAAGGTCACAACAACTAGTCGAAGTCTTTCCTCTCTGCACGTGGTCCTGCCCGCTAGAAGGAACTTCCTAGTATCACCTTGTTCCTAACTTTTGCTGCCAATATAAAGATGTTGAGCTCAGAAAACATGGCCGAATGATTTTAAGCCAACTCTTGTCACTTTAGTTTATTTCTTCATTTTGAAAAATCATAAGCGAGTGCACTCTTGAGATTTATTTGATGCTTTTGGTAAACTCGGTCAGTTCTAACCAGGGTTAACAATTTCGGTAAAATTTCACCAAAATTTCAAAAAATTTGTCCATTTCGTCACTAGCCGAGAGAAACTGCTTTCGTTCAAAAACATTCAGTCAGTTTGAATTTTGGCCCGGCCCAAGTGACTCACCGACCAGCCCACCCTATTGCCTTGCTCTAACCACAACCTCCCGTGCGGCTGTGCCCCTAAATCCTGATTTCCCCTCGCTTCTTCCACTCCCTCCTTGTCCTCTACTCTCCAAGCGGAGGCGGCGACGCAACCAGGAGTCCAGGAGCACCGGGCAGCCTACGGCTCCGACTCAGAGCCTCCAACCTCAGACGCCATGGCCACCACCGACCTCTACCTCTCCGTCACCCAGCAGACCGGCTTCACCATCCACCTCGCCGCTGCCTTATTCTCCCCTTCCTCCTCCGCCTCCGGCGCTGGTGTAGGCAACGTCGTGTTTTCCCGCTCTCCCACCACGTCGTCACCAGCGTGGGCGGCGCCACCTGCGACTAGCTCGCCTCCTCCCTCGGAGGCGCGGGTCCAGGCGCGGCCGAGGTCCTTCATGTGCTCGCCGAGCAAGTGGTGCAACTTGTGCTCGCCGACGCGTCCGGCGCCGGCGGCCCGAGCGTCGTCTTCAACAACAAAATCCATGGCAGTAATCAGAGACTCAAATGCTTGCCTCTAGAAAAAATCTACAGAAAGTTACAAAAATGTTTGAAAAAGATAAAGAAAACCTTGAAATGTTTTCTTGCTGATGTGTTTTTAGCAGTAGAAACTTTTTCATGGTCTTATACTACAGTATAAACTGCTAGTGTGCATGTGCTTAACATGGTTTTGCTTATCCTTGCTGTTCCAAACTTCCAATGTCCAGCATTCCAAATTTTGTCCAAATTTCAATCACCGGTTTGAACTCTGTACCAAAATTTTGGACCGAAATTCTAAAATATCGGTGGTTTCATCCCCGGGCGAATTTTTTTCAAAAACAAAAATGTTAACCCTGGTTCCAACTGGTCGGAGGAAGAAACACACCTAGTCAAAGTCTCTCCTCTCTGCACGTGGTCTTGCCCACTAGAAGGAACTTTCTAGCGTCGTTCTGTTTCCAACTCTTGCTACCAGGGAAAACCTATCGAGTACACCAAAAAAGGTTGAACAGATTTTTAAGATCCTCTAGATGTTTTTCTAACTCAAGTTGTCATTCTTGATTTGATTAATCTGGTCGGAAATGGTAACATCACCTAGTCGAAGCCTTTCCTCTCTACATGTGGTCCTACCTACTAAAAGGAACTTCCTAGCGTTGATTCGTTTCTACTCTTTCGACCAGTGCAAGATAATCGTGATAAAAAACTATAAGTTAACCAAATCTCTCTGTTTTTAGAAACCCCTTTTTCACTATTTACTTAGTTTATTCATATAAACTAAGCAAATAGCCGGGGGCTAGGATAAAATTATAAAAATAACTTCAATTCTTAGTCTTAGTTTCTTTTTTCATTCATTATCTTATGAGTTAACTGACTACTCGACAAGATGATTTGCAGGAAAAATGAGGGAGAAAGGAAGGATTATACATATCAAGTCTAATCATCATCCTCATTCATTATCTTATGAGTTACTAACTACTCTACGAGATGATTTGCAGGAAGAAAAGGAGATCATATATATCAACAAAGAGCTTGTCTTTATAGGTTTCTTTTACATATTACTCTAACGAAGGAGATCCTATTTGCATCTCCTCCGCGACCTTGTCGCCAACCTACTGCATGTCTTCAATCAACCGCTCTGCTTCTGCTTCAGTGCAGTCGAAGTCGGCTTCAATTTAATGAGGGTTAAGGTTGGGGGTCACGAGCTTTAAGTTTTGCTAAAATATAACTTACAGCCCCTTTGACCACTTCCTTTATCGAGTCGGTCTGGTTGGTCTTCAGAGTGATCACCAACTCTTGCAAAGTACCGACTTGCTCCCCAATGGCACTCGTATGGGCAGCTATCGTGTCTCCACGAAGAATGACCTCTTCAGCACGTAGCCCACCGAGTACATTGTTCAAAAGAGAGATGTTGTCTTGAAGATTGACCTTCGTCGACTTCATCTCCTCCTGGGTACAAGTCGAAGCCTCGTGGAGTCATTTTATTTCGACCAATCGCTCTGAAAGGAGTGAGGTCGGCCAGATAAAATAACCCTTAGGAGATGGAAAAACCAATTTGGTAGCAGGTAAAGAATTACTTACCTGCTAATTGAGAATCCAGTTTCTCAATTTCTTGATCTTTGTCCTTGGTGATGCAGGAGATCTCATCAACAACCAAAGTCTTTTATCTAACCTCGGTTTGAAGAGTTCCCACCTCGGTTTGAAGAGTTCTCGCTTCGATCTCTTTTTCTAAAACAAAAGTTAAGAAGGCGAAGATCAATATCATAAGCAGTCGTAAGTCCAGGACTCACTATTTATTTCTTCCTACAACTATTGAGTCACAGAGTTTGCCTCCCGAAGCTTCTTCAAAAGGTCATATCTTTCTTCCCTTAGCCTTTTTGTCTCGGCTTTTTCATAGTCGAGCGAATCAGCTAAGGTCTTTTCGTCACTCTTAAACCTGCAAAGGTTAAAGGTAGACATGAACACAGAGCCAAGTGATTGTAAGTAATTCTACGACCACCCTCATAGTCGTAAGTTTTTCAATGACAATCTTCTACAGTAAGTGTTTCTACGACAGCATGCCAAGTCGTAAGATTTTCTCGATAACTTCCATGAGTACTATACAAGTAGTTGAAATATAAAGCGACTACGAGTATTAATGACTTATCATCTATCTACCTATTCGCAAAGTACTGCTTTCTCTTGTCGTAGCTTGACAATTTGTCGATTGTATTCACAAATAGTGGCATTTGTTCCAAAGCATTCTGCAAAAGAGGAAGACAGTGAGAAGCGAGGAAAAACCACACATATGGGTATCGTCAGATACTTACATTCATGTCGTCTGAGCAAACATGGATACAATCGTCACCGAATTCTTCAGCCCATCCATCTTTTTGATACGGTCCCGCCAGACCTTTTCAAGACGCTCGTCATTAAAAATATCCCCACTGTCGAGAATATCCTTTGGGTGAGGGGATTGGTCATGGGATCTAGTGGTAGAAGACTCCACAATGGAAGCGGGGCCAAATAAATCAGAACAAAAGTTGAAGTACTCCACTTTCTCTGATTCAGTGATGGCAGCTTCTCCTCGAGGACCGGGAGGAACATCCATGATGACTTCATTCCCGGTGTGGTGATCAGATGATCCACCGCCTTGGCCAGAGATTTCTACCGCTGCTTCCGCCGTCTCCGTCTCCACGACTACCTTAGTGGTCGTAGCAACATCAGCAGCAATAGCTTCCCACCACGGGAATAGCGGCTGACCCTTCGACCACTACCGCTATCATTCCTTCATTTACTGAAGAAGTAGCAGTGGGTTTCTCAATAGAAGCATCCTCGTGGACTGAAGGAGTTGGGCTAAGATCACAAAAAAGAGAGCACGTTAAGATCGTGAAAAACAAAAGGGTAAATACTGTTCTTACACTTTTGCCTTTTCACATACCTCTGCGTCTTGGACTTAACTAGGAATTTAGAAACAACCTTCTCGACAGAAGATTTCTTCGACTTTTTCTCGACCCCTCTTGGTTGGAACTCAAGTAGGAGGATAGGAGTCACTGCTTCTCGAGCTTCCTGACTCCCCGGGTGGCTGAGACCTGTCTCGACCACCTTAAGAGCGCTGCTCCCCTCAACCTCAGACTCTGCTGGAGTAGCAGTTTCCTTCACAAAAGACATGAAGTTTTTTCAGTTCTCCTTTTCTAGCTGCTTGACAAAGCCACGAGAGGCAGAAACTGCGAAAGTCTTATTATCGTAATAGAAGGGTACCTTGGCCATGGGGCTTTGTGTTTAAGAGATATGGCTGCTTCAGCCGCCCTTGCCTTGGCCGCAGCAGCCATGTCTGCAGCAAATTTTGCAAAAGGCTTGCTCGGAACAACTGTAACATCCCAATTTTCTGAGCTTTAAAATCTTTTAAATAGTTAGTAGGAAAAAAAGTCACCATTTGATTTTTATTTGGCTTTAATTCAAAAGCTTAATATTGGACTTTAGTATCAAAAAAATTTAATATGAATAATCTCAACATGAACAATAGTCAAAACTATTTTATTTGGATTCTATGTGTTCAGATATATTTTCTAGAATTTTCTAGAATTTTTCTGAGATCATTTGCTATTTTCTTTTGCCTATTTGAATTTCTGCTATTTTGTAAAATAGAAAACTAATTAAAATCTCAGATTTCAGATTGGGCCGAATCTCTTCAGCCCAATCTTCCTTTCCCGCGCACGTGGCCCACTTGCAGCATAGACGCGTGCCGCCTCAGCCCAGCCCGCTCGGCCTTTGCCTTCGCGTAGCTCAGCGTTAGCGCGTGCCTATGAGCCTCGCTGACGCATGGGCCCGCACCTCCGTCCAGCTGCCGGGTGGAGCCGCGTGAGTCGTCATCTCCGCGTCGCCTTCCTCTTCGCATGTTCGAAGCTGAGTCCGCCATGGCTACGCTTCCAAACTCCGTCCGACAATGGAAAAAAATCCCAACTAAACCGCCCCGGATTTCTTTGGCAAATCCTATCACCGTTTATCCCGCACTCGTATCTGTTTTCAATCGGGATCAAATCGAACTCTATCGCCTAGATTGAACAAACCCGAGGATATCCCAAATTGGGGATTCCTTATCCCGTGCCGCCCCGGCCCTATAAATAGGTTCCCGAGGTTCGCCCTGCCCTCTGCAACCCAAAGCCGCCATCCACTTCACCTCGAGTGCCCTAGCGCCGCCGCGATTGGAGTTTTGGGGTTCGGTAACCGAAACCCTAAAAGCTTCAATTCCATCGCCGCCGGTGACGCCCTGCCTCCGGGGTCTGCATCATCGTCACCTCCGTCTCTGTAGCCTCTTCGCACACCTCTCCGTTTTGTTAGGGCGCCGCTGGAGCTCGTCGCCGACAAGAACCGTGTGTCGTTCTCCGCTCTGACCACAATTCCGGCCAACTTCGTTGCACTCCGGTGTCAACTCGAGTACCTCCAGGTGCGCAATAGCAAGGGCTATCCAGTGCGACCATCCACCCTCGCCGGCGAGCTACCATTCGCCGTTGCCGTACTGTAACACCCCAGCTCATCATTGAGCCTAGAATGCTACTGAAAATAAATTAAACTAAAACTAATTACCAATTTTCGGTAGAACCTCCTTTGTATAGTCAACTATACCGATGTTCTAACAATTAATCATGGCAATTAACAATAAACTCCATATTCAGGTTTACTCAAGCATGCAAGATAATCGAATAAACATAATCAAGACATGCTATTCTCATTAATCAATTAATCTGATACTCAAAACCATCCATGAGTGATTCTCAGGCAGTTTACTTATTTCTGAAATAAAACTAAATGGCAATCGCCTTAAGGTTGTGAGGTAGTGAGTGCAACCAACATCTACTCCCTCCCATGCATGTCGTTCCTGCCAGTTGTATCTAAAACATATCAAAGCAAGAGTGAGCCCAAAGACTCAGCAAGTATCAACAAGGCTAAAACAAGTTCGCAGTCATAGCATCAATAATCCACAATAACATTACACTAATCATAGCTTTCATACTTATGGAATGCGATCAATGCAATGCACCTTTTGACCTTTATCTCTTTTCGCATTTTACCGGTAATACGGGGTATACAACCGTCGATGTATACCCTTGCCTGTGCCCTCAGGCACAGGGACCAAGAGCCTATACTCCACAAGTATAGGGACCTTTGCCCATCATCTTCATGATGGGGACCTCTTTACTCATTGTCCACATTCCACGAATGTGGGGACCTCAAGCCCATCATCTACATGATGGGGACCTCAAATATGCATAGGCACCACGTGACCAAGCCTCCAATATGATAGCATGATGCACATGAACAAAACTTTAAACCATCATACATATGTATTCACAACAACGTCATACATGAATAAACTTATTTATACTTCTAGCATTCCTCATCATTGATATTCATAGCATTCTAACATTCATGAATAGCACATATATTCATAATACTAGCAACATAAACAATCCCTCATGAATAACAATTAATCATATCACAAGTTTTCACCATCCTTAATCGTACATATCACACTATCAACCATGCATAGTTATTACGCATCAAAGTACTAGCACCCTCTATCAAACATTCATAATTATTCTCTCAATCAGAGTACTTGCATTCACCAAGATAAATTGGAACTCATCATAATAACATCCATGCATGGCTATTATGAGCCAAACACAAACAGTCACAGCATACAAGCATAATTATACGATAACCCGAATACTTGCCTCAACCGTGCGAGAACGGTGGACGCGAAGAGGGCACTGCCTCTGGGATCACGCTCCCACCTGAACACAAAGATAACCCAAACTAAGACCAACATACAGGACCCAAAACATAAATAACAACACAATTGAACTCGCTAAACTCCCAAGCGTTTCCAATCTTCCAACTTCTAGCGATCGATTTAGTGTTCACTGCGAACAGTCAACTTATAAAATACATAACTTTCTGCTCAGGAGTCCAAATAAGATGTTATAATACTTTCTCTAAAGGTAATTAAATTATCTAAATAAACTTAGTTGGGGAGCCCTTCTGACTTTGCCAAATACTGCCCCTACCAGGCCAATCTACAGAGCAACAATTATCACGTTGGGTTCTCTGGACAGTTCACTAAAACCATCATAACTGTTGCTACGAAAGTCCAATTCTTGTGTTCTTTACTTATTTGAAAAGGTATGGAAATTACCTACATTTTTCGTTATATTAAGATCCCCTTATTTTCCCTTTAACTAACAGTTTTATCCAGTTTTCTATAGACTGTCCCAATGCTGACAGATCAGCAGGACAGCGATACTAAAAAATTCATAAATCCCTAACCGTTAATCGGATTTAGGCGTTCTTGGCGGCCACTGAAAGCTAAGAACATTATCTACATAACTCTAGGAGACCAAAACTCCTAATTCGGCCTCTAAACACACGAAACTGACTGCGCAATAATCTGGACAGAACGCAATCTATTAAACCGACGCAAATCAATCTACCAAACGACATCAACCGCAACTACTACGCATCAACCAACGAAGAACACGTGACGTTACCCTTGTAGAATCGTAGCAAGATGATGAACTCTCCCCGCGAAGTTGATCTCCTCTCCTTTCTTCACTTGATCGGCAGTAGGGAGCACCGACGGCGAGGAAGGGAGGCACCAATGGAGGGGGCACCACCATGGAGGAGAGGGCATGCTATAGTAGTCATGCTACAGTGACGGCGGCGGCACTATAGCTACAGTGCAGCTAGGGTTTCCCCCTTCCTTTTATTGGTGGCTGACCCCTCATGGGCCTCCTAGGCCAAGGCCCGAGGCCCAAGTTGCCGAAGAACTGCAGAAACCCCCCCTTTTTATGTTTAATTTCTCTTTTGAACGCTTTCTTTCGTAGAATAAATCGGAGTATTACATTAAAACCCCTCTTTCTCCTGTTCAATCGCTTTGCTTAAATAAATATTCTCCTGATTTAATTATTTTCTCCCGATTTAATTTTTGGGGTATTACACGTACAAACTCGAGCGCCACCGTCGTTTGTCGTCCACGTCACGTTCACGTGGCTCGCCACATTAGGTCCAGCGCCAACGTGTCGTCTCGCGTGACGTCCTCGTCAGCTTGCGCGTGTGCACCTGAGTCAGCGCCCTGGTCAGCAGCCGCCGCTGACGTGTCGCGCTGGGGTTGGTCGAGATCGGATCCACGTGGCAGTCCACCGGTCTCCAGATCCCGAGGCTCGGTAGACCTAGTCTACCGTGAGCCGTATGGCTAACGTGTGGGTCCCACACGTTAGAATTTCCCTTTTATTTTATCTTATTCCCGAAATTCCTTGTTGATGTCATGCTTGCGCAATAATCTGATTTTTCTGTTAAGAAATAATTCAGAAATTCCAATAATTCAGTTTTTAGGGTTTTCTTTTAGATTCAAACTTCCAAAGCTTATATCTTTTGCATCCGAACTCCGATTGAGCCCATTCAAATTCCTAAATTCATCTAAATTCGAGATCTATTTATCTGAGATTTTTATTTAATTTTTGGAGTTTGTTTTGCCACTGTTATTTATTTATTTTGTTTATTTGCTTCGTTTACGAGTAGACATCGATACGTCGTGGAATTTTGGAGAAGAAGGAGCACCTCAAGATCAAGACTAGTACCTAGACCTTTTCCAAGGCAAGTCATACCTTTGATAATATTGAATCCCAGTTTTTTTTAAAAAAAATACTTTGCTTCAAATTATTGCATTTAATTTAAAGTATGTATTTAAATGCTTTTGGGTATAGTTATTATGCAATCTGTTATAACCACTTTGGCTTTATATGTCATAATCTCTTGTCACCCTAGATTGGTTTATTTAGTTGGTATTATCGTAGCACCAATGTGGGTTGGTTAGATACGAGTAGATTGCTTAACCATGCTACGAGTCTCACTTATCATTTGAGTTGCAATTATAACTTTGACTAAGTGACTATGGAACTTTGTGTAAAACTATGTGCGCTATGTGTTCTTACTTTGTGATAGCATGTGTTGCACTTAACCAACAGGGTGGGAAAGGATTTAGACTGAGGCAAGTGGTGGATACTGCGTGATATGGTGGACTTTGTGAATAGGAATGATAATCTTTGTGGCATAGTTAGAAGATGGAAGTCTTGCCTTGGTCAGTCAAGGACTTAACTTTGTGCGCCATTGAACTGAGCCTTACTGTATGACCACATGCTTGATGGGACAGGCCTAACTTAGTAGGTTATGGATTCTTGGCATTGATTACTCAGGTTGTAGGTTAGGCTATGGGTGGAGGTGTGTACTACAAGGTAGTCGCATCACGGGGCGGTTCGCCACCAACGATGTGTGTTATGCTAAAGCACTTCGTTTGGGTTGGTATAGCGGTTTGTAAGCACATCGGGAGTGTCAATGTTGAGATGAAGTTTCTGAACCGTTTTATTATGATTAGTGTTTGTAACACTAGTTGTATCGTGTGGGTAAAGTGTACAACCTCTGCAGAGTGTTAAACAATCTATTCGAATAGCCGCGTCCGCGGTCATAGACATGCTCGGGGATTTCACACGAGGGGTAGTTTTTCATAAAATGTTTGGGATGGGAGCTATGTGATCTAAGTCATATGGCTATGTGAAATAATCTGCTTAGCTTTGTGTCTTTGTGAAAATAATTGTTAAATTACTATTGTCTATTTGTATTGAATTACATTTCAAACTATTATTGTATTCCATTGCAAATATTGCTTTCATGCAAAAGAACCACAGAAGCCTTTTCTTTTGGAATAAGCCTACATCTATAAATTGTATTCTGTGGTATGATTTGCGAGTACGGTTGTGTACTCACGCTTGTTGTAAAACTTGCGCCCAAACCTATAGAAGAGGAGGAGTCTACACCTGCTTTTGAGGAATAGTTCATCGAAGGTTGCTGATCGTTAAGGTTTGGATCCCAATTGGTTGCCTGTGGTGAATTGATGGGATCTACGTTGAAGTTATTTCTGTTCTGCTGCTATTTTATTCTCTGTTAGCCCTGTGTGGCTCAATAAATATAAACTCGACCTGTGTTGACACTGTGTGCACTAGCATGATCCTGGACTAGTGCATTATACACAGAGGGTCCAGAATCGTAATTTTGGGTCCCGACAACAACCGGGCTCGAGCTTGTGTTATCCTTGTCAACGACTTTCGCAAGATGACGTCTTTTGGTCAGAGGAGCTTTTACTTGCTCCGTTTCTGCCAGTGCCCCAATAACCACCAATTTGACCTTCGCGTCGTCTTGGTGGTCTTCCACACCTACCTTCTGTTAAAGTTAGAAAAAGAAAACATAACTAGATGGTCGTAGGTAATCCTATGATCATTCTCTAGTCGTAAATTCTTTTTACGATCAGTTCATAGTCGTAAGTTTTTCTACGACAAAAACTCCTAGTCGTAAGTATTTCTACAACTATAAAAGCCTAAAGATGAAGTCGATTTTTGATTAACTTTAGGTGTTCCTTCTTCTCCTCTGCGGACAAAACCGCCAGGATTTGAGGAGCCACCACATTTGGGGGACTTTTCTCACAAACGAGCTAGACACGGGCGTCAACCTCCTCTTGTGAAAGATCTATGCAAGTAGACAAAATATTCAGCAGACCAGTCCAGGATTAACCAAAACGAGAGCCCAAAAGTAATAATTTCACTTACCCTCCTCGTAATCTCTGGTCGGGTCTATTGTCCCTGAGTACCTCCACATAGTAGGAACTCGTTTCTTCCGAGGGCTAATATGGCGCGTGATGAAATCCTTCACCATGTGCCATCCAGTGAGTCCCTCCGCCTTCAAGTCCTTGATAGATTGAATATGTTCAAGATCTCTGGGAGTCAAATCCGAGGAAGAAATCCTCTCTGCAGCATTCCCAGCAAACGAGAGGCTATCTTCGTTGGTGATCTCCCAGTAGAACCACTTCTTTTTCCACCCCAGTCATGATGACGGGGTAAACATCTCAATATACTCCCTCGACTTGCCATCGTGGAGCTTCAGACCACAACTTCCGGCAATCCCAGCTTATCGGGCCATTCCATAATAATACTGAAAGAGCTCGAGGTCCGCCAGAATACCCAGGTATGCCTCACATAAGTACACGAACACACTTAACATGGTGATAGAGTTGGGACCTAGGTTCACCAATTCCACCCCAAAGTGCTCAAGTACGAGCGTGAGAAAAGGGTGAGCAGACAATCGGAAGCCGCATTTGCAATACGCCTGGAATACAGGGATTTGATCTAACTCCCCTGACGGCCAATGTTGCCCAGCAGCAGAAATCCATTTCACGAGTACCTTTTCTGGAATCTTCCCAGCGGTGACCAAAGCTTTCATCTTCACATTGTCCATCTCTGATTCGGCCCACTGGGAAACGGTTCCAGCCATCTTTCTCAAGAGAGGGAGGTTTGTATTTGGAAATGCTTCAAAAAAGTGTACAGTTTTGCTGGCGACGGAGAAGGCGAGAACTTGATGAACAGTCGAGGCGGATTGGGGAAAAGGTAAGAACCCTAAAGTCACCCCTGCGGTCAATTTTTATAACCATGCGCTTGAAATGAAACGCCGTGGAAATTCAATGGTTCCCACCGCTTCGGGAATTGCTCTAACTGACAGATTTTCTTAAATTTGCCTGTTCGAGAAAACCAAGGTTATCTTCGCACCTCAAGTGAAATTACCTTCTTGACCAAGTATATTTTTGGTCAATTGAAATACCAGTCAGAAAAATTTTACTTCCGATTACCATATTTCGACCACATCGTAGTTGTAAGGTTTTCTACGACTACCCTGTAGTCGTAGGGTTTTCAATAACTTTCTTGACCAAGTATATTTCTGGTCAAATGAAATACATGTTGAAGAGCTTTTCCTTCGACCCTCACTTTACAACCACCTCGTGGTTGTAAGAACATCTACGACTCCTTTTCTATGTAAGTTATTTTCACTTGAAGCTAGGGGGCTATATGACGAGGATCTAATAATTCTCATTTTATTATTTATCTGTAATGTAACATCCCTAATTTGCGAGTTTTTGAAATTTTCAAAAGTTTTAAAAGCAAGCATTTGGTTTAAGTTGCTAACAGCTTAAATTGAAATTTAGAAATAAAAAACCCTTTAAATTGAAATAATCCAACTTCAATTAAACCAAAAAGTTAGTTTATTGGAGTTTTCTGGATTTTACTTGGATTTTAAGCCTTTATTGCATTTTCTGGATTTTAATTTGGCTTTTCCTTTTTGTTTGAAGCCAAAACCTATTTTGTTTGCAAACTTAAAAACTAAAGTATGGCTAATAGTATTTTTATTAAGTTCTAAATAATTCTTGGGATTTCTGTGAATTTTCCTAGAATTTTTAGACTCTATTAACTATTTTCTAAAAGTCTTTTTTTCTTTTTCGGGATTTCTTTAATCGGAAATCTATTTAATTTTCCCTAAGGCCTTTGGGCCGAAACCCACCCTTCGGCCCGCTTCTTTTTCTTTCGCGTGGCCCAGCTCCGTGGCCCGCTCACCGCGCGCGCCGCACCCCCCCTTCTCGGGCGCCGTCCGATCGCAATCGGACGGCTCAACCTCCGCCACGCCTTCCTCCACCTCCCACCGTCCGATCGAAATCGGATGGTTCCCGCTCGTCGTCCTCCCCGGACCCCCCTCTTCTTCCTCGCGCGGCCGTGCGCAGCACGCCGCCGCGTTTCTCGCCGACCCCGCCTCCCCCTTGCCTAGCCCTAGCCTCGCGCGCGCCGCCCGCCTCGCTCGCGCGCCGTGTGCGCGCCTTTTCTCCCCTTTTCCCCCTTTTCTCCGCGGACAAAGCCGCACGCCGCCACCATGGCCGCCCGATAGCCCCCTCCCCTTCCTCCTCCTCCGGGCCTCCCCGAGCTCGTTAAAAGGGAGCCCTGGATCGCCTCCCCTCCTCTCGGTTCCCCTCATCCCTCCCCCTCTCTCGCCCTCCTTCGCCCCCTTTTTCGCTTTTCCTCGCCGCCGACCGAGCTCCGCCTTCCCGCCGTTTGCACCGCCACCTCTTCTCCTCCGCCGCCTCCGACCCTGCCGCCGGCATCGCCGCACCGAGGGCCACCTCGGGCGTGCATCCCCGACCCCGGAGACCCCCCGGAGCGACTTCACCGCCTTCAACCGCCGCCGCCTCCGCTTCTCCTCCTCGCCGCCAGCCATCTAGCGCCGCCGCGTCCTCGGGACCGCGCGCACCAACATCGCCGCGCTCTCCTCTTCCCGTAGGTACTCTCGCCACCGGCCGCAGCGCAACCAAATGCCGGCGAGCCATCAGGCCCTGAGCTCCGCCGGATCGGGTGCCGACTTTGTCACCACCTCGGCGCCACGTCACGGGCCACGTCAGCCTTCCGCTGATGTGGCAGCCCAGTCAGTGCCGCATGGTTTTTCTGGATTTTTCAGTTGGAAATTATTTCGGCCGGAAATTTAAAATCCCCTCGCTGACGTCAGCTGGCGCAATAATTCGAATTTCCTTTGGAAAAATAAATCAGAAATTGAGGAAAATCCAATTTTCTTCATTTTATGTGTTTTCCAAACTTTGGAAGGCCATAACTTTTTCATTCGAACTCCGATTCGAGTGATTCAAATTTGTAAATTCATATAAAATCCCCCTCTTGCTGTTAGTACTAGTTTGGTATTTATTTGGAATTTATTTGGAGTTGTTTTATTTATTTTGTTCTTTTTGCACGTGTAGAAATCGGCTTTTCAGAAGATTTCTCGGATCCGACGACGGAAGCACCTCAACTCTTCAACGAAGGCAAGTCATAGACCTTTGATCATATTGAAACCGTCTTTATAAAACTATATTGTTTTATATAAACGTGCATTGCTAGTTTATGTATTAAATTGTTTCGGGAGTAGATAAATGCCTAATTGATGTATACCTCCTTGATAAATTGCAAATGACATGTACCCTTGAATGACATGAACCCTTGGACACCTTAGGAGGGTTTATACTAGCTGGACATTGATAAATTACCAACACGAGTATCGTATTATGCTTAGCCATCCTATAGTTGTACGTTGGCACTCATGACCACATGCTCATATGAATAAACTTGATTAACGGAATTATGGAATTGTGGCGCGGCCACCTTGTTAAAAGATGTTGTGCCAAGGCTAGGGTGGTCTTTGGCCGGGTTGAACTGAAAATATTTTATGCTCGGACGAGTGGATGGTGGTAAGTGTGGGTGTCGTAACGCACATTGGGACGTGGATTAGTCTCGCATGAGCAGCCAACTAAGGACTTAACCTTAAACCATTGATCTGGGTCACATCGTGCAACCACATGTCCAGGATGGGGTGGACCTGGCCTAATAATTAGCAATGAGCTGGCTAGGTTCTGTTGCGGTGGAGCGTGCTGAATCGCTGGCGCAAGAGGGGGCACGAATCTAGTGGGTGCGAAGCTCGTTAGAAGCGAAACCTTAGCGGGCAGCTCTTAGCCAGTTCAAAGCTTTGTAACGGCCTTGTGATAATCTCTTAGTCGCACGCCTCTGGGCGTGAAACGCCCGACAATAAGATGATTATCTCTTGTGGGTAAAGCTGCACAACCTCTGCAGAGTGTATAAAAACTATTCGAATAGCCGTGTCCCCGGTTGTGGACATGCCCGGAGATTTCACGCAAGGGGTAGATGTTTTCTTTAAAATAGTGGAATTGATGGTTTGGATGGAAAGGTTGGGTTGATCTTTAGTTGTTTCAAAGAACTGAATTACTTATGTACTAATCTTTTAAGTTGTGCTTTCAATCTACTTACGGTATTTACTATTAAATGTTGCTTTCTGCAAAAGAAAACATAAAGCCATCCTTGTCTAGCCTCGCATGAATAATAATTGCATACATTTCCCTATGACTTGCTGAGTACATTCAAAGTACTCACGGCTTGCGCCCTGTGTGATTAATCCCCACAGAAGAACCAGAGAATTCAGAGTTTTATGAAGAGGAGTATCCCGAAGACTTTGCGAACTAGGTCACGTCCTCCACTCGATTGCCTGTGGGCATGTCTCGTGGCCACCACGAGATATTATGTTTCTGCTGCAAGTTGTATTTTGTTGCTAAGCCCTGCGTGGCGCACTCTGTAAGACTTGACCATAAGGTCCCTTTTGCTACTAAGTAATATTAATTTGTCCGCTTCATCGTTATTTTGTTGTATGGTTGTGATTACACCGATGTTGTAACTGTGCGAGCTAGCTACTGATCTGGGACTAGTTCGGAATGCACAGAGGGTCCTGGGGTTGTATACCCGGGGCTCCGACATGTAATTAGCACTATGGGTAAATATGACATCATACGGCTTTAGATATACTCCTTATAGTCTTAAGGGAGAAACCAACCAGGTTAATGGACTTCTACGATCACCCCCATAGTTGTAAGTCCTTCTACGACTACCTCGTGATTGTAAGTTCTTCTACGATCACCCTTGGTCATAAGTCTTTCTACGATCGTACCCCGGTCGTAAGCTTTTCTACGACTACCCCCTGGTCGTAAGTCCTTCTACGACCAGCTCAGCTACGACTACCCCGTAGTTAATTGGGTCCACTTGCCTGTAGGCTCAATTGATTACGGGATCTGAGCAATAAATATACGCTGTTATTCTCTGAAGTAACTGCATGTAATTCACCATTATCTTTGACTAGTAACTGCTAGGCGACGTGGGGAGGTTATTACTCTGGTGATTACTACCATTATTATGTCTATTATACAGAATAATGAGCCGCCTCTTGACCTGGAACGACTACCTCTTTGCGCTCTATAAAAGGGATTCAGTCAGAGAGAATAGGGGAGGGCCGATTGACATAGGAAATCGGAGAGGGACAATCTGGAGCACAAGTATTAGACTTTACCTTGATTGTAACAGTAACATCATGAGGAGAAATTAAAACTTTTCTTGCATCTTGCTATTTTCGAACTTTTCTGTAATTCTTGTTCAAGAATTGTGGAAATCAAAAACTTCAATCTCCCAATTGACTAAAGTCATGACCCTCTTTTTCAATCCTTGTCAAAATTTGTGTCCAACCTCTGAAAATATTTTTCCTGGGTTCTAGGGATGTTGTGTGACTCCTTTGAAAAATTTCACAATTTTTAGAAATTGGTTGAATATTTTAAGAGGCAAGTCAAACCTGTTGACCCTTAGTCAAACCCTAATCAGAATCTTGAAGAATTTCTAGGGAAATATGCTTTGCATAAAGCCTTTGGAAATTTTATACAAGTTCAATTCTAGAGTCAGCAAGTTCCTGTAAAAATTTCAAAATTTTTGGAGTTAGTTTGCTACCTCTAAAAATTCTTTCAAGTTTTCAGCTTATTTCAAACCCTAATTCAAAGTCCTGTTTGGGTTTGAGTCGAACTCGAGCCCAAATCCCCTTTCTGGTTGAACCCAACCACCTCTCGCAGCTGGGTCTGCCCGTTTAAGCGCGCATGGCATCTCAGCCGTTGGATCTTTATCGGGCGGTCCTCGTTCGTGTGAACGTTCGGACTACTGAACTTTAGATTCAATCGAGGTCGTCCATTTCTAATCTAACCATCGTTTGTGTTTGGACCCGTGACTGTGGGTTTGACTCGACCTACTCATTCACTTTGGACTCAAGCCACTTTGGTTTCTTTCACTGACTGGTGGGCCCTTCGTCGTTGCTAGTCATCTTCTTCGCCGCGTGCGTGCGCCATGGCACAGAGGAGGCAGTGCATTGTCACCTCCTTGGAGTCTTTCAAATGGCTCTTTGCCGCTAAGCATTAAATGCGAAGCAGGTTTTCGCCCCAAAGTCTCATTCCTACCTGCTCCCGTCGCTTCTTTTCGCCCATGGCAGTGCTTGGGCCGAGCTCACCCGTGGAGCCTTGTCTTTGCTAAAACCCTAGCTCTCTGGCTTTATAAAGCCCTTGAACCCCTCCTTGGATCCTTTTCCAGCTCTAGCTAGCTCCCAATCGGCTTGTTTGAGCTCAAACCAAAGAAACCCTTAAATCGTCATTGTCGGCCGTGGAGCTCTTCATCGCCGCCAGTACTCCAGTGGTTCTTCATTCAATCTTTTCACGTTGTCTTGCGCCCCTCATCACCGTGGTCATTTACCCTAACTCAATTTTGGGTTGCTTTCACAGGAGCTGCCTGAATTTTGGTTTTGGATCTCTTCGGTCGAAATCACCCCCTTCGTCCTCAACTCCGGTAAGGATCTCAGTTCCTCAATTCTTTACTCATGGACCTTCTAGAAGGTCTTTTGAAGATATCCTTACCTTTAGTTCACCTTCTTTTTGCTCAGACCTTCATCTCCGTGTTGTCTTCCTCGTCGCTGGTCCTGGTCTTTGTCGCCAGAACTCCTCCGACCACCTTTGAATCTCTTCTATGCTCAAGTAACTCCTTGGTAGTCCCTAGATGCTTGGGCACCCGCTCTCTTGGAAATTGCGGAGCTTTTTCGCTTTTGTCGTTTTGGCCGTGCCTTACACCACCGTCATTTTCCGGCTCGCCGCCGTTTTACGCCAGCTCCGCCGTTGAGATCACCTCAGTGAGTTGCGTAATGCTATTGCGCACTCCTTTCAGTCTTTGGTTTGCGCCGCCGTGGCACATAGCGCCGGCAAGCCGTCGGGCAAAGCGTGCGCACGTAAAACCCTGTTGTCGTGAACCTTAGACCACCCCTTGGTCTTTTTACAAAGAACACCCCCAAAGACCTCCCCAAGGACCACACTCTCAGACCTCCCTAAGACCACCCTCAGACCATCTTCTGTGTTTTTACAAAGACCACCCAGTTGGTCTTTTGCAAAGACAACCCTCAAGACCACCCTCGGGGTCCTCTGTGCATAAGGCCACCCCTTGGACTTCTGTAAAGAAAACATCCAGGACCTCCTCTTGTAAATCTTGGCCGTCCAGGACCTCCTCTTGTAAATCTTAGCCGTCCAGTACCTCCTCTTGTAAATCTTGGCCGTCCAGGACTTCCTCCTGTAGATCTTAAATGTTCAGGACCTCCCCTTGGAGATCTGAGCCGTTCAGGACCTCCCCTCTTGTAGATCTTAAAATTTAGGATCTCCTCTTGTAGATCCGGACCGTCAGATCTAGATCCAACGGTTTAGACCTCCTCAACGCGTTCTGAGTTCTAACATTCCAATCCCTTTTTACCGTCCATTTTAGATCTGCGGCTCAAATCTGTTGAAACGTTCGGACCTCCGAACGCCTTGCGCTATGAGCTGTCCATCCTTGGATCAACGGCCCACATTTTTCAGCTTTGAGTTAGTATAAAAGAAAACACGGAAACCTTTATTTGTGAACTGTTAAATGTATTAAACTTCCAAATTGTATAACTAATTCATTTTAAATCCTTTTTGGTTGATTCGAATTTTTTATTTCTAGTTTTAACTAATCTTTAATCTAAAAATGGTTGGAGGCTTAGTTTCTTTTCGCTTCTTTCGTTAGGTTCCGACGAGTGTGTTGAATACGAAAGTGATCCTCTGCAACAAGCAAGTGATCTCCAGCAAGGCAAGCAGATGTAGCATTTATTTGATCATATTGATCACATTACTTTTAAAGTCTAATATATTATTTGCAAAGAATATGTATGCATGCTTCTTTGTGTCAAAGTTAATTTTGTCGATTAGAGGTAGCTAATCCTAATGCATTATTTTCCTGAAATTATCCACTCCTACCACAAACCTAAGTTAATATCCTCACTAGTGAATTAGATCTCGGTAAATGATTTATGCTCTTTTATTGTCGTTACGATATGATGCTTAGCAATGCTTAGTTACCGGTAGAATCGGGCGGTTATCGACTTAGTCGATGACTTTGATCACAAAAACTATTATTACTTATGTCCAGCACCTTGTGCTTTGTTTATTTGTGAAATCTAAAACTGAAAATAAAATATTTTAGACTTGGGCACATTGGTGTGATGGTGTGATCTTTTAGTGTGAATGGAATGGTGTCTGAGTCAACAAGGACCGAACATCTTGTTACACTAAACCAAGCATTTTGCATGCTAACCACACTAGAGGGATATGGGACCTCTCTTGGCTTAGTACTTTGGGATGTATTAATTAATGAGTCGCTGGTGGTAGTTATAGAGAAAAATGTTCGTTGTTGGCATGAGAGGGATGGGTTCCTTTCTAGGTTCTCCATACCCAGGAGCACCCGTAATAGCTTCAGCTGGGCCGGTGCCTCCGACTCAACGTGTGGATCCTTAGTTGGAGCCGTAGTGGGCGGTTCACTAAGGGTTAACCCCCATACGTGTGACTCTTAATTAATACAATCCATTGGAAATATCTCGTAGGACTTAGTCGTGCCGGCATACCAAAGGAAGTGTGCTTAACAGCTTGGCAAAAAGGCAGTATGAAGTGTGGGTACATTGGTACACCCCTGCAGGGTATAATCTATTTAAATAGCCAAGTCCTTAGTTATGGACACGCTTTGGGAAGACTTTCGAGAGTTAGACTATAACCTTTTCATTAAAACTTGATGTGGTGGTACGAATGGGGAATTCGTGCTATGTTGTGGTGGCTATTGGGTTAGTCACATCCAAGATGTCTTTATGTTACTACTTATTGTCTCGCTGTTATTTGAGCAAATTAAAATCAGATTGTTAAAACTGCTTTCAATCTATTACTTATTGCAAATAAAATCTGTTTTATGCTGAAAATGAACCTTTAGCCTTCTCCTTTGATTAAGTTTGCATGTAGTAATATCTAGGTTTGTTACTCATAAGTCTTGCGAGTATATTTTTGTACTCATTTGCATTGCTTAATTGTTGTAGAGGTGGTCGATCCTCAAACGGTCGACTTTTGTGAGTTGTGCTTCGCTGTGGACGACTAGCTTGGCGGCCCAGTCGGATTGCCTTGTGGGTTGTTGGCAAACCGGTTGGCTTTTGTTTCAGCCATCTTATGGCTTGTTGTTTCCACTGTTATTCAGTTCTTTATCTTGTCTTGTGGCCGGTTGGTCCCTTTTGTAATAACTATACTGTATGTCTTTTGCTTGTAAAGTTTTAGTTTGGTTGTATGGAGCATGTACGAATTGAGACAATGTGTTGTAAAAGGGTGTGTATACTGCAGTTTTGGAAAGTATACATTTTCCCGAGACATGGGATATTTTGTTTGTGATGCTAGAGTCAAGTGGAAGACTAAGCATTACAAGCTAAATACCCCCGGGGTCTCATAGTAACTAGCATATCTAATACAATACACGCAGGAGTAGGGTTGTTATTCTCTCCGGAGAAGGTCTGAACCTGT
Organism: Ampelocalamus luodianensis; assembly: GCA_036346255.1. Lineage (NCBI taxonomy): Eukaryota > Viridiplantae > Streptophyta > Magnoliopsida > Poales > Poaceae > Ampelocalamus > Ampelocalamus luodianensis. The sequence goes on along the minus strand of CM070622.1, from coordinate 65,144,934 downwards.
ATAAAAATCTGTGTGGTCAATTGTGGAGACCCCCCCGAATCAAACAATATTTACGTAAGATCGGTTCTAAAAGACCGACAGAGTTCTTTGCCACCCCAACATTCAGCATCACTCCATCCAAACAAACTTGAAGAAGCAAAAGTAAATGTTAGTTTGTCGTATTGTATTTGATTATTACATCATTGTACAATTGTAGTACCGCTGTATTACGGGTTACATGTAGAAATTCAATGCTCGTGATGCAACTATAAAGAATTTTCTTACATGATTTTGTACAAAATTCTGGAGAAAGATGGCCTCTCTGTTAGAATGTTGTACCCAATGCAAGTGTAATATGCCTTGGATGCTGCAAATTACCATGCAACTTCATGTTATGTCAGTTCAGAGTTATTCATCTCGTTCATCTCTAGATAAGAAAAACCAGACCTCTTTGCATTTCAATTGCTACATCATAGTGAAAAATATGTCTACATAATGAAACTCAACCATTTCATTCTTTTGCATACCTTTGGCAAGTAAGTTTTGAAAATCACACTTCTAAAACACGAGAAGTACTGGGAATAAACAACTTTTTTGATACACTTGTGTGGCACACCGAACAACACAAGATGAGACAACAAATTGCTTCAGGCAAGCAAAAGTTCTATAAAGAACTCTTCTGCCTTGTAACAATCTGTATGGCAGCATCTGGATGCAGACTTATGAACAACCCTTTTACTAAGGGCTCTGAAACTGAAGGCCTCAATAGAGCCAATTTTAACTAGCTCATCATCCTCTGGAACTCATGGAAGTCAAGTGCGCCATCGGTGTCAACGTCGTATCATGGCCTCGCAGTCGGTGACGGACAGCTCGTCACCGAGCTGGGCGAGCACCCTCTGCAGGCCCCTGGCCGTGATCCTCCCGGCGGACTCCGCGACGTTGAACACCTCGAATGCCTTCCTCAGGTCCTCTTATTGGCTGCCATCCTCCACAAGGGGCGACGCGGCGCTGGGAGGACGCAGGCGGGGGCTTAGGGGGCGGCGGCACGGTGAAGACCCTCCAAACCCTAGCGTAGACGGGGGACTTGGGGAGGAACGGGGGCTTGGGGAGGAAAATGCGATGGGTTCGGTAGTGTGCGAGGGGGGTATTGCAATTGTGGCGTTCAGTAGGAGGTGGGAGCGGGGGGGCTTAATCTGGGCTGTGGATCGCTGGATGGACGGCTCAGATGGCTCATGTTCACATATTCACCAAGTGTGCTATGTGCACCAGATATGCCGCTGAACTTGGCAGGCATAATATTGAGCTTAGAATGAAGTTAGAAGAGTATGGAATTCTATCTGAATAGCCCTAAGTGCATTTCTCACTTCAAAGCTGAGTAGCAAATTGTTCCGGTATGCACTATGTCTCGTAGCTAAATTGAATTTGGGTGTAGCGGTCAGTCGTGTACTACCAAAGTGGTATAATATAGATGTCTTTTGGTACCAATTGTCACTGGTTGGGATGCAGGATTTTTACATGAATTTCACAAAGAACAGTTTAATTTACGCTTGAATTTTAGAAAATCCCAAAATGGCATCTGGTTCCATGTACACAGTCGTAGTGATGTGGTATTAGAACTTTGTTTTGGTTTCAAGCGAGTACTTTTTTATAGAAAAGTTCAGACGAGTACTCGAGGAGTATTTTTCTGGCCATGGGTCTCATTTTTTGTTCGGGTGGTGCTTCAGGCTTAGAAATCATGTAATTATTGGGCCCCAGACCAAGTTCGGCCGTGTCATTTGAAAGTTGGGCTTTGAACATGTCTACTTGATGTCCAAACCATATATCGCCCTCATAGCCAATGAGGGCCAGCCAGGTCATGAACCGCCCCGCCCCTCCTCCTTATCATAAGCCACGAGCTCATGAGTAAGGGCTTGTTTGGGTGGCTGAGCAAGAAATCCACGTGGGGAAAATCCCAACGAGGATTTCTGGTGGACACCTTGAAACCCCGTGGAAAATAGCCTCCAAAGGAAACAATCCCTTCCTGCATTTGGGTGGTGTGGGGGAATCTCATCAGCTCAAAACAGTAGAAAAATCAAGAAATTCGAAGGGTGAATTCTAGGGAAACCACAAAATTGCAATCGAATCAAGAAATTTTCATCTTAACATTCCCAATAATAATCACATCAAAACAAGCATCGAACACAAATACACATAAAAATCATCTATAATTATCAAATCAACTTGGCCTCCTGACTCGAATAAAAACAATTATCAAATCAACCAATCATAGAAGCATTGTATCAAAGCGAATTGATCGATGGCAAGCTTCATGAAGCTCTTGGCGGTGCATCTACGCAGTGGTCGTGGCAGCCACCGGTTTGGACAACGCACCCCACCGGATTAGAACCAAAAGGACGCAGCAAGGGGTGGCGAATTGTGATTGCAATCAACCGGAGTGACATAGTATGCGCCGCCGTATCGCTCTATGAGATCAACTCCTTTTTATTCCAAATAATCTGAAGCGGATGCACGAACCCAACTACACCTACCTATCCAACAACTCAAAATTAGTTCATCTTTCCTGTTTGTTTTCTTGTCAAAATTCACAATTACTTGCACTAATTCGCGGCACACAGATCACCGAACACAACAGGGCTACTAAATCAGATCAAGAATGCGTAGAAGGGAAGAATCCCCAAATTCGTCTACCCCTCTATGAATCCGATCCCACAACCAACCACCACCAGATCCATGAACGCTTTGCGAGAGCTTCTCAACGTGCGGCAGCAATGCCATGGCGATGCAGCTCTGAGTAAGCCCTCTCACCCTGCTGACCGGCACCGGCGCCACCACCATACACGGCCGCTGACGCCTGATGAAGCTCCCCTGCTAGATTCACCCCTGGGCGACGGCGACAAAAGTAGCGCTACGCGAGAAGGCAACGGGCAAGACGAATCGTGGAAATTTTCCCCACCTCCTGAGGCGTTGTTTCTCTCCCCCGTGGAAGGAACGGGATTTGGTCGGGAAAGTGATCTCGCGTGAGCATCCAAACAGCTCACCGACTTGACCCGGGGAATATTTCCACGCGGGTTTGCTCCACGGGGATTATACCGGGATCCCCGCGGATCCCGGGCCTCCCAAACAAGCCCTAAGGGAAAGAAAAAGATCCCCACCCCTCCCTCGAAGTCTCCAATCCCAGCCCTGCCCTGGCACCCACGCCTTAATCTAGCTTACTCTCCCATCGCCGTTGCTGTCACCGTCATCGCCCCAAATCTCATATCACTGCTGCTCTCTCTCGTTGTAGTAACCGCCTTCCCCCTACAATCCAATCCACTAGTGATGGCATTGTTCCTCTAGTGATAAAAAATTGGAAATTTTTTTGAGTGGGTTTTGAGGTTTTGGTTTAAAAAATCTGCAAAAATTTGGGCTGCTATATACACCGTGAGAACAACATGCTACCATCAAATCCATTCATCAATGAACATGCCAAACTTCTTCATCTTCCTCGCTAGAGACGTCGACATGATTACTGACGATCATAGTAGCTGGAAGAATATTGTCAAGGATGTCCATCGATTGTAGGACTTGCACCTTAACAACAATGTTGTTCATTGGAAGAAAACCGCATGAATTTTATTTATATCCAACTCGACCTAGTGTCACTCTCCAGCATATGTGTTTCCATCGTTGTCTGGGTAAGTCGATCCAGTAAAATCCATCATGGGTAAAGGAAACTTGTCGGAGAAGAACATAAAAAGGACTAACTTCGATCTTGGAAAAAAAGCAAAAGAAACTAAAGAAATATTAAAGTATTTCTAGGAACACTCAACACCAGTGAGAACGTTGGAGTAGAGGGGGAAGGAGCCTATGGTAGATTGACCGAGTTAGGGCTCGGCTCGACTCGAACTCGTTCTATAAACGAGACAAGCCAAGTAGTCATTTATGCTCGTTTGCTTAACAAGCTGAGACTGAACTAGCTCGTGAATTGTTCATTAGGCTCGATTAAATCAAAACCCAAACTAGCAAGCAACAACAATCCCATACCAACAACAACATTTAGGCTCAATACCCATAGCCTCGACACTAGCATTCAACCGTGCAACCCCTTACCGGCTCGTCTCCTCCACTACAAAGCCGCTTCGCTCCGTCCAACTGGTGTTGGACCCGTCTGCCTCCTCCTCGGTGAGTGTTGTGAACTCACGATCTCCTATGTTTGGTAGTGATTGGTGAATGATGGCATGATATTGATTTGTGTATGTCACTACTAGTAATTAATTGTTGCTTATGGATTTCTTAACGAGCTAGCTCGAGCCCTTTGACTGAGCCGAGCACCATTTTTTGCTCGTTTGCTTAACGAGCCAAGTCGAGCCATGTTGTTTAACGAGTTTGACCGAGCTGAACTGAGCTAGCTCGTTATCCACTCCTACCTATGCCACACCTACATTACCTTTTTTTTCTTCTTTTATGAGAGAGAGGACCTGCCTAGCTAGGTACCTAGGAGCAATACGCATTGCCACTCTTTTAGTTGGCCACCTGTACGGGAATTAATGGAGCCCATTTGTAAATGAGCCCCATCTAAGGATGGGGATGGTTCTGTCCGGTCCGGCTCTGGCATTGCTCCGGTAGGCCCTTTTGCGTAGAGTGAGGCCGAGGGTCGACCCTCCTGTTTTAATAGGAACCTTGGTGGCCCAATGGGCATCATGGGTCGGCCGACTTACTGGAACACGCTACTGACTGAACGAACTGCTAATTGCATATACTTTTACATGAATACCCACAAGACTGCTGTGAAATGTATGAACATTTTTAACACTCAAACAAAGTACAGTTAAAAATATAAATTATTTTATTAATTCTTTTAATCACACACTCAGTCGAAGATTTCTTCTTGGTTTCCAGGTTCAATAATAGCCTTCTTTGCTTCTGATGGTAAGTCAAGGATTATATTTCTTTCAATCACACACTCAGTCGAAAATTTCTTCTTGCCCAGATTATCGGACGCAATATTTATCGAAGTTAGCTTATTGTCCGCAAATACAAAACGGGGATGGATGAATGCCCCTTGCTGATAATCATAACTTTTCCCATCATCCACATAAAGTAGTTCGCCTTCTGCAGCACTTGAGCTATTGAGGGCTATCACCTGATTCATCGCAAAATTACACAGTTAAATAGTCTCTTCGGACATACTTGAGAATAAATTGTACCAGTAATGTAGCTACTTCAATCAAACAGATTGGCAATGTCAAACATTTAGCTGGTATACGTTTGTAGAAGTCATGCATATATCAATGCTCAAGTCAAGCACTGAAATCACAGCAACCCTCGTCTAACAGACCAATGAGTAGTAATTTTAACTAGAATTGGAAAAGGATGTATAGTTGAGCGTCAGAACAACAACAACTAATGGGGAAGTAGATAGCTAAGTAAGGTTTGCATGCAACTTTTCTGCCTTCTTTTCAGAATGATCCCTCCAAACACAATACCGATAGATTCCCATCCACATTTCTATGGTTGCGTCTCAGGTTCCGTGGGCCACGCATGGAAGAAAATCAACAATAATCCCTCGGCTTGCCATGTCAGCCATTGATTCACGCGTTCCCGTGTGTTGACTGCCAAGTGCAACGCGCACGCAAAGCCAGCCAGCTAGCCCGCGGGCGCACATGGCCACCGCCGCGCATGGAAGAATCAGCACCGCAGCACGCGCGGGCCGTTCGCCCGTTCATCGTCGATTGTGCTAGCTAGTCGACGTATCACTGCACGTATATATATGTAGTACCGTGGTGGTGGCCTGGTGGGCAATGAGGCCCAACCTGCACAGGTAGTGCACACGCTGCCACCAGTGCAACCCTGCTATCGCGATGCTGTATGTGCAGAGCGAGATGAGCCATATACTACAACAACAGAACGGAAGTAGAGGTTTTTTTCTTCGCCATGTATGTTGCTACGATAGTAATGACGTTTTTAAGTGTCTCTATTGGATATACAGTATTATATAGTTGGTACGCGAACTCTAGACCTCATAAGAAATACTTCTCTTAAACTTACCACACTAGCCATATCAACCTTACAACCTCACGTGTTTAGTTATGTGTTACAATATTTATATGTAGTTCTTTTAATACATATCAACCACCGAAAAAAAAACTTTCGGAGAGTTGGAAACCGTCTCTAACATATAAAATTTTGGGATAATTTTTAAAGTGTCTCTAAAAACACATCTAGACTATATAACTCATTGTTTTAAAGACAAATTAAAAAACACCTCAACAAAATCGTATGTAGCTGGCGGGTTTCTTGGCATCGATGCTGGTGACCTGTAACATCGCGGGAGCCCGCCCGGCCGAAGACAGCACACGTACGTGGCGCCAGCCAAGCTTAGTTAGCTTCTTCTAGCATCCAGGAGGGGAAAAAATGCTAAACGTACGTGCTGTTTCACGAAAGTCGACCTAGATCTCCAGCCGGCCTCCAAATGTCCAACGTTCCTATGTGAGCGCCCGTCGCTGCTGACCCCTCTAACCCTTCCTTTCCTTCCACGAGCCGACTTCCCTCACACTCCTCTCACTTACCCTGGTGCCCGACGTCAACGTACAACCCATCACCCACGTAGTTACTAGAGTATTTACTAGTACTGACTGGGTTCTTTTTTAGTTTGAAAAAAGTACATATTCTGTACCTATACTTTTAAGTTGGTCCGATTTAGCCCCTGTTGCAACACTAATACCAGATCAAATTAGGCCCAAACCCGAAACCACAGTGGAACGCATGCTGAGTTGGCTTCTCACGTGGTAGCTGAGTTGGCTTCCCTATATAACAATGGCCCACTGGTCATCCAATCAAAGTTAGCATGGCTCGAGTTGGACTCAGTGCAAGCGGTTCGGCTCGATCAAGTCAGCACAGTGCCAAGCCATCACTATGCCTCCTTCTCCAACGCTCAGCATAGCAGGAAGATAGTGCGCAGATGGCGGCGGCGCTCCAGTGGGGAGATGGAGAGGCGGACACGAGCACAGGGTATTCATGGACACTGTTAGCTCGAGGGATGTGTTTTACGGCGCGGATGTAGACCGTGTCAGTCGGAACGACCCAGTGAGTTGCTTCTAGGCGCTTAAGGGACAGACATGACGGCGATGGATTTCAGTGGGGATGAGGAAGGAGAGAGCGTGCGTAGCACGAGAGGGCCGGAGGAAGAGTCAGGGAGGCTGGCGTTGGCGGCAGCCATGGGCGTGCGGATGGGCTTGACGATGGTAGTCTATGTTGGATGAGGCGACGGGTGATGGTGAGGGCTAGCTTCGGCGTGTTGAGGCACATCTTGTGACACGGTCGGCGTGGAAATAAGATGACGAAGATGTTACCAACCTCTCCCGATTCCTTGTATTCAAACAGCACCAAATGGTTTCTACAGGTATTCTGGTAGAGTTTCAAGAAGAACAGAAGAGGGAGAGGAAGGAAGTTCAGAGAAGATACGGGAAATAAAGGAGTTCAGAGTTTACATCATCCATAACAAACTCTACCCAGGACCACCCTATTTGTAACACCCCCTCCAGGTTATCGAAGTGGGCCTTCTTACTTCTATTGCCCAAAGGGAATCCTAATTACTTAACCCAATCGATTTATGGAAACTGCGAATTGGGTTTCCGCAGCCGCTTCTCTTGTCCGCCTGTTAACATGCCATGTTCACTGTCCGGCACCGTAACATTCTCCCCTCCTTCAAAACCGGCTTGACCCCAAGCCGGCGCCATAGGAAAGAGATTCCGCAAATCATCAGCATCCTCCCAAGTAGCATCAGAGAAAGACAAACCCGTCCATTGGACCTAGACCTGAGTTCCCGACACTGCTCCAGATCGATGTAGCTAACACCTCAAAATCTTTTCAGGTACTCTGCTATCAGTGACGTCTGGCAGAACAGACTGCACTTTCACATCAGGAGGTAAGGCTTTCCTCAGCTATGACACATGAATCACTCGGTGAATACGACAGTTTTGTGGCAGCTTGAGTTTATACGCTACAGATCCCACAGTCTGCTCCACCTGAAATGGCCCAAAACACTTGAAGGCAAGCTTGTGGTTAACTCGGGTCGACACTGAAGTCTGAACATACGGTTGTAATTTGAGATACACCCAATCACCAATAGAGAAACTCCTTTCCGATCGCTTTCGATCAGCCTGGACCTTCATGCGTTGTCGAGCACGATGCAGATGTTGGCGCAATAACTGAGTCATCAGTTCCCGGTCTTGAAACCAAGTGGCTAATTCAGGAGAGGTGCAAGCAGATGCATCCACAATACCAAAGTGTTGGGGACTATGACCGTAGAGCACTTCAAACGGTGATGTATCCAGTGTAGAGTGATAAGAAGTATTATACCAAAACTCCGTGAAAGCAAGCCACTCTGACCACTTGCTAGGAACCGCATGAACAAAAGAACGCAAATAACTTTCCAAGCACTGATTAACACGCTCCGTTTGGCCGTCAGTTTGAGGATGATAAGAAGAACTCATGAGCAGTTGTGTATTCACTAACTTGAATAATTCTCTCCACAAGGTACTGGTAAATATGCGATCCCGATCAGAAATCAATGATTGAGGAAGGCCATGCAGTTTGAAAATGTTACTGATATAAGCTTGAGCCACTTGATAGGTGGTGAAAGGATGCGCCAAAGGGACAAAATGTGCATAACGAGAGAATTTATCCACCACAACCATAATACTGTTGAATTGCACTGATCGGGGTAGTCCTTGATGAAATCTAATGAAACCATTTGCCAAGCATGATCTGGGATGGGCAAAGGTTGGAGAAGACCCAAATATTTGACATGTTCAGACTTGGCTTGTTTGCATACAGAACAAGATGTCACAAAAAGTTGAATTCCTTTTTTCATGCCGGGCCAAGCAAAGAGTTTGCGCACTCTATTATATGTTACCTGAAATCTCGAATGTCCTCCGATCACACTATCATGCATCGCTGCCATAATCTTCTACTGCATGAGAGTGTTGGTCCCCACCCAAATACGACCCTTGTAACGAAGGATACCATCCTTCAGTTGATACTGTGGATGGTGAGCGCCATCGACACTTAACTCTGTGGGCAAACGCTTAGTCGAGGAATCCGCAGCATAACCATCGACCACCTCTGCCAACCAAGCAGGCACGCATGTGGATATTGCTAGTAAGGTTCCTGACACTCCTAGTGCTCAACGAGATAATGCATCTACCGCTTGATTCTCCACCCCTTTTCTGTACACCAGCTTATACTGCAATCCCAGTAATTTAGTTAGAGCCTTGTGTTGCCAGGACGTGCTCAAACGTTGATCATCGAGATGCGCCAAAATCCATTGATCTGTCCTGATCACGAATTCTCCGTGTTGCAAATATTGCCTCCAATGATCTACTGCCAAGATGATAGCCACACTTTCCTTTTCATAAGTAGAGAAACTCTGAGTACGCGGTCCAAGAGACTTACTGAGATACGCCAATGGATGACCAGCTTGCATTAATACGGCTCCAATGCCTTTGTCAGATGCATCCGTCTCTAGCTCAAACCTTTTTGTGAAATCCGGCAATGCCAACACTGGTGCAGTAACTAAGGCTGTTTTGAGAGCTTGGAAAGCATCTTCTTTATCCTGTGTCCACACAAAAACAACATGCTTCTTGAGCATCTCCGTGAGCGGTTTGCTGAGTAAACCGAACCCACGCACAAACTTGCGGTAGTACCCCGCCAAACCCAGAAATCCATGAATCTCTTTGATATTGGTCGGTGAAGACCAACTGTGCACTGCTTCAATATTTTTTGGATCAGTTGTAACCCCTTCCTTGCTGATAATATGACCCAAATAAGTGAGTTGTTGTTGTGCAAATGAACACTTTGATCTTTTAATCTTCAGTTGATGCTTCTCCAATGTTTCAAATACCTTCCTGAGAGTAACAATATGTTCCTGCAATGTGTGATTGTAAATTAAGATGTCATCAATGAAAACCAAAACACCTTTACGCAACCATGGAGCTAGGATAGTATTCATTAACCCTTGGAATGTGGCTGGGACACTTGTGAGGCCGTAAGGCATCACCCGAAATTCAAAATGCCCATGGTGAGTCTTGAACGCAGTTTTATGCTCATCCTCTGGCCTCAATCGTATTTGATGATATCCTGCCCGCAAATCCAAACTGGAGAACCATTGAGAACCCGCCAATTCATCAAGGAGTTCATCAATAATCAGCAAAGTATATCTGTTCTTAACTGTGGCCGCATTCGAATGGCGATACTCAACACAGAACTGCCATGTGTGATCTTTCTTTTGAACCAACAACACGGGAGAGCAAAAGGGACTAGAGCTGGGTTGAATCACTCCTTGAGATAACATTTCTGCGACCTATTTCTCGATCTCATCCTTCTGTGCTGGACTATAGCGATAAGGTCGGAGATTGACTGGACTAACCCCAGGTATCAATGGTATAGTATGATCGAAAGGCCGACTCGGTGGCAATCCATTTGGCTCAACAAACAAGTGGTCAAACTCAACCAACAAGGATTGTAGGAGTGGAGGTAGTGTGAGCTCAACTGTCGCTGTTACACACGAAGAGAGTGCAGAATCAGGACTCAGAGTCTCTCCCGATTGATTTCTGTGGCTGACCCAAACCATACAACATTGAGGCTATTGGGACCTGATCCCATGAAAGCACACCTCCTTGCCTTGATGAGAAAAAGAGAGTGTTTTCTTTAGCCAGTTCACCTTCATAGGACTATTCTGCTCTAACCAATCCATACCCAAAATAATATCATAATAGCCCAGCGGCAATATCCGAAAGTCAGTGAGGAAAGTATGGCCTTGGACGCTCCACTTACACTGAGAGAATTCCTGGGTACAATGCAGCAAACTACCATTAGCAATACGCACCCGACTAGGCCGAATTGATGGTAGAACACCTTGCAGCAAGAGGGCCAAGTGGTCACTGACAAAACAATGAGAGCTGCCTGAATCCACTAACATGGTGACAGGGTGACCTTGCACTTTGCCTTGCAGTCTGATGTTGATGCGTGATTCATCTCCCGATGTAGCTTCTTTTGAGATAGACATTAAAGCTGCTTCCACCTAAGATTTTGTATCTGCCTCTCTTGGGGACACCATCTCGGTGTTGTGCAATAACTCCCACAATTCTTCCACCACATGGAGTTGGACAATTGGTCCACATCGGTGCTCTCTAGACCATTGCTCTCCACAAATATAGCAAAGTCCTTTGGCTCTTCGGAAAGCTCTAAGTGCAACAAGCTTTTCATCGACCGGGGTTGCTCGTGCACCTTCAGTACTCCTCCGGTCCTCTGACTTGACCAGTTGAGAGGTTCTTCCTGGTGGTAACGGAAGAGGCATAGCAATGCGTAACCTGGAACGGGTGCCTGATGGTGACTCCACCCAACGGGGCTCCTTCCTCATGGATTCCAACACTTCTTCCTGCAACCCAGAAAATGCAACTGCTGTATCCAAATCCTGCGGTCTATGCAAGACCACTACTGATCGAATATCTCCACATACACTACTACAAACAGGCTATAGTAGACACCCCATCACAGACGGGTTGATTTGAAACCGTCTGTGTTGGGTCTGTTGGGCGCAGCATTTGTTTTTCCGGCCTATCACAAACGGTTCTTATTAGTAACCGTCTGTGATAGGCATATATCACAGACGGTTCATAAATAGAATCGTCGTGAAATATCACGATGCGCTTCTATTTATAAACCGTCTGTGATAATCCTCCATATCACAGACGGTTTATGTATAGAATCGTCAGGAATATCACGACGGTTCTATACATAAACCGCTCGTGATATCGTCATATCACAGACGGTTTATAAATACCACCGTCTGTGATATTTCACAGACGGTGATTTTAATAAACCGTCTGTGATATATGCCTATCACAGATAGTTCATATTTTGAACCGTCTGTGATATCCTCGCGCTATAAATATCTGGATACCCCCTGCCCATTCCCATTTGAGCCACACCCAGAGAAAAACCCACTACGCCGCCGACAGAGAGAGAGAGGGGAGGAGAAAGAGAGGAGAAAGGGAGGGAGAAGAGAGGGGAGGAGAAAGAGAGGAGAAAGGGAGGGAGAAGAGAAAGAGAGGAGAAAGGGAGGGAGAAGGACAGCAATCTGAAGAGATCGATTTGGTATTTTCGTCGTGAGCTCCGAGGGTAATAATCTTTATAACCCAATTGAGATATTGTAGAATATGCTAAGCATCGATCGCGTGTATAAGAGCCGAAATGGGAGTGGCTACTTCCATAGCATCGGGTAACTATACGTGAAGAGGGAATTGTGCAGGGGAAGGAAATGGAGAGAGAGAGAGCGGTTGAGAGAGATTTTATTAATCTAATTTGACACTATATATTTTGTTATATGTGTAGCGAGATGGACCAAATCGATGTATGGTGTGAACCGTGTAAGTCAAGAGTACATTAATGGCGTGGTTGTTTTTAGAAGAGCCGCGAGCGGTGATATGTTGAAGAAGGTGTAGGAAACAGTAGGCTACACTAGCGCAAATTAAAAATTCTACCCAGAAACCAAGATCACTGCAGCTTATAGATCACGGTCTTACCACTAGACGCGCAAAGCGGAAGTTGATGCAGACGCGTCGGGCGGTGTAGTCGCACTCGCTGATGCAAGACGTCAGGCGAGTAGTCGTACTACTTCCTCGCCCTCGCCGCGCGCCCCACGCATGCCTCCTTTCTTGCGGTTCGTCCCAACGCCACGCATGCAGGCGCCCAAAGGTATCCACACGCACGGAGGAAGCGACGCGCGCCGGACTACTAGATCCGCGCGAGCGACTAGGGCGTGGGAGGGTGGCGCCGTGGTTTGAGGATGTCACGAAAACTCAACCCCAACCAGCGCCCTGCCTCCTTTTATAGACGCCCTTATAATGGGCTTCTACGAATAGAGGCCCATTAGGACTCAATGCCCATCTAATTTAGATCCAATCCGAATTAGGCTTCACCTTAAGTGTGTGACCCTATGGTTCACATATGTTTAGACATGACGCGAGTACACATACTTGGTCAATAGTTGGTAGCGCCTCTAGCAAGACGTGCCAACTCCTAAACATACGTAAAGATCATATCGGACGAACCATCACAACGTTATGTACATGCCAATCCCTTTGCCTCACGATATTCAATCAAGCTCCAAGTGACCACTCTTTCTCGATCCCGTGATCCTAATCCCTTACTAGGTTAACTCTTAACCTTAAGTAGCATGGCCATGCATTTCTCGATCCGATCACTCGAGGCCTAGAGATATCTCTCTCGTAGAGAGGGCAAATCCCATCTCGACCGACCATGCCTCGCAAAGATGCTTCATGACAAACCCAAAGCTACCTTTATAACTACCCGATTCACGGAGTAGCGTTTGATAGCCCTAAGTAGGTCGATTCACATCTCAAGTACATGCGACAATCTCGTGTCTAAGAACAAGGCGTATACATTGTGTAGAGAGAACCATATGTATAAAAGCTATGTCTCATGTTGGGTCGGTCCAACCCCATGTTCTAAACATGTGTCCACATTATTGGTTTGACATCTCCATGTCTATGACCTGTGAAACATGGTCATCAACCGATACATGTGCTAATCCATCATTCACGTGTGTCCTCACATGAACTCCGACTAGGGACAACTTTAGAATAACCATACAAGTAAAGAGTTTCACAAACAAGTCACATACTTGTTAATCAACACAAAGGCAATATTCAAGGAACATTTATTAAATAATGGATACAATGAAATATCATCATCAATATGATTGCCTCTAGGGCATATCTCCAACAGAAGGGGACAAAATTTATGTACTGTCCATGCATTGATTGCGATAGTCTGAAGATGTTTACCAACCCGGCGCAGATAGAAGCACACTTGATTCGAAGGGGTTTCAAAAAAGGGTATACATGTTGGACCAATCACGGTGAAGAGCGACAAGAAGTTAGTAATAACGACATCGCCGAGGAAGTCAACGATATGTCGGATGTCAACGATATGCCGGATGTAGACTGTGCTTTTGATGAGGATAGGTCACACGATGACAATCTGGATCAGATGCTACGCGATGCAGAAGAGAACTACAGTGAGAGATAGTTTTGTAAATTTGAGCGCTTAATGGAGGACTCGGTGAGACCTTTGTTCCCTGGCTGCAAGCCGGAATATACAAGGTTGTCAACCGTGATTGAATTGCTTAAATTAAAAGCAAGCAATGGTTGGTCTGATAGAGTTTCACGGCGTTGTTAGGTCTCCTAGCGGATATTCTTCCGGAGGGAAACGTGTTGCCCAACACCACCTACCAAGCAAAAAAGGTTCTTTGTCCATTGGGAATGGAAGTAGAAAGAATACATGCATGTCCAAACGATTGTATCCTCTCATCAGTAAAGAGTATGCGAGACATGCATGTATGTCCCGTGTGCAAAGCATCCCGATACAAGCGTCGAAATCGCTAGGTTGAAGCAAGGACCTCTGCTAAGATGTTGTGGTATCTCGCTGTGATCCCACGCTTGAAGCGCGATTTGCGAACCCAAAAGAGGCAAGATTGGTGCGTTGGCACTCGGAGGACCGTAAGAAAGATGGAAAGCTAAGACACCTGCTGATTCGCTCGGTGGAGAAACTTCGATCGTACCTTCAAGAGTTCGTGCGTAACCAAGGAACATAAGGTTAGGGTTGAGTACAGATGGAATGAATCCTTTCGGTAACATGAGCAACCGACATAGCACTGCCCGTGAATCTATGCATGTACAACCTTCCTCCTTGGTTGTGTATGAAGCGGAGTACATTTTGATGTCACTACTTATCCAAGGGCCAAACAACTGGGAATGATATTGATGTGTACCTAGCACCATTGCTGGAAGATCTTGTAACACTGTGGAAGGAAGGGGTACAGGTATGGGATGCGTACAAACGAGAGAACTTCACTTTACACGCCATGTTGTTCTCGCACCATCAATGATTTTCCTGCCTGGTAACTTTGTCAAGCCAGTACAAAAGGAGCCAAAGCTTGTCCGCACCGCTTAGATGCTACAGAGAGTATATGGCTAAACAACTCGCAAGAAATCAGATATACGCTGCCACCGTAGGTTCCTTCCCATGAGTCACCCATAGCGAAAGATGAAGAAACAATTCGACGGAAATAAGGAGGACGGTTCACTCCAAGGGTTTTTAGAGGAAAGATGTCTATGATATGGTTAAGGATATCGATGTTGTGCTTGGGAAGGGACGCCAATTAAGAACCCGCCGAAGAACATCCGAAGAAGCGGTCAATTTTTGGGACTTGCCTTATTGGGAGCACTTAGAAGTTCGCCATCGCATCGACGCCATGCATGTGGAGAAGAATGTATGTGATAGCTTGATTGGTCTCTTCTCGAACATTAGTGGCAAAACAAAGGATGGTATTAACGCACGGCGAGACTTGGTCGATATGAACATAAGGACCGAGTTAGCACCGCAAGAGACTCTGAGACGAACGTATTCTCCCCAACTTGCTACACTCGCCCAAGGCCGAGAGAAATGAATCGTGCGAGCTTGCATGGTATGAAAGTCCCGTCTCGTTACTCGCTAACATTAAGAAACTTGTTTCTATGCAAGATTTAAAATTAATTGGTATGAAGTCGCATGATTGTCATGTGCCGATGACACAAATGCTTCTGTTGCAATTAGGAGTATCTTGCCGAACAAGGTCCGAGTGGCAATCTTGAGGTCGTGTTATTTCTTCAACTCAATTGCTCGTAAGGTCATCGATCCCAAGGACCGGATGCTCGCAGCCGAGGTGGTGACGACTCTATGTCATCTTGAGATGTATTTCCCTCCGTCATTTTTCGATATCATGGTCCATCTCATTGTTCACCTTGTGAAAGAGATAAAGATATGCGGCCCGTGTTCCTCGCCATATGTACCCGCTCGAGAGGTACATGGAATTCTCAAGTCCTACGTGCGGAATCGATCTCGACCGAGGGCGATCGCCGAAGGTTATGCAACTAAGAGGTCATTGAGTTCTGCGTCGACTATATGGCTCAGGTGGATCCAAGAGGTGTGCCTCTATCTCGTCATGAGGGGAGACTGGATGGTATCGGGACCATCGGAAGGAAATCAATCACTCCCGATCTGGCATTCTGTGATATGAGTTTATCGTAGACGGTTATATACTCAAACCGTCTGTGATATGAGTTTATCACAGACGGTTATATACAAAAACCGTCTGTGATATAAGTTTATCACAAACGGTTTAAATAAGGCCGTCTGTGATATGGAACGTATCACAGATGGTTATTAGATAGAGCCGTCTATGATTACCTATCAAAGACGATTTTATTAAATAACCGTCTGTGATAGCCTCTTATAAGGTGGAAACCGCTAGGGTTTTCCTCACTCGTCCCTTCCTCTCCCGCACCCCTGAGTTTATCGCGCGCTCCTTTGCCTCCTCTAGGGCTCCCGTTCACCACCACCTCCGACCTCGACGCCGCCGCTCCCAACCTCGGCGCCGCCGCTCCCGACCTTGGCACCCCCGACCTCGACGCCCCCGACCTCGGCGCCCCCCACACTGGCGCCCCCCGACACCACCGCCTCCGACCTCGGCGACCGACACTAGGTTGTGCTCTTACTCGTCACCTCCTCTCCCTCGCACCTCCCTTGCTCTGTGATGGGTTCTGTTGATGCTCTATGATGGGCTCTGTGATGGGTCCGACCTCGGCGACCGACACTAGGTTGTGCTCTTACTGTCACCTCCTCTCCTCGCACCTCCCTTGCTCGTGATGGGTTCCGATCATGCCTTGTTGATGCTCGTGATGGGCTCTGTTGATGCTCGTGATGGTTACGATGATGCCTTGTTCATGCTCTGTGATGGTCTCTGTTGATGCTCTGTGATGGGTTTGATGCTCTGTGATGGGTTCTGATGATGCCTTGTTGATACTCTGTGATGATAGTTAAAATATGAAATCATATAGATATTTACAAACAGACTTGAGCTCTTGTACTCTTTGTTTTGCGATTATAGCGAATTAAGATACACTTGTATGTTTTCTGATGATGATAAATCTGAAATCAAATAGATGATTAGAAACAGGACTTGAGCTTAAGCATATTTTTATTCTCAATCTGTCAATTAGGCTTATTGTTGATATAAATTTGTGAATTATTCTGAAGATATATGATTAGATGTTCTGTTTATAGAATGCTTTATGTGTTGTAGTTTGAGCTCAAGATCTGTTTTGTAATTATCAAAATTGATTGGTGAAGAGATTTTGACAGAGGACTAAGATTGCAAAGACTATGTCTTATGCAATTTGTCAATTGCTTGTGATCTTTCTGTAATAGCTCATGTGTTTAGTCGCTCAATTATGCTCATTTGAGGATGCAACATTGTGCCCTTACATTAATATTAATGGTTTTCATGGAGAAATCATGCTGTTAGGAAGCAATGTGGTGTAAGTGTGTTAAATTTTTATCAATAGGTGACCTCTTTTGTTGTCTGTTTGCAAAGCATCTAGTTGTTGAACATTGCTTTAGGGCTGCTGTTGAGTTATTACACTAGATCATTCCATTGTTTGCATTAATAAGAAAAGAATGCTCAGTCACATCTTTTGGTATCGATCGGTTTGTTTTCTTCGGTGTGCTTAACCCTCGGCCCTGGACTGGGTAGTAATATATCTCAAACTAATTATATAGATAGCAAGTAAGCGAGATGGCAGAGGCACCATCTTCCCCGCCGTCGCCGACGCCGCAGATGGCAGATGCACCATCTTTGCCGTCGACGACAATGACACGAAAGCGAGATGGCAGAGGAGAATCGAAGATGCCTGTGGGCCGACTGGTCATCACGGAGGTTAGTAAGTTTGGGGTCCCTCTGCGTCCCAAGAGCTCAGCAGCGAGATTCCGGACCATGTGCGGGATACTTGCAAGGAAACGGGTCCCCATCACCACACCAAGGTGGAAGGATCTGACGAAAGAAGCGAGAGGCGCGCTGTGGACAGAACTATTACAAAAGTTCACTATCCCAGAAGTAGACATGGCACGCGTGGAATGGACGGTGATGCTCACGATCGATAAATCGTGGAGGACGTTCAAGAGCATTCTTGTCACGGCACGTGAACACGGTCGACGCCTTCGCAAGCACGGATTCTTGACGCAGAAACATGGGACGCCTTTGTTGCTATGAAGACGACGCCAATTTAACGAGCAAAGTGCGGCACACAAAGCTCTCGGACACGAAACACTCATCCGCACAGACTTCGGCACCGCTGATACGCAGAAAATATGATGAATGGGCGGCGGCGGAGGACAATGCGTTTCCTGATGTCACAGACCCGTGTTCCCTAGCCTGGTTAAAAGCGAGGGTAAAAATCTCGTCTTCGGGGAGCATCTCTTTCACAAACCCGGCAGACGAGGAAGTGTCTCAACGTTTGGTAAGTATGTCGAACTACCCAGCTAATAACTCCATAAATAACTTCATAGTGTCTATAATAACATGATGAGTTCTTGCAGTGTGAATTGTCTGCCCAAACTTCCCAAGTCTCCTTCTATGTAGACAGGGAGAAGGATATACTCTCTACGGCCCTGGGAAACAAGGAACACCCGGGTCGCACGTGAGGTCTTGGGGTTAACGTACTTTGGAGTCATGGATTCGCATTCGACGACTCGCACGCATGTGAGTAGGAAGAGATCTAAGGCCGAGCGCGAGGACCGGTTGGTACGATGATTACCGAAAGTTTGAAGGAAAGCCGCAGCATTGCAGATCAAATGAATCAACTCTCGGCCGATCGCAATGCAAGCCGCCCTGTTAATTTGGGAGCCACCCGCCGGCATCGGAGTAGCGCCGCCCACGCATAATTCTCGACATGACGATGTCCAATTACCGATAGACGACATCAAGGTAATGTACATCTATGGAATGCAAGAAAGATAGACCTATATGACACATTAGCTAATTATGATCGCTTTGTAGGAGCCGACGACCGCAAGCTCCTAGTGAGGTTAGTTGGGTCCATTTCTATTGAGGCCGGCAGGATGGTGCATCCATACCGGGAAGGGGCAAGCAAAGACGGGTGTCCGTGGCGCAGGTTACGCCAGGTGGAGGTGGACATGGTACATGAACATTTCATGGCCGCCCGCCGAGATTCGCCCGAACGAAGAGATCACAACACTAGGGGATGCCGTACGCTTTATCCAAAGGCCCAAGAAGGACATCGCCCCGACCCAGCAGAAGCCGCGATCTCAACACGACCATTCCTCTCCAACGGGACCCTCCATGACTCCACCTCATATTTCGCCTCGTAAGGCCACCTTTCGTTCCCTTGGAGAAGACATCGAAGGAACAAGAAAAGCGTGACGCCGTATCGGGTCCCGAGTCGTCTCACAAGAAGACGATGCCAATGCTTAAGGCCAAATCGAAATCGACGGCGCGCCTCAAGTCCGGCAAGTTGGGAATATCCGAACTACATCCTCGAAAACCGCAGTGCTCCCACGCAGATTAGGGCGTGTTGATATGCTTGTCGCTTTGCATGCCCGGTACTTGGATAATACCCAAAAGGAGGGTGCGACATCGAATCACCGCCGATACAAGCATAAGCATTTCTTCAACGGACGAACCACTTCGTCGTGGGCTTCAACGACCTATACGACCTATTCAACCTCGTTGGCCTTGACGCCGCTTCTACGATGTTGGAAATCGTAAGTGCATACAATCAAGTTCTACATTCACGTAATACCGATAAATATCACAACTCATTTCTTATGTATAGATACATGATGAACAATGTCCGCGATCGAAAGAACCGTGGGTTTCTCGACCCACATGTGGTATCATTGCAAACCATCCAAATGACTCGCCCTTCGTCGAGAAATACATAACACGTACATTTCTTCGCCGCCAGAACGCAAAGTACATTGTGGTGCCCTACAACCAGGGGTAAGTGTCACTACTTGCTCTACTTTATACGCAGCACGAACTCAGGTTTAATGACTATAGTGACATACATGAGTAGGTACCACTGGATCCTTTTAGTTATCATACTAAAGAGGAACCATGTGATATACCTTGATTCCCTAATCTGCAACAACCACGACTTCAGCATTCTGGGAGGAATACTCGACAGGTATGCTCATTTCCTTACATAACTCTATTTTAGTCTTTATTAGTTTTAAATGGTTGAGGATAACTTTTTGGAATCATGTAGGTCGTTCATCGACTATGTTGCCAACAAAGGAATATACGATGGAAAGAGCGCCCAACTAACACACAGAACAAAATTTCCGGTACGCGCTACAATACGATAATCCTATATCATACTTCATAATAACGCATCTCGAATTGATATATGTAATTCTATTTTTGCAGTGCCGCCAGCAAAAAAATGATGAGTTATGTGCAATCTACGTTTGCCATCATATGGAGCAAATCATTAGAGCTAGGAAGAAGGATCCCGGGGTTTGTGAATCTCGAAATAATTATTTCCTAATTATAAATTTAAATATATATGCATAACACTTTACTCTTACTAGCGACAGGCTTTGAATATAGAATTAGATGGACTCTTTGAGAATGAGATCAAGGACGTTCGAGGGAAGCTCTGCAGCTTTATCATATCAGATATAATTAAGAACACCGGAGAATTTCACTCCGCCGCCGACCCAGCGCATCACCCCGCCGACACTTCTCAACCACCAAACAATTGACTCAATTGTAATCTAATTTATTTTGTAATAATACTTGAACAAATGTGATCTTTTGTAATTTATTTTGAGTAATGATCAGATTGAGTTTGTCGACAATTAATTATCTGTGATGTATCTGTTTTTCTGCATGCTTGTTTTCAGAGGGTATGGCTAGCAATTCCCGAGGCTAGCCAAAAATCAAGAAAATGTAGTTAGTCTAATAAACTATCACGAGATGGTTTTAATACAAACCGCTCGTGATATAAATATCACGCACGGTTTTTATTAAAATCGTCAGGAAGACAGAGTATCACGCACGCTTTTTATTCAAAACCGTCTGTGATACTCTTTCTTCACAGACGGTTTTCTACACCAACCGTGTGTAATACTCTGACTTCATAGACTGTTCATATAAAGAACCGTATGTGAAGACATAGTATCCTGCACGGCTTTAATAAAACCGCTCAGGATATTTATATCACAGACGGTTTTCTGACCGTCTGTGATAACCACCTGTTATCAGAGACCAACTTTTCCAGACGGTTCGAAAACCGACTGTGATGATGGTTCCGAACCGTCTGTGATGGCTGTTTCTGTAGTAGTGGTAACCCATCCACAAATTGCGTAACAAAAAATACAGGATTCCATGATGCATGATGTGCAATCAAATTATGCATAAGACCATTAAATTTATCTGCATAATCGGCCACTAAGTTCGTTTGACGCAAACGGTTGAACTATCTGACTAGTTGTTGCAGCTCCTCCCGACCAAATCGACTACACACTGCTTCAACGAAAGTTTCCCAAGTGATGAAACGAATGTGTGCTTGAGACGACTGCAACCATAAAAGAGCCCCCCCTCCCCCCCAACAAAATACATTGTTGCAATGTTCATCATGAAATCAGGATGCACCGAACATACTCGAAAATAATTCTCACATTTGAGTTTACCAAGCCTTTGGGTTTTCACCGTCGAATTGAGGAAAATCAAGTTTCAGAGGAAATGGATGGTGATGATAAGGACTCTGATGTCTACATGATGCAGCAACTCCACCAGACGAAGGAGAAAACAACGCAACATGATCCAACGTACCAGTGCTGGGAGGCAGCTGTAGAGAAGAATTCTCCCAAAAAAAATTTCTCGGGGGCCTTCGTTCATCCTGGCGGCTATTCTGCCCATAGCTTTTGTTCCCCACGGTTACTAGGCACTTCTCCTCTCCACACGGGCAAAGGATATACTGCCGCTGTTGGATCTTGCTTGACCTCTGGTGATGGCAGAAGTGGTAGTAGATCTCAAGATCGAAACGCTGGACTGGGGTTGAGAGTGAGTTGGACCAACTGTGATCGCGGTTCAACAACCTCCGCTCGTAATCCATCGACTGATTGTTCCATCTCAGGCTTCCATCTTTGCAGATCGAGTACTCCTGGTTTGATCTCTTCTACGGTAACCTGAATGGCCTCGCTCCGGGCTTCTAATTTCTTGAGTGATTCGCCTTGCGCCAAGATCGCCTTGGTTAGTTCCGCAATCTGCTGATCCATCTCCTGCGTCTTGATCTACGCACGAGTACGGTAGCGTGGAGGATCCAGGGCTTGGGAATGGCTCTGATACCAATTGTTGCCAACCTCTCCCGATTCCTTGTATTCAAACAGCACCAAATGGTTTCTACAGGTATTCTGGTAGAGTTTCAGGAAGAACAGAAGAGGGAGAGGAAGGAAGTTCAGAGAAGATACGGGAAATGAAGGAGTTCAGAGTTTGTATCATCCATAACAAACTCTACCCAGGACCACCCTATTTGTAACACCCCCTCTAGGTTATCAAAGTGGGCCTTCTTACTGCTATTGCCCAAAGGGAATCCCAATTACTTAACCCAATCGGTTTCTGGAAACTGCGAATTGGGTTTCTGCAGCCGCTTCTCTTGTCCGCCTGTTAACATGTCCTGTTCACTGTCTGGCACCGTAACAGAAGACAGTAGGACATTGGTGGTAGGGACGGAGCCAACGGCATGGCCTGGCGTTGTCGTCACTCCGGTGGAGTTGGTTTGGCTTGAGCGAGACTGTGAGGTCGCAAGACAATGGATCTGGTCGCAAGACAAGGGGATTGGATCAGCATAATAACGACCTCCTAGCTCGCATGGGGATTGGATTTTTCAGATTTCAGATTTACCCTCCCACCTCAATGACATGTGGGGTCACCATAGGTCAATGACATGTGGGCCAGGAGGGTAAATCCTGAATTTCTATCTAAGGGGAGGGTATATGATCAAATTTTCCGTATTACAAATACGGGGGTTATATACCTGGTTTTACAGTACAGGAGCTGAATCGGATAACTTGAAAGTACATTTACCAAATATGAACCTTTTTCTTTTACTTTTGTAGCTTGAAAGCAGCCAAATTTTGTTATTAGAAGAGTCTATCCGGCACTGTATATATGCTAGTATCTCTGACTCATACTATTTACAACAGTGAAACAAACAACCCCATATCATGGCTAGTTGGAGACTAGGAGGCCTAGAGTTCATGGTAAAAGGTTCGTCAAAGTATCATGCGTTGAACTTAATTAATCCAGGTGGACCAGCACAGGTGTTTTTTTTTAATATAAACAAAACGGAGACACCTCGTGGCACAACTCACCCCATGTTGCTCATCCCATGACATGACAGTTACATACGTATCCATTTGGCATCGGCCTGCCCAATTCAAATGACACTGCTAATATATCCAAGCACAATTTTCCTTCCATGGTGTGGACTGGACCTCCAAATGACCAGACAAATCAAAGTCTCCTCTCTTCTCCTCTTCTCACCACTTGGAAGAAGCACCCACTTCACCTGGCCATTCCTCCTCCCTCCCTCCTTTCTAGTTGACCAAATACAACTCCTCGTCTTCCCTTGCATACTCTCTCCACTCATCACACATTCACACACAACTCCCTCGGTTCACCGGCCGCCCACCACTCTAGTAGTACTTCACTCTTCTCTTGTAGCAAGAACAAGACCCGCTCGTGTACTAGCTAGTGTTGGATAGGAATGGCCGTGGAGGCAGTTCTTGACGGGGCTTCGCCGGCGGCGAGCGAAGAGGAAAGGGAGCAGCTGCACTGCGCTGAGGGGTGGGCCAAGCGGAAGCGCTCCAGGCGCCACGGCCACCGCGTCCCCACCGAGGACGAACACCTCGCGCTCTGCCTCCTCATGCTGGCGCGCGGCCACCGAGCCACCGAGCCGGCGCAGGAGCACCGGTGCTCCGTGTGCGGCAAGGCGTTCTCGTCCTACCAGGCCCTTGGAGGGCACAAGGCCAGCCACCGCCTGAAGCCGTTGGCAGCGACCGCCCACGCCATCGACGATCCTGCTGCGACGGCGCCCTCACCAGCCGCGTTCTCGTCCAGGTTCGGCAGCGCGGCCCCCAGCAAGGTGCACGAGTGCTCGGTGTGCAAGAAGACGTTCCCGACCGGGCAGGCGCTGGGCGGGCACAAGCGGTGCCACTACGAGGGCCCCATCGGCAGCAGCGCCGCGGCGGCGGCAGACCGCGGATTCGACCCGAACCTGCCGATGCTGCCGGACATCATCATCGATCCGCCGGCCAAGGAGGAGGAGGTGCTCAGCCCACTCGTATTCAAGAAGCCGAGGCTCATGATCCCGACTTAATCAGTTAATAACCAAACTTAATTACAAGTCTCGGCCGTCTTGTTAATTAATTGTACTGTTGGATTGCTGCGTTGGTGATTAGCTGTATCAATATTGCTGGAGAAGTGTAGATCGATTGGTATAGTTTTGTGTATTTATAAAATGGGAGCTGCTAGCCCACGCTATACTTTTATAGTAGTTTCATGTAGTTTCATGAAAGTTTAGTTGTCTAAAGTTTCAGATTTCAAGTTTGAAGTTTCGATTAGGTATCAACGCGTTTCAGATTTCTAGAAGTTTCCAAAAGATTTCATGAAAGTTTCAACAAGTTTCAGATAAAAGAGTTTCAAGAAGTCTCGTGAAAAACTGTTGGAACGAAATGGCAACTAGAGAGGGGGGGGGGTTTGTGAATAGGAGCATTGTCTCTTTTTCATCTTGATTAGATTCAACACGATTTTCACTCCAATAGCTATGAGAGTTATGAAGATCAATATACATGCATAGCGGAAGACTTGTATTGGATCCAATCAACCCTCTGAAGAAAACAGACAAAAAGCACCAAACACTCAAGACAAAAAGAGTTGAGCGGTCAGACCTCTAGGATGAACAGTAAACTCAGCTAGAACACAAGATCATAAATTGGTCTAAGATTTAATCCATAGCTCCAAACTACACGAAGCTTGAAACACACCTTCTCTACGATGTCAAGAACCTATTCCAGTCAAGGATCATGAAGATCATTGCCAAATTTCCGACCTTTTTCGGTTTGAGAGAAGATTGCTTCAAAACTGAGTCAAAACCAAAATATGATCCAAAAACTTGCTCGTGAGTAAGAGATGATCCTAGATGCATTTCCACATGTCACAACAAGCAAGATCTAGACCAGAAACCAAAGGATCACAGAAAGCCCTAAATTCATAAAAGAGAGAGCTAGAACAAGAAAAGACTCATCTTGAAGAAACTTTCTTGGATTGATTTCAGATGAAGTTAGTATACAGCCACTCCATCCTAGAGAACAAAAGCTCAACACTTGAGCACACAGTCAATCCAACTCTCTAGAACCCTACTTCTCCACTTTCCTCTGTTTTCCCTAGAACCAATCTAGAGTTTCTCGTGCCAGGGTTGGAGGGTGCACAGCCAGCACCCTCCCCTATTTATAGTGGAAGATAGCTTCTAGAGGAAGACATCTAAATGAGCACCCGTTAAGCCCACATACAACAGGTTTCACTTGCATCGACCTCTGCGTCGCTTGATGCAACTTGACGCACAGAACTGTCGCGCTGCTTGATGTGACCCGTCGCACAGAACTGTCGCGCTGCTTGATGTGACACGTCGCACCAAACTGCCACGCCGTTTGATACAACCTGTCTCACCGAACTATCCCGCTCGATCATCATTATCCTTTTTGCGCCATGCTTGAGTCCAATCATCTCTCTCGGTATCTATGATCGTTCTGGACCTTCGTTCTCCTAACCAAGTCTCGATCCTCCTTACCATTGGTCATAGTTGACCACCAAGCCACCTGCACAAAAATAGACCAAAAAATTTATTCCACGAACAAGTTCTTCGCAACTTGACCCACGTTAGTCAAAACACACATCAGAGACATATGCATCACATATGTATCCACGACCAGTGTCTACGACTAGTGTCCAAGACCATTGTCTACGACCAGTGTTCATGACCACTGTTTACGACTAGTGTCTAAGACCACCGTCTGCGACCAGTGTCCGAGACCAGTCTATGACCAGTGTTCACGACCACTGTTTACGACCAATGCCAACGACCACTGTCCGTGATGAACAATACTCGAAATGTACAATACTTGAAGCTACAATACTCGTAGATGCAGTACTCAGAATGAACAGTACTCGAAGCTACAATACTCGCAGTTGTAGTACTCGGAGATATCGACACTCGGCAGTCGTAGCTACGGTACTCGATAAATAGGACTCGTAGCTTCCAACCACTCGGTATTCGTAGCTACAGTACTCGGAGCCTTCGACCACTTAGTATTCGTAGCTACAGTACTCAGAGCATTCGACCACCCGGTACTCGTAGCTACAGTACTCGAAGCTCTCGAACACTCGGTACTCAGTTGCGGTCAAACCGATATTCTTGAACTCTGCAGAAAACGAGCGATTCGACAAACCCTCAACACCATTGCCAATTGTATCATCATCCTAAGATCATGAGCATATCCCTATGATATCCACAATCTCCCCCTTGATATACACATTGACAATCTTCTAAAAAATACAGATTGGAGGTTGTTTTGAAAAACTCCATCTCGTTTTCGCGCAAAAGGCACAACTTGGTCCAAAAGCAAGAGGACATAATGGAAATGACCAAGTTGACTTCATATAAGCATAGACAAGTGAGATAAGGCAAAAGAAAACAAGAAAGCTTCAATTTTCAGAGAAGAGTAAAAAATCTCACTTAAGATCCATATGAAAGAACAATTGTTCAATTTGACCTTTAATCATTGTGAGGTTCCAAGAATTGCAATTCAAGTTCAGAAAAGACAATAAGATCATAAGAATACAAATTAGATACTGTGAGGACCCGGGGTATTTAACTAGTAACACTTAAACTCCATGTGGTTCTAGCATTACTAATTAAATATCCTAAGCCTCGATGGACATGTGCTTCCCAAAATTGCAGCACATGCTCATCATCACAAAATTATACATCATTTTCATACAACATTTAACACTAAGTTCAACAACAACGTACATAAAGTAAAGTTATTACAAAAGAGCCAACCGGCCAAATAACCAATATACAAGAATGACAGCGGAAACAAAAATATCATAAGATGGCTAAGAACAAAAGTCGATCGGTTAGCCAACACAACCCACAAGGCAACCGACCGGGCCGCCAAGCTAGTCGCCCCGAATGCTACCACAACACAGCTCACAAAAGTGAGGCCCTTCGAGCTCACCTTCTTCCTCTGCAACGATTTATATTTTCATATCGTAATTGCAAAAAGAACCACTTACCGGAGTTGGAGAAGAAAGGGGGTGAAATTGGCCGAAAATCTCCAAACTTAAAATTGAGTGATTCCTGTGAATGCAACCCAAAATCAAGTTAGGGGAAATGTAAAGGAAGTTGAGGAGCTCAAAAGGGTACAAGAAAGATTGAAGATGAACCACTGAACACCAAGATCACCAATGGAGCTTCTCGGGTCAACAATGGTATTTTGAGGATTTAAAGTGGTTTTGAGCTCAAAACACAGAGAAGAGCTAGGGGTGGTGTAAAGGAACACCAGGAGGGGCTAAGGGGGCAATATATAGAGGAAGGATTAGGGTTTCGAGCAAGAACAAGAGTCCATGGTGGGCTCGGTTCATGGCACGGTCATGGACCAAGAAATGATGGGGGCAAGTGAGACTCGGGATGGAAGAGCCGAAAGCCTGGGGCGCATTTAATGCCCCACAGAGAGATGTTGACGAGAGCGAGCTCGAATTGACAAAACGAAACCGCTCTCTCTCTCTCTCTCTCTTCCTGCCATTGACGCACGCGTGCACGGAGAGACAGAGGAGGAAGAAGAACAGAAAAGAAAATGGTGACCGTTGGATTGAAAATGGATGATCAGGATTAAAAGGATCCGGCTGAGGGTTCCTAATACTCCAAGCAATCAGGGCGGTCCGATCAAAAACGAACGGCCCCGATGGATGGAATGATCGTGGCGGTCCGAATGTTCCTGCGAACACGGGCCGTGCGATTTAAATCCAACGGTTGATATCAATCGCGCGCTATGAGTGAGCCCGGTGTAGTTAGGTGGTTCGACCGAGTCAAGTGGCTCGAGCTCGAGCCCGACTCGAACCCAAGGAACAGTGGAACCAGGTTTTAGGTTTTAAATAGACAGAGACTTTAGAGGATTTATTAGGGGTAGCAAAATAACTCAAAAAATCTGAAATTTTTACAGGAGCTTGCTGACTTAGACCTTGTGTAAAATTTTCAGAGGTTTTTATGCAGTGTATTTTTTCCCAAAAATTCTGCAAGGTACTTGTTCAAGTTTGACTGAAAGTCAAACAGGTTTGACTGCCCTAAAAAATATTCAAACAATTTCTAAAAATTGTGAAATTTTTCAGAAAAGCCACATACCATCCCAAGAACTTAGAAAAAAAAAATATTTCCAGGAGATGATCGAAAGATTTGACAAGATTGTTTTAGAAGGATCAAGATTTGGATCAAAAGACTTGTGACTTTGTATTTCCATAACTCTTGTACAAGAATTGTTTAGTACACACAGGAAATACATGATGTAAGAAAAAGTTTTAATTTCTACTCATTTTCTTACATTTGAAACACAAGTCTGAAACTTAGGGTGTTACAGATACGCCCCTCACTATGATCATGATTTTTCAAAAAAATTTCATTTTCTTCTTTTTTTTTCTCCACATAGCTCCCCCTTTTATCATCATTTTTGCTATATCTTCTCCCCCTTTGACAATGGAGTCATCAAGAAATCATGCCTTCCTCTCATCCAAAGATGACAAATCACAAATGCATAAATAAGGACGAAGCATAAGAAAGAGCATACATGAAATGCAACGGAGTGGCTTCATTTTTGTATTTTTCAAATTTTAGTATAGGAGATTACCCAAAAGAACAAACTAGCATTTCTACTATTACTCAAAACATATCAAGCATGAATGTGCTAGCAGGATCATGTTAAGGCATATATATCAAAGCTAAGCTAGAAGGCTCAAGATAAAACAATGAACTGTAACAATTTAAGCAAAGCTTTAAAATTAGCAAGTCCATCAACAGGGATCCTAAAGTGATAATGGCCATGTCAGAATGTCAATGTGAGATCAAGAAGCTAACAACGACCATCCTAGAGACAAAAAATCCTTAATTTGAATCATTTTGCTCAAAGTACCTCAATCACCTAATTTTTACAATAGTTTTCATTTGCAATGAGTATTGATGTTGATTAAAGGTCTATCTTAGCGAAGAAGATCCTGGACTAGGAGCTATCCACAAACTCTTCCTAAGTTTTAACCAAGACGACAAATCTTGAGGTTCGTGTCAATTTTGACAAGCAGTCCCCATGAGATCGTCTGGATCATCAAACTCTCTCCATGTTCATGTATTTGACATGCAATCTCGTGAGAATAGTTTGGCATAATTTCACCACATGAGAAACTTGAAATTTGATTTTTCATTTTGCACAAGAACAATTTTAGATTCACAAAGAAACAAGAAGCTCAAGAGATGTTGAATTTCTAGATTCAAGAGCTAACAAGGTAATTTTGACAGAGCTAATGTCACAAAAAGATACCTAATTGTGCAACTAGCTAGAAGATCAACAAATTGTAATTTTTAGTTCAAGTTGCCTTAAAGCTCTAGCTCATGTAGCAAAGACTTAGCTACATATGTGAAAGCATGATAATTCTACCAAGTCAAAGAACTAGACATGGAATTGAGCAAAAATTAAAATACTAAAACTCAAAAAAGTAATAAGCAAAGTTTCATCAATTTAAATGACAAGCAGTAAAGTTTATATTACAATGCATCTTTTTGATATTTTCATATGAATGCAATATGATACAATGAGATGCAAGAAAAACTCAAAGGCCTAAAAAGATCAAAAAAATCAAAAGAAGATCAAGGAAAGATCAGATGAACAAGAAAAGCTCAGAAGAGAACCAACTCCCCTCAAACCAACCCATAGGGGTAGATTACCCCTAACTCACTCCTCAAGGTGAAAAACCTAGTTGGGTCTAAAGGCTTGGTGAGAATATCAGCTAACTGAGCCTCGGACTCCAAAAATTTTAGCACAATATCACTCTTCTCTACATGATCTCTAAGGAAGTGAAAGCGAATGTCAATATGCTTGGTCCTAGAATGTTGCATAGGGTTCTTAGCAATATTAATGGCAGAAGTGTTATCACAGAGAAAGGGAACACTAGCAAAAGTTAACCCATAGTCCTTAAGAGTGGACACGCTCCACAGAATCTGACTACAGCAGCTAGCGGCAGCTACATATTCAGCTTTTGCAGTGGATTGTGCAACAGAGGACTGCTTCCTAGAAGACCAAGAGATAAGAGAAGTGCCTAAGAAGTGATAAAAGCCTAAGGTACTCTTCCTATCTAGTCAACAACCCACAAAATCAGAATCAGAAAACCCTCTAATGGATAAGGAAGATGAGTAGGAATACCAAATGCCATACTGGAGGGTAGAGTGAGCGTATCTGAAAATACGCTTGACGACTTGGCGATGGGAAGTCATCAGAGACGCCTGAAACCTTGCATAGAGACAGACCGCGAAGTGGATGTCCGGACTTGAGGCCATTAGGTAGAGGAGAGAGCCGATCATGCTGTGGTACTCGCGTTGATCCACGGCTTCTCCTTCCTCGTTTGGATCCAAAGCAGTCGAAGTTGCCATAGGAGTGACGATTGGCTTGCAGTTACCCATGTCGAAGCACTTGAGCAGATCCTTGGTGTACTTCATTTGATGCATAAAGATCCCTTCCTTGCATTACTTGATTTGAAGCCTCAGAAAGTAGTTGAGCTCTCCTATCATACTCATCTCAAATTTCCTAGATGGGGTCTCAGAAAACTAGAAACAAGAGCATGGGAAGAACCACCAAAGATAATATCATCTACGTAAATCTGAACAAGCAAGAAGTCATTGTCATGCCTAAGAATGAAAAGAGTCTTGTCAACCTTACCCATCTCAAAGTTATTCTTAAGCAAGAAGGTCTTAAAGCTACCATACCAGGCTCTGAAAACCATATAAAGCTTTGGATAGCTTGAAAACATGATGTGGATGCTTGAGATTCTCAAAGCCTGCAGGTTGTCTAACATACACTTCTTCCTCTATGTAACCATTCAGAAATGCACTCTTAACATCCATCTGATACAACATAAAGCCCTTAGATGCAGCAAATGCAAGTAGAATGTGAATGGCTTCTAATCTAGCAATAGGAGCAAAGATCTCATCAAAGTCTAACCCCTCAACTTGGCTAAAGCCCTGAGCTACCAATCTAGCCTTGTTTCTAACCATAGAACCATCCTCACTTTGTTTATTTTTGAACACCTAATGGGTTCCTATCACATTATGACTACTAAGAGGCTCTACTAGGTTCTAGACCTTATTCTTCTCAAAGTTCTCTAACTCCTCATGCATGGCATTGACCCAACTCGAATCATACAAAGCATGTGATATATCACGGGGTTCGAAAGAAGCAACAAATACAGAATAGGAGTAGAAACTTGGATCGTGATACCTAGAGCGAGTGACTCGCTCATGAAGATGACCAATCATCTTATTTGGAGGATGACGCCTCTGAATATGAAGTGGAGCGCCCGGGGGAGATAACTCCTCTTCGACCTCCGCAGGTACTGCTGATGGTGAAAATGCATCAGGAGCCTCAACTGAAGGTGAAGTAGTGGCAGTAGGTTCTTCAATTGGATTAGGAGGTGTAGCAGCAGCAGGTGGGAGATAAACATTAGCTTCATCCTCATCTTCCTCCACAAAGATGCTCTCTGTCTCCTGTGTGTCACCTGAAATATCTGATCTAGTTCCAGGGCTAGTCTCATCAAAAGTGACATTGCATGTCTCCTAAATAACATTAGTATCAACATTAAGAACCCGAAAACCCCTCGAATGTGCAGGATAACCCAAAAATAAACTATCAGAAGTTCTTGACTCAAATTTATCTAGGTTTCCTATCTTGAGAATTGAAACACTTAGCTTCAAAAACTCGAAAATGAGAAACAGAGAGTTTGCTACCAAACCGAAGCTCATATGATATCTTGCCCAAAGATGGTCTCAAGAAGACACGATTTGCAATATGGCAAGCTGTAGCAATAGCTTCGGCCCAGAACCTCCTTGGAGTACTATACTCATCTAGCATCATCCTAACCATCTCAACTAAGGTCATGTTCTTCCTTTCCACCACGCTATTTTGTTGAGAGACATGTGGAGAAGAGAACTGATGCTCAATACCACGCCCAGCACAGAAAGAGGCAAATGAGGTATTCTTGAACTCCGTGCCAATATCATCGTGGATTGCTCTCAAGGCACCAGGAAGTTCAAAAGCCAAGCAAAAAACAAGATCATGAAAATAATCAAAAGCTTCATCCTTCAAAACAAAAAAGAACACCCAAGAGTATCTCAAAAAATCATCGACTATGACAAGAATGTACTATTTGCCACTAGCTGACCGAACCCTAGCAGGACCAATAGTATCTATGTGAAGCAATTGTCCCGGTCTGTCAGTCCTGACCATAGTCAATAAAGGGTGTGAGGTGACAACTTGCTTGCCATGCCTGCAGGGCGCACATACAACATCCTTGATGGCTTTGAGTTTGGGTAAACATCTCATGAGATCAAGGTTGCCAACTCACGTCAGATGATCAAAACCAATGTGTCTAAAATGACGGTGCCAAAGACAGAACTTAGAAGAAGATACAATCAAATACTTAAGAGACCCAACAAGAGATTCAGAAAAGTCAGCTTCAAAAATCCTACCAACTCTCAAAATTCGAAAGACAAGCTCACCAGTTGAATCAAGAACCCGACAAGCATTTTTCTTAAATCTAGTCTCATAGCCATTATCAAGAAGCTACGAGATTGAAAGCAAGTTGTACCTTAGCTTGTCTACAAGGGCGACGTCCTTAAGAATGAACTTGTCGTTCATCTTGATCGATCCCGTTCCTTCAATCCGCCCTTTTGTGTTATCTCCAAAGGTGATGAAGTCATCACCTATCAATCGCGTGAAGGAGGTGAACTAGCTTGAGTCTCCAGTCATGTGGCGTGAATAGCCGGAGTTGACGAACCACATGTTCTTCCCTCTTCCGCGGCGATCCTAAAATCAAGGCACAAAAGATCGATGTGTCTCAATACTGGGGTTAGTTAAACATGACTTGGGAACCCAGTACTGAGACACATGTTTGCAAGAAGTATGTAAAGCAGAGTTGCTAGCCTTGATCTTACTTGAGGTTCTATCATGAGCAATGGTCACAAGTGCATGAGATGCATTCTGTCTAGAAACATGATGATGATGAGCATGTGAAACAAATCATAGTCTAGTTTTCTTCTTTTGTTGATGACCATGTCTCATGAAGGCTGTAGGTTGATGAGATGAAATTCTAGCAAGATTTTTCTTAGTATTTTTCAACCTACGCCAACAGAAATCAAGTAAATGCCCATCCTTCTTATAATAGGATCAATGGTACTTGGTACCACTGGGAGAAGCACCTTTTGACTCAACAGATAGTTGGGCAAAACCTGCAGATTTGAAAAAGGTTTTTGCAGGTTGAGTTTTGAATTTAACTAAGCCATTTTCCAAAATGTGATGACATTTGGCTTGGACTTGTCTTTGGCAAAGTTGTATCCTAACCCTTGCTTCTTATAAGGAGTTTTGGACTTGTCAAGAATCCTGTTTAACTGTTTCTTACTCTCAGAGAATTTTTCTAGTGTATCCTTGAGATAAGCATTCTCTTTTTCAAGATTAGAACATGATTCACAAGTTTTACCCTTAACGGCTCTAGCATGCTTCTCCTTATGAATAACAACTTCAAGCTTAAGGGCTTCATATGAAGCACAAGGAGTATAATTAATTTTGTCCTTAAGCTTGGCATACTTAGCTCTAACTGCTTTTAATATGCCTTTTACTTCATGTTCACGTTCTAAGCAGAAAGAACAAGTGCTAGATTCAGCCTTATTAGAAGCAACCAACTTGCTAGAATCTAAGTATTTTTCACGTGGAGTGGATTTTACTTCAATTAACTCAGTCCTAGCATTTTCTAGTTGGTGTAAGGCAACATCATGAGTATTTTGCAATTTAGCAAGTTCAGAGTGTAAAGCATGACAGAATGAACATTCATCGGCATCAAGATTCTTACATTCACAAGTTGTAATGTCAGATTATCAACTTGTGACTCTAATTCCTTATTCCTAGCTATGGTGAACTCTAAATCCTTATCTTGGCTAAGCAGTTGCTCATAGATGGTATCACATCTAGCAGAAAGAACTTCATATGATGGAAGTATCTCATCGATGCCATCGACATCAACGGAGTTGGCCATGAATCACATGTCGGTGAAGTCATTTGCCTTCCCTTTCTTCTTCTCTTGAGGAAGCTCCTCTTCCTTGTCCTCCTCGCTCCCGAAGTCCACATCGCTCATGGATTGCTCTCTAAAAGCGGCAAAAACCCAATGAGCAGCCTTCCTGAGCTTGGCAACATCAAACTTGGACTTGTTCCCTTGAGGCTTCCTCCAAGCTGCCTTCTCCTCCTTATAGTTTCTCTCCCCTTTAAGCTTGGGGTAGTTTTCCCGGATGTGGCAGAGCTCTCCACACTCATAGCATATCACAAGGTCACCTCTCTTCTTATTTCTCACATTGTTATCAGCCAATGTGAATTTTTGGCTAAGAGGGCTAATTCAGGCTCAGGAATACTCTCAAGTTCCTCTTCATGGATTGCAGATAAACAAGCAAGAGAAAATCTAGAGGAAGATTCAGAAGAGAGACCAGACGTTCTCTTGAGAGGGTCTGCTACTAAAGCCATGTTCTCCTTCTTACGATGATCAACTCTCTTGATCTTATGGGTCTTGAGCTTGCTATAGAACAACTCCAAAGTGAGATCAGAGAGATTGACACTCTCCTCAATGGCAGTAGGCTTCATCTTCCACTACTTGGTGTTGATTGCAACCAAGAGGTGGGTGGCATTCTCAGACTGAGAATACTCGATGTCGACCGCTCTCAACTGATTAAGCACCTTGTTAAAATGAGTGAATACATCATCGATGCTCTCTCCAAGACACATCTCGAACTTGTTGTATTCTCGCTTGAAAGCCGTCTAACGTACTTGCTTGATTTGGGATGAACCCTCATGGTAGGTTTCGAGGGTGTACCAAATCTCGTGCGCGGTCTCAAGATGACAAATCCTGTCATACTTCTGTCTACTAAGCCCAGTATATAGGAGATTCTTCACCTTATAGTTGTTAACCAAGAGGGCTGCTGAAGCCTATGTAGTAACCTTGGGCAAAATGAGCGGAGCTCGAACAACGTCCTATATAGCTTGACCTTTGCTCTGAAGGTAGACACGCATGCGATTCTTTCAATAGGCATAGTCGAGCCCGTTGAAGACATGCGGCTTAGTGGAGTACTTCTCCAACGCCAAGTTCAGTGACCGGTTAAGATCAAGAGTGAATTAACCGGATTCTGATACCACTTGTTGGACCGAAATGGCGACTAGAGGGGGGGTGAATAGGAGCATTGTCTCTTTTTTTACCTTGATTGGATTCAACACGATTTCCACTCCAATAGCTATGAGAGCTATGAAGATCAATATACAAGTATAGCGGAAGACTTGTATTGAATCCAATCAACTCCTTGAAGAAAACAGACCAAAAACACCAAACACCCAAGACAAAAAGAGTTGAGCGGTCAGACTTCTCAGATGAACAGTAAAATCAGGTGGAACACAAGATCATAAATTGGTCTAAGATTTGATCCAAAGCTCCAAACTACACAAAGCTTGAAACACGCCTTCTCTATGATATCAGGAACCTATTCCAGTCAAGGATCGTGAATATCATTGCCAAAGATCCGACCTTTTTCAGTTTGAGTGAAGATTGTTTCAAAACCGAGTCAAAACCAAAATATGATCCAAAAACTTGCTTGTGGGTAAGAGATGATCAAGATGATCCTAGATGCATTTCCACATATCACAGCAAGCAAGATCTAGACCAGAAACTAAAGAAAAAACCAAAGGATCACAGAAAGCCCCAAAATTACAAAAGAGAGAGCTAGAACAAGAAGGGACTCATCTTGAAGAAACTTGCTTGGATTGATTTCAGATTGAACAGTACTCGAACCACTGTCCACGACCACTGTCTACGACCAGGGTCCCAGACCACTGTCTACGACTAGTGTCCGAGACCATTCTACAACCAGTGTCCACGACCACTGTCTACGACCAGTACCCATGACCACTGTCTGTGATGAACAGTACTCGAGCTATAGTACTCAGAATGAACAATACTCGAAGCTATAGTACTTGATAAATAGTACTCATAGCTGCAATACTCAGAATGAACAGTACTCGAAGCTACAGTACTCAATAAATAGTACTCGTAGCTGCAATACTCGAAGATGTTGACCACTCGGCACTCGTAGCTACAGTACTCGATGAATAGTACTCATCGCTTTTGACCACTCGGTATTCGTAGCTATAGTACTCGGAGCCTTCGACCACTCGGTACTTGTAGCTATAGTACTCCGAGCATTCGACCACCCCGTACTCGTAGCTACAGTTCTCGACGTTTTCGACCAATCGGTACTCAGTTGTGGTCAAACCGATATTCCTGAACTCTACAGAAAATGAGTGATTCGACAAACCCTCAACACCATTTTCATTTGTATCATCATCCTAAGATCATGAGTATATCCCCATGATATCCACAAAAACATTTTAAAAGTTTCTGGTTTCAGTGGGCTTCGCGTATTTCCTGAGTTTTTGGAAGATTCAAAGGAGGTTTCAAGCCCAAGTTTGAACAAGTTTCATATTTGGAGCTCACGTTTCAATAAGTTTCAAACAAAAAGAGTTTCAACATGTGTCATCAAGTTTTAACATGTTTCAAAAAGTTTCACCAAGTTTCGGATTTTGGAACTCAAGTTTCATCAAGTTTCTAACAAAACAGTTTCAATAATTTTCAACAAGTTTTAGATTTTGTAACTCAAGTTTCAACAAGTTTCAGATAAAAAAGTTTCAAGTTTCAACATATTTCGAGAAGTTTCAACAAGTTTCATCAAAAATCAAACAAGAACAAAAAATCCCGACGTGCTCTCCTGCAGCCACGTGGCTACTCACCGTCATAGCTCCACGCTCGCCGAGATGTCACGGCCGTTGGCCTTCCCACCAACCACCACGCTCACTGGCCACGAGAATCAAATCCGTTCATACCTCGACGGTCTCGCTGGCCACAAGCACCAAAGCCGCCTGCCTACTCCACGTCCGTCGTCCGTAGCCCTGCTCAGGCGAGACCATGGCCACCTTGCTCACCGGCCACCTTGCTCACCGTCCACCGCCGCGCTCAGGGCTGCCTATGACCACCATGCTCATTGCCTAGCAACCATACCTGCACTCACCATCTATCCATCACAACGCTTGGGAAACCCATGCTCGCCGCCCCGCAGCCGTGGATACACTCCATAGCTGCCACTGCAAGCCTAAAACCACTTGCTACACCATCATTGTGCAAGTTCTGTAGCAGCACACCCTACCCACTTGCCATAGCAGCTAACCTCTCACCATCACTCCCTACAACTACGAGGTGGTCTAAAACTATCAGATCCACCAGTGATGGTGGTGAACCAGACATCATTGGAGGTGAGATATGTTGTGGGGAGAGAGAGAGCAGAGTGGAGCATAGGTGGGTGAAATCTCCCAGGAAGAGAGAGAGAGAGAGAGAAAGAGAAAGAGAGGTGGATGTGTGTGTGGGAAGGGACTCGGAGGAGAGGCAATGAATTGACCAAAGGTGTGCATCGGGGAAAGATCTAGTGGATAAGGACAAAAGAAAGCAACGATTTGCAGCTTCCAATGCTTCAAATCAGACGGTTATTTCATATATCGTTGGTTTTGGAAGAAACACTATAGCGTTTTGTACTATTTCTCTTATAATTCGATAGAATGATTATTTCATTAATTGGTTTGGTGTACGATAAATAAGTTGATATGGTATATGGGTATTATCCTTTTTATCTGACTTGTTTAGTACTACCTCGGCTCTTTTACAAGTTGATCTAGAAGGCGCACAATCAACATTTTTAAAATTTAACCACTAACACACATGAAAATATCTTAACTTTCGATCAATTTTCTAACATTTGGATCTTGCACGACGAGCTCGTCTTCCTCCTCCCCGGTGCTGTCGTCTCCCGCCGCCGCCGAGTTAGGGCTCAAGTTCACTGGTTAGGTTTGGATTCACTAGAGCTTGAGCTTAGAGGAAGGATGGGGTGGCGACGACGATGGTGCGACGAGGCGACAGTGGCACCACCAGAGCTGCAGGTAGGAGGAGAGCGATAGGCGGTGGTGATTGCATGGGCTATGAGGATGAGAGTGTTAGGAGGCACTGGGAGGCAGCAGCGGATTCGACTAAGGGAGGCAATGGCGGACTGCCACCAGAAACGAGGAAGGAAAGTGGCGCAGGGGGGTCTCACCGGAGAGGAGGAGAAAGGTCGGTACGGGGGGTGGCTCTCTAGAGAGGAGGAAGACAAGTAGCTCGAGAGGTGGTTGGGGTGTAGAGAGGGGAGCGACGGGGGGAGGAGCTGGCCACCGACACTAGCAAGGTGGTGGGAGGCGACGCTTGGGGAGGAGGTTGGGAGTAGTGATGACTAGGTTGGGGTGGTTTGGGTTGAATGGTGCTTTTATATATGGAGTGGGGAGTGATGTGAATGGTCGGATCTAGATCATATTATTTAAAATTTGACAAAAAGTTAAGATATTTTGAGACAACTGTGCAATAGATGGCCCTTAAAAGTATTTAGGTTTCTCATATGATAATGATATTATATAGTAGATTTATTATCAAAATACTCCAATTTCATTATATTTTTAATAATTTTTACTAACTTATACTCCCCTGTTCAAGAATATATGATGTTTTGGATATCAACACGGTCTCTAACATGCAACTTTGACTGTTACTTTTTATATGAATATGTTCATAAAATAATATAAAAATATTTTTCATGACTAATCTAATGATACTATTTTCACATGACCAATACAAATAGTTTTTTTGATATATTATTGATCAAAGTAAATGAAGTTTGATTGCATGCTTTCTAAAGCATCATATATGTATGAATGGAGGGAGTAATTAAAAACAATAATACTTAAAAACGTGTTTTGTACTTTATCGATATCCAAGACGGAAATAAACAAAGTATAGAGAGAGTACTAGTATGTTTGATATATGATTGGCTAGTGATCGCTACAAGAAAACCCCTCAATAGAGACGCTTTTCTAGAGGTGCTTTTCAATTTGTCTCTAAAATAAGGAGTTATATAGTCTAGAGGCACTTTTTAGAGATACCTTAAAAATCACCCCAAAATTTCATATGCTAGAAGCGGTTTTGAGATGTTTTCAAATGCATACAAAATTTTATCTTGTAGGGACGTTTTTAGAAACTCTCTAATTTGCCTAAAGGTTATGTTGTGTAAAGATATTTTTTTGAGACGCTTTTCCAACTCTCTGGATGCGTTTTTTCGGTGGTTGATATGTGTTAAAAGAGCTACATAATAATATTGCAATACACAACTAAACACGTGTGGCTAGTGTGACAAGTCTAGGAGAAGTATTTCCCATGAGGTCTTGAGTTCGAGTACCAACCTTTGCAAAAGTGCACATATTTTTTATATTTTATTTGTTAAGATATAGTGCAACATCTCTACATAACACAGTATATCCCATAGAGATGCTTGAGAAAACGCACTACTGTCATAGCAACGATACATAAGAAGACATTTATGAGGTGTTTTCAAAAACACCTCTAAAACTACCTAGGGGCAGAAAAAAAATGCCTCTACTATACAAAGCAGTCGCCTTTATGAGCCAGTTTTGTTGTAGTTAGCAACAGTAGTTGAGACTGACAACTAATACTAGTAGTAGTTGAGTGAGACCAAGCGTGTAGTTGCTTGCCGTGTTGGCCACTCTTATCGGTGCGGCTGTGTTGTGTGCACCCCCACCCTCACCCCAACTAGTTTAGATGGGCTTCGTAAAACTACAGTTGCAAACTTACATTTCCAATCTTAGCTAGCAACTTTTTAAGCCCGGGATAATTGACGATTTGCCTATCTATAGAGTGACATTTTAGGATTTGCTACTCTATAGAGTGCAATTCATCATTTGCCACTCTATAGAATTCTCATTTCATCTTTTGCCATTTTTGACAGTTTTGCCCCTACATGGACATATATGTCCCTCTTCTTCCTCCCCTTCTTCCCTCTCTCCCCTCTTTTCTTGTTGCCTGGCCATCTATAAGCCCTTTTCTCCTCCTCTTTTACTCCGGCATCAGCCAAGGCTGGGTCGTACCTCGTTAGCGGCCGCCCGTGCCCACCTTCCACCTACGGCATCGGAGATTTTGCCCTTGACCACAGAGGGTGGGAAGGTATGGAGATTGGAGTCGACGAATTTGATGGCCTACGGATTTGGCCCCATCACCACCTTCACGACGTGAGAAGAGGAACTGAGGTGGTGGCATACAAGGGGAGAGGTGGGCGAGAGGCATGGTGTACTTACCAAGACAAATCCAGAGGCCTTGGGGTCGTTTATGGTGCCAAATGTTTGTGCCATAAACGACCCCAAGGCAGCGGCAAAGGAGGAGCAAGGAAGGAAAACTTCGGGGTGGAGCAAAGCATTTGGTAGTAGTAGCGCGATGGGGGTTTGATCAGAAGCTAGCAGAGGGTGCAGTCGGAGGCAAGGGAGAGGATGGCACACGTGGCGGCGTGTCACTGAGGAGGGGGTAGCTGATGAGATGCTGGGGTCAGCAAATGATGATTTACAGTCTATAGAGTGGCAAATCCTCAAGTGCCACTCTATAGAATGACAAATCATCTATTATCCCTTTAAGACTAGGGCACGTTAGTTAATGGATTATAGAGCCACAACTAAATAGTCTAACATTTTAGATTACTCTCGCCATGAATATATGAAAAATATATATATAATTCCTTATATGAAACTGGTATTACTAAAAAATATACTTAGTATATAGTAGATGCACTATTCTATAGCTAAGCGTATAATAGCTATTCTACACGCCAGTCAGCCCACCTAGTCCGAGCGGCCCAATCCGAACAATTATGAGCCAAGAACCCCCGTCGCCCTATGTGCAACGCTTATCGATACTAATAGGTAGTGTATGTGGCAGTAATTCTAATACCATATTTACTGTCGGACTATCTCATAGCATACTGTTTGTTCGGCGACACAATCGCACGATCCGCACACGCGAGATAGTAACTGGCAACGGTGAGAAAAGTAATTGTGATACCCTTTTTAACACAATCCCACGATCCGCACATAAGCGAACTTTTTTCCTCGGGTCATGATCCCATGCCCTCTATTCTTAGCATGATAGTAAATCTCTTTGTAGTAGTGCTGCAGTAAAAGGCACAATGAAGTCATAGTAAATCACTTTTTTTAGTGTTATAGTAAAAACACAAGGAGGTTGTAGTAAA
This sequence comes from Ampelocalamus luodianensis, assembly GCA_036346255.1. Classification (NCBI taxonomy): domain Eukaryota; kingdom Viridiplantae; phylum Streptophyta; class Magnoliopsida; order Poales; family Poaceae; genus Ampelocalamus; species Ampelocalamus luodianensis. The sequence continues at coordinate 65,103,484 of CM070622.1, read as the reverse complement.
GACATAATGATGCTGTAGTAAATCTTTTGTAGTGTTGCAGTAAAAGGCAGAATGAGATCACAGTAAATCTCTTGTAATGCTGCAATAAAGCACAAAGATATTTGCAGTAAAAGGCACAATGAGGTCGTAGTAAATCTCTTGTAGTACTACAGTAAAAGGGGGGCATCGGTTGAGGGGGTGGGGTGGTGGATTGAGGGCACAGGCGTGGATTTTTGATCGGTTGTGCCACACACATACGATGTAGTAATTGATTGGCTTAAGCATAATAAATATGAACTTTCGGTGCAGTATTTTTTTTTACAATGTTAAAACATACTCATTATGGCTCTATTTTTGTTAAGTATATTTTTCCAGCAAAATGTTTCAAACAGATTATAAATAAGATAAATGGTTTAGGAGATATTGTTCTTGAAAGTTTGCAATTAACCCACGCTTCTCTCTCTATCCGACCCTCAGCACTCAGTGTGGCAGTAAATCTGTCGTAGTGATGCAGTAAAAGATACAACGAGGTTACGTGGGGCGCGTACAGTTTTACTATCGGTTGTGTGGGGCGCCGTAGTTTGGTCGATTCTTGCATGGGGGGGCGGAGTGTAGAATAAATTATTTTATACTTAGGCGTAGAATAGCGCCACCGTAGTGTATAGTATATAATTATTATGCTCTGTAACATTATATTGTTATAGAAACTATATAGGAAGCATTTTTCGTATTCCTGGGAGTACATACTCCCACCTCCAATATACCACTGAAACAAACATATTATACTTCTTTATCACTTTATGTATACTTAAATACCAATTATAAAATACTATAATGTAACTTGACTGAAAAAATATTTATTGGAGCCCTTTATTTTTGTTACATATCCTTTTTCATAGATAAAAGAAGTATATACATAAATTTTGCTATAAAAATGGACTTTAACGAATTCTTTCAAGAGCTCAGTTTGGGGTATCTTATATATATACCACTTAAATCGTATGACAATATCTCTTTACTTGGGTCAAAACTCACATCCCAACATGGTCAAAGGCTGCTCAAAGAAAACCCACCACCTCCCACCTCCGTCAACCCACGTTTCTCTTTCCACCCACCCTCTTCGCTCGACCTGGCAGTAAATCTCTGATGAAGATGCAGTAAAGGCATAAGGAGTGCAATAATACTAAGTGTGATAGTGCTTGTCTTGTAAAGGCACAGTAAATGAACAAGAAGATCTCATTAGTTCCTCGAAAAAAGAAAATCATAGTAAAGTCATATGGAGGTTGCAATAAATCTATTTTAGCGATGCAGTAAATCTATTTTAGTAAACACACATATAGGTTTTATTGGCAATACTTATATCATTTTATTACTCTCATCATCACCAAGCTACCGAAAAATACCATTCATGAATCAGAGCTGCCAATCAAAAGTTATGGTTAAAACAAGAAAATAAACATTTTAGTTGGTTGGCTACGTGTCTATACTAGTTGCTAAGGTGATAGTAAATTCCTTCAAAAAATGTTGCAATAAACATCTTGTAGTGTAGCAGTAAAAGCACATGAAGGTGGTAGTAAATCTGTTATACATGTTTATCAAAGGCACAATGATATCACAATAAATCTTTGTAAGGGGTAGTAAAGTCATATGGAGGGTGCAGTAAATCTCTCTAAGCGATACAGTAAATCTATTTTAGTAAATGCACAGAGAGGTTTTATTGGTGAGACTTATATCATTTTGTTACTCTCGTTGTCACTAAGCTACCAAAAAATACCGTTCGTGAATCGGAGCTGCCAATCAAAAGTTATGGCTAGAACAAGAAAATAAACATTCTAGTACTAACAAGGAGCATATGTTTATTAGTTGGTTGGTTGTGTGTCTATACTTGTTGGCCAAGATGACAGTAAATTCCTTCAAAGAAAGGTTGCAGCATACCTCTTATTGTGCTGTAGTAAAAACACATAGAGGTGGCAGTAAATCTGTTGTACAGGATTGTTAAAGGCACAATGAAGTCGCAGTAAATTTTTGTAAGGTGCAATAAAGTCATATGAAGGGTGCAGTAAATCTCTTTTAGCGATACAGTAAAACTATTTTAGTAAACACACAGTGAGGTTTTGTTGGTGAGACTTATATCACTCTTTTACTCTCGTCGTCACTAAGCTATCGAAAAATACCGTTTGTGAATTGGAGCTGTCAATCAAAAGTCATGGCTAAAACAAGAAAATAAACATTCTAGTACTAACAAGGAGCCCATGTTTATTAGTTAGTTGGTTGTGTGTCTCTACTTGTTGGCCAAGGTGATAGTAAATTCTTTCAAAAAAGGTTGCAGTAAATCTCTTGTACATGATTATTAAAGGCACAATGAGATCGTAGTAAATCTTTGCGAGGTGTTGTAAAGTCATATAGAGGTTGTAGTAAATCTCTTTTAGCGATGCAGTAAATCTATTTTAGTAAATGCATAGTGAGCTTTTGTTGGCGAGACTTATATTATTTTGTTACCTCGTTATTACCAAGCTACTGAAAAATACCGTTTGTGAATCAGAGTTTCTAATCAAAAGTTATGACTAAAACAAGAAAATAGACATTCTAGTACTAACAAGGAGACCATGTTTATTAGTTGGCTTGGTCCCTATACGAAGCAGTTGCACACTGAGGTCGTAGTAAATCTCTTGTATTGCTACAGTAAAGGGTTGCGTGGGGCACATGCATGGGGACACCTTGGACGTGGTTATGTCGCTCGGGGGTTACAGCCGAGCTATTCTACACTCAGCCGCTGAATATATATATGTCAAATGAAACCTCCCACCACCCACCTCACTCAACCCCCTCCGCTGATTTCCTCCCACTCCTACGTCTCTCCCCATGCACCTTTTTCGTGTTCAAATAGTGCAGTAGGTCTCCAGCAAATATGCAGTAATGTTGCACCTGTTGTGTAGTAGATCGATGTTGACATCACTAAAACATATTTGATATGGATCTCATTTTGTTAAGTTATTTTTTGGTGCACAACAGTGCAAACGGATCAAAAATAAGATCATTAATCTAGGATAAGTGATCAGTCGTGGCCTCGTAAACCGTGAACAATGATTGATCACGAATTAGAAGATTGAATCGTATAGATTATGTGTACAATCTCAAGAACAACACACCCTTGATCTGTGCCAACTGTCGGAAACCCTAGATGAGAAACTCTTGACTGATAACCAGCGATTCACCCTAACGGCACATGGCCGAAATACACACGTGTTTTCAACTCATCATTCAACCCCCTTTTACTTTGGGCGCACCCCATAGGCTTATATAGCCAACACACACACTAAGGCCTTAAGACCGATTACGACTCTCAGGCACGTACATAATTAACATGTTCGGTCAGGATTCTAATATAAACTTACTAAATCATACGACTCAGTGTTCCTAACTTAAACCAGTGATTTAGTTCCTTTTACATCTTGAAACCAATTAAACATGGAATTAAATAATGCAAATCGACTCAACAATACTCAGATGCACCTCTTTAACTTGGTTGTCACACCGACTCGACAGTGGACACCATCCAAGATAACGTAAAGAAAGGATGTCATGTAAAGAAAACAGAAAGCATGCACTGATCTTGTGCTCACACGTGTAGCAACAAATCTTCATTTATGGCCTTCTAATCTGTGATCCTTCCTTATCTCTTGTTACCATACCAAATAAGAAATAAGATTCCTTTTCCAAGAAATCCAATTTGATCTCGTTTTGTTCATGCATGACAACTTCCTATAATTACAATTTTTGGATGGAAACATGTGCAACATGGGCTCATGCTGCATGCATGCCAAACCATCCAAAATCAAAACCAATTTGGTTAGGAACTCGATCTCCTGGTTGCACTCGGCCACAAGTCCCATGCATGTATGTATGCACCGGCTCTACCCACGCCGCATGCATTGCTTGCCCGTGCTCCGCGCCAACCTCCTGGCTCGTATGCGCCACACCCACACACATGTTAGCTTGATGTGTTGCATCCTTCTCTTATTTTTTCTTAGAAAAATCTGAAATTAATTCATGCGAAACAATTTATACACAAGAATTAAATTAAGAAAACAGAGTGAGTAGCTGTTGCCGTATCTAGGGCTGTCAATCGGATATGAATTATCTGTTTTATTCGACTATCGTATTTGATAGGATACAAATATGGTTTAGATATTTCCATCTAATTAACAATTTCCCTATTCGTATTCGCATAAAAAAAATATGGATACAAATATGGGATGAACTTTTACCATCCGAAATTTATTTTATCCGCACTATTTGTATTCGAATTCGATAAAATAATATACATATTTTATTACAGTGTGGCTAATTAGTTGGATAAATATTTTTAGTTTAATATGAATTCATGTTTTCAGGTGAAATAGATACACTAGAATGATTAGGTGATAAATATCTTGCAATTACGTAAGCTATAAGGATATCCGAATCAGACCAAATTGAGTATGTATTTGTACTCCATAATATTTGAATTTGTATTAGTTTAGAAAAGTACAAATACAAATATGAAAAGAATATATTTCAATTCGTATTCGATCTTTTGACACCCTGACCGCATCATATTCGACCCGTTTTCACGAGCAAACAAGCTTGCCACACCAAACAAGAGCTGAAAGGAAGTTTCGGCTTGTTACGGCAGTTTGGGCTGGTTCGACCGAAACTGAAATGATCCTTTCCTTTGTTATCCTTTTTCAAAGTACGTTGTTCTTGAAGTGATTCTCAAATTTTTGTCTAAGCAACCTATTGAAGTGATTCTCAAATTTTTGTCTTGCTTGCAGCATTAGAGGATCCTTTTGAAAGGGTTTGAGAGAAGTAGTTCCTGTTTGTAATAGCTATTTTGGTTGGTGATTTAGCTTTGGTGGATGTTGGTTCTGTTGTTCCGGTCTCTCTTTGGTCGCTGGTGATCCCAGCTTGTTGACTTTTGAAATTCTTCATAAGAACTTTGTTATTTGCTATCTATAAAAGCCGGTTCCCCATTGTCAAAAAAAAAAAGTGCGTTGTTCATCTGGGCCGATTTGACACTGGGGCCTGAACGGACTGACCCGTCCAGATCATATAGGGAACAAAAGGTTCAGAAAGAAGTCCAAATTGCATACTACAAGAGTCCAATGAGTCTTCGAGGATAATAGGCCTTATTGGGCCAGGTTGCACTATATCTACTAGCGATCGATCCTACCACACATGCCGAAGTTCCCTTGCTATTGTCCTTAAAAAAAATCATAGCTTCTTCTACGTTTCTGGAACTTTTTTTTAATTATTAATTAATCTTTTTTAAAATTTTATTTTAAAGTTAACCTCTGCGAACTTTATTTCTAATTCTGACTCATTTGGTTACACCACCATCCGTGACGTGACAAAATAATATTATCACATCATAGGATAAGTCCACTAAAATAGCACTTTTTGTCACGCCACTGGTGGTGGTGTGACCAAACTACACTGTTACACCACGGGTGGTGGCGTGACAAGAGATTAACCAGATACGGGCTGGCATGACGGTGTTATTTTGTCATGCTACGAGTGGTGGCGTGATCAAAAGAATCAGAATTAGAAATAAAGTTCGCGGAGAGTTAATTTTAAAATAAAATTTTAAACAAGGGCAATCAATAAATTTTTTTTTACGTTTCTTCTCTTAATTTGCCGCCGCCGCTTTCTTCCACGCAGATCCAACCCCGGTTGGCGACAAGTGGTACAACCCCTCCTAGCATCCCTTAAGAAAACCCCATCCACTCCCACTTGGACGCTCCCCCTCTGGAGCCGGCAGAGGCGTTAGGCAAGGCGCCCTTTCCGGCTTGGCTGCCCACCGTAGGGAACAAAACCCTCCCTAGTTTCATCCCCAGCGGCGCATCATGTCAGGTAATCCAAACTCCCAAAAGGTTGTCACATTGTAGCGCGATCTATGGGATATACACTATTGCATTGTTCTTTGAGATATGATGGATGCCATGCATGCATTTGCCCTTTTTTTTATGTGAGTGTTACTAGCTGCTTAAGATTAGTGGCATCCTGTGTGGAATCATTTCCAAACGCTCTCATGCATGAATGGTTCCGTTTTCCTTTTCTCCCTGTCTGCCACGGCGCGAACAACATGGTGGTGTGGTACTGTAGCAACAGTAAAACATCTACTGCACTGAAATGTACTGTAGCTATTGGTATCATCTTTTATTTTTTATAAGACGGAGAAGACCCTTCTAATACCTATGTTATAGATACTCTGTATTGAATACTTTAGGCAGAGTATCCCAACTCCGCTAGATGCTAACGCTTGAATGCATCTTTTTCTGGGGTTGCAAAACAATGAGTCTATTGTAAGAGTGGGTAGGTACGGTTTGTTGGGCGGGCCTAACTGTAACTGTCTCGGGAAACAAAATGTCACCGTTTCGTTTTCTTTCTAGTTGTAATTCTCAAGCTATAGCCAGGATCGCGGTGCCAGATTCATTGGATGCTGACATCAAGTTCCCTATGCACTAGCCAGAGCATGGTGGAATCCGTGTAGACTAATTATGGATTGATTCACTAATTTTTTTAAAATGATACTTTTTAAAAAAATACGGAAATAAATTATTTTTTTTTTTTACAAAACAAGATCTCTGTTGCCAACTATTTTAATTGGTAGTAGGGATCCTATCACCCATGGAATAGCTCCCTGTCGCTAATTCAGCTCCTAGCGACAGCTCTCTGTCGTCAATTCAATTGACGACACGGACTAAATCCCTAGATTGGTATATGCCATTGTAGAAGTCCCCGTTGAGGCCTATCGCTATTTAAATTGGTGACAGGTTCCTGTCGTCAATTCAACAGAGGTCTAATTTTGTAATTTTCTTTTTTTACTATTTATTTCTATAATTATTTTATAAAAATGTATTATTTCTTTTTTTAAAAAAAATCTTGATTCATTGATGAACATCATAAAGGTCCATGCATCAGTCAAAAGGATTCACCGGTATTTGGAGATTTTTTCGAAGCTTACGCACAAATTAAGTTCACATAAGTTTACATTGATGTTTGAATTTAGGAATAATTCAGTACTTGCCCTAGTGAATAGATGGATTTCAGATTTTGCTCTCCATGTGTTTATGACATGTGAACTCTAGACCCACATGTCATAGACATATAGGGGGTAAAATCTAAAATCCATCTATCTCATGAGGGCAAATCCTGAAATCTCCTGCTAAATTTTCTCATGTGTCTCACGATTAATGTGAGTGACCATGCCTGCAAAGATATGGTTTAGCATACTTTGGGTAGTACATACTCCGGGTCAAAAGAAAGTTGTTTTGGGTGGGTGTAGTCAAATCTTATAATATTTGGTTATCAGTATCTTTTTGAATATTTAGAATGAACACGTGAAATTGATAGATATAGATTTATCGATATGGTTTAGCAAACTTTGGGTAGTAGATACTCCCTTCAGCCACACAAAAGGAAGTCGTTTTGGGTAGACGTAGTCAAATCTTATAATATTGAGCTATTAATATCTTTTTAAATATTTAAAATGAACACATGAAATTAATAGGTATAGATTTATCTCAAAGATACTTTCATAGATATTATAATTTTAGTGGGTTCTATAAATATATTAGAATAGAAATAAATGATTAAAGTTGTATTTTAAATATCGTGCCGATATTTAAAATGAGTTCGTTTTGTGAGCCTAGAGAGTAGTTGTTGTCATTAATAAATTTGGCAAGGTTCACACAGAAATGGGCCGTCTAAATTAATTATTGGACCGGCATGCAAGAGAGACCAGCCTGTTAGTTGATCGGATTTGCCCATCAAGCCGCAATATGCAATGTACTGCAGAATTTTTATTATTATTTAATTCTTTTATTTTATTTTATTTTAAAGTTAACCCATCGCGAACTTTATTTTCAATTCTGACCCCTTTGATCACGCCACCACCCGTAGCGTGACAAAACAACACTGTCACACCAGCCCATTTCTGGTCAATGTCTTGTCACGCCACCACCAGTGGCGTGACAAAAAGTGCGATTTTAGGGACTTATCTTGTGACGTGACAGTATTGTTTTGTCACACCACGGGTGGTGGCGTGACCAAAGAGGTCAAAATTGAAAATAAAGTTTGCGAGGGGTTAAGTTTAAAATAAAATTTGAAAAAAGATTAAATAAAAAAAAAGTTCTGTACTGCATGCATGCATCGAATCCGACGTTTTCCAATCATAAATAGATGAACCGACTAAAATCTTCTACCACGTTTTTATAATTTCCTGATATACTACGATGGAATGCAATATGATCAGTTTTCATGCAGGAAGTCAATGTCATTTTTTTCCAATCGTCAACTAAAGGAAAACCCTAAATATTTCTGCAGGAGTGTTTTTTTTGTTCTTTTTGTAAAATTCATATAGAATTCTGATGTACCAAACGGGATGTTATGTCAGTGACTGGTAAGAAAAAACAAAAAGAAAAATGAGTATTTGCCACCACAAAGGTTGGTCTTCTAGTATTTGCTACTTCAAAGGTTGTAATCAGTTATTTGCCATTGCAAAGAATGATCGCTTCGTTATTTGCCACTGCGGACCACTTTGTCCATCTTCTTCTTAAAGGGATACCGGTATGTTACACTAGTTAGCGATTTCAAAAATTCTATCATGTAAACTAGGAAGTCATACAAACAAGAGATCATAGATCGTTACCACTAGACGCGCAGTGCAGCGGAAGAAGAGTTGGAGCAGCTTGATCCAACGTCGAGCGCGTCGATGTAGTGTTCGTAGTCGATCGTCCAATGCCCTCAGCACTGACCGTCTTCTCAAGCAACCTATGACGTTCCTTACGTAGGTCGTGGATCGTTATCGATCAGCGCAGCAGCAACCGCAATAGCGTCTCTACGGTATCCACACGTCTAGAGGTGGAACGCCGTACGCCGGTGTGCTAGCACCAACGCGCGCGGTAGGACCTTAGGAAAGATAGCGGCTAGGGTTTTGGTGAAGCAACTCTCGAACCAACAGCCCCATGCATACCCTTATAAAGAGCCTATGACGGATCCTATCCGAACTCATTTGTTTCAACCCGTTAAGTGTGTGATCCTGTAGGTTCATGCGTAATCGGTTGTGATTCGAAAACTCTTTTACAACCACGAGTTGTTAGCGGTTCCTAGCAGAACATAACGATTTTCGAACACGCATAAATATTATACCAGATGAACCTTATACAATATGATTTTTGACCAGGTTCTTATCACTTACGACCAGCTCATATTTCCATACGACTAGTTTCTATTTAGTCACGATCAGTTCGTAACTCCTTTACAACCAGTTCGTTAACTAGTTAGTGATCATGTTCGACCAGTTTACGATCAGTCCATATCTCTATACGACCAGTTCATATCTGTTCGGACTGAACGACTTGCTTGCGTATTCTCCCTTTGCCTCACGATATCTGGTTGAACTCCAGGTGAGATATATTATCATCCATGGACTGTTCAATACTTTCTCGATCAAGTGACGGATAACTTCATGTGGTCAACTCTTCGACCACTAGTGGCACGACCATGCACTTTCTTTATCCGACTACATCATGGGGCATAGAGATATCTCCCCTATTATGTTAGGAGAAGAAAATCCCATATTCAACCAGTCACACCCCTCCGCATGTTTTTATAGTATACCCAAAAGCTACCTTTATACTGCCCAGTTACGAAGTAGCGTTTGGCAACCTCTAAGTGTACTATTACACATGTAAGAAACCATACTGTTGTTAGGTCTAAAGATTATACATCATCACTGCTTGAGACTAACTCATGACACATAAAATCATAACAATCTCAATAGTGTCTCAAGGTGGGTCAACCAACACCGTGTTCTCTAATATGTGTTTATATTATTGATTTGATATCCCCATATCCATTACAGGTGAAACATGGTCATTAATCAATACATGTGTTAGTTGATAAGTCACTAGTGTTTCAACTAGTGACATCCGACCAGTGATATACTTAGAATGACATCATATAAGTTAAAAAACTTTATCAACAAGTCACATACTTGTTAATCCTTATAAATGATAATTCATCCAAGGAATATAATAACATTTATTCTATAACTCATAAATATAGACATGATACAATCATCTCTATGATTACCAATAGGGCATATCACCAATACTTCTTTCTCTCCTTCCTACTCCTATCCTCTTCCAACCCCGACGTCCATGGCTAACTCCACCATGGAGGCCCACCCTCGCCAACTGTCTTCGCCATCTCTTCCTCAACCACGACACGGTCGACACCATCGCCATCATCTCTTTCACTACTACAGAAAACGTCATCACAAATGGTTCGGAACCGTCATCACAGACGGTTCGGAACCGTCTGTGTTTTTGTATGTCTGTGCTAACTAGTGGTTATCACAGACGGTTAAAAAAACCGTCTGTGATATCCACATATCACAGACGGTTCTAGTTACCAACCGTCTGTGATATCCACATGTCACATACGGTTCATAATTAGAACCGTCTGTGATATGTGGATATCACAGACGGTTCTAGTTACCAACCGTCTGTGATATGTGGATATCACAGACGGTTTAATAATCAAACCGTCTGTGATAGTTCTTTCAGCCTAACTATTTTTTTTTTTGATTTTCGGCTAGCCTTAGGAATTGCTAGCCATGCCCTCTGAAAACAAGCAGGCAGAAAATAGATACATACAGATGAATCAATCGTTGACAACTCAAAGTGATCATTTATAACTCAAAATAAGTTACAAACGAATATGTATCAAATATTGTCGCTAGAGTTACAATTGAATTACAACTATTCAATGTGAATTACAATTAATGAATCAATTGTTTCAAGGTCATTCAGTGGTGTTGATGGAGTAGTGAAACTCTCCATCGGCGTCAATGATATTCGTCATGATGAAGGTGCAGAGCCTCCCTCGAACATCCGAGATCTCTCTCTGAACGAGTGAATCTAAATCTATATTCAAGCCCTATAGCTAGGAAGAGTAAAGTAGTAAGCATATATATTAAAATTTATAATTAGAAAATAATTATTGAGAGATTGACCAACCTCGGGATCCTTCAACTTAGCACTCATGAGAATCTGTATATGATGGCAAATGTAGAATGCACATTCTTCTGCTTTTTGCTGGCGGCACTACAAAAATAGAATTACATATATAGGTATAGTCAGTTCGAGATGCATTATTACGAAGTATGATATAGGATTATTGTGTTGTAGCACGTACCGGAAATCGCGTCCTGTGATTAAGTGTGGCGTTCGTTCCCTTGTATAGCCCTCCATCGGCAACATAGGAGATGAACGACCTACATGTTTCCATAAAGTTAACCTCGGCCATTTCAAACGAAGGAAGACTACAATAGAGTTATGTATGGAGGAAATGAGCATACCTGTCGAGTACTCCTTGCACAAGGGTGAAGTCGTGGCTTTTTTTGACTAGGGAATCAAGGTATAGTACCTGGTTCCTCTTTGGTATAATGACTAAAAGGATCCAGTGGTGCCTACTCATGTATGTCGCTATAGTCATTAAACCTAAGTTCGTGCTGCGTATAAAGTACAAATAAAATTTGTGTAACAAGTAGTGAAGCACTTCTGGTTGTAGGGCACCATTATGTAGTCCTTGTCGTTTTGAGCAAGCAATCCTGTCGTTATGTATTTCTCGACGTAGGATGCGTCTGCCAAGATGGTTTGCTCAGAGACCATGTGTGGGTCGAGGAAACCCACTGGTTCTTTCAATCGTCGGGCATTTTTAATCATGTATCTATACATAAGCAATGAGTTGTTATATTAATCGGTATTACGTGAATGTAGAACTTGATTATACACACTTACAGTGTCCAGCATCGTAGAAGTGAGGCATCGAGGGCTTTGAGGTTGAATAGGTCGAATAAGTCGTCGAAGCCCATGACGAAGGGGGCCAGCTCGTGGAGGAAACACTCCTCCGTGTATCTGACGGTGATTCCATCAGCGCACCCTTTCTCTTTGGTCTTGTGCAAGTACCAGCTATGCAAACTCTGACAACCTAATCCAGCGTAGGCTAATACTGTGCTGTTCACCAACGGACTTCCGAAAGAGTATTTCTTAGGGTTAGGAGGCGGAAGCACCTTAATGTTCTTCGATTTTGATTTGTCCTGAACGACTTGCCTACTACGCGTCTTCCTGTGAGACGACTCGAGAACCGATGAGGCGGGCTTTTTTTGTTCCTTCAGTGTCTTCTCCACGGGAACCGATGAGGTAGGCTTTTGAAGCGAAGGTTGAGGTGCAGTCATGGAGGGTCCTGTTGGAGAGGCATGGTCGTGTGGAGATGGTTGGGGTAGAGTCATCAAAGGTTGAGGCGGCACTGCAGGGTCCAGGGTGATGTCCTTCTTGGGCCACTGCATAAAACTGTACACGGCATCCCCTAGTGTTCTGATGTCGTCGTTCGGGCGAATCTCCAGCGGGACGGCCCTAAAATTGTCATGTACCATGTCCACCTGGACCTTGGTGTAACCCTGCGCCACCTGGGCACCGTGCTACACTATCCCTTCCTTGCATGGATACACCACCCCCCGCCCAGCCTCAATAGACATCCCAACCATCCTCACTTGGAGCGTGTAGTGCGTCGGCTCCTACAAAACGATACGCAATTAGCTAAGGCGTCCTATAGGTCTATCTTTGGAGCATTACAGAGATGTACATTACCTTGATGTCGTCGATAGGTAATTGGACGTCATCATGTTCATAATTTTGTGTGGACGCGACGCTACTCCGATGTTGAGGAGGACTGGCTCCCAAAACAACGGGGGCGACTTGCGACTGGTTGAGGAGTAGGAGTTATTACTTCGGCCATGCTATTTCTAACCTACAGGCAACGTATGCTCTGATACCAACGCTGTGGACGCCCCGCGATATTGGAAATGTACTTAATTAAAGTTATACTGTAGCACGATTCTTAATTAAGGAACAGTGCTGCTCCTTTATTAAAGATCATGCTAGAAGCATAAATTTAATAAGTAACAAACCCAATATTTAGGCATCCCGGATATATGTCTCACAATGGTTCCCAGGATCAGTGACCATTGCACATATATCCTTAAACAACATTGCATCACACACATACAAGTCATACATTTACATAATTAAACATCAGCTTACAATTTTCGGTTTAGTGCTACAATATCAAGTGACTTGGTCATTACAAAAGATTGACAGCGGAAGCAAAATAAAACGACAAAACCACCAATGGCCCCATCCACTCACGCAGCGATTGCGGAGGAAAGAAATAGCTTTACTCGTTAGCGTCACCCTGATCGGCGCTAACGGGCACTTCATAAAGATAACCATCCTCACCTGCAACAATAGGTTATAGCACCTTGAGTACGGAAGGTACTCAACAAGACTTACACAAACTAATGAAAGAAGGTGTTTGTTGGAACCTATACAAAGGAGTAGAATTTATACATGCATAAGGTTGCAACAGGAAGGCATATTGGTTCAATTTTGCATAAAGCAATACATCTTAACCTACAATTGCTAAGTTTTGATAAAGCAATTTAATAAATCAAATTGGACTAAAACAGTAAGTAAGTAAAAGTAAATGTCAACAGTACATTGCATGAATTCTCTCATGCTGAACCAGAAACCCAAACAGTATTTGAAAACAAAACTCTATACAGGTGACATCAACTCAAGTTATCGTCCATGACCGTGGACACAGCTATTCGAATAGTTTAATACCCTGCAGGGGTGTACATCTTTACCCACACGACTTAGTCAGCCCGTTGCCTTCGGATGCCTCCGAATGATGACATACTTCCTTTGGTATGCCGACCGGGGAGACTAAGATTTGGTATTTTTCAACAAGTTGACACTATTGAGTTGGATACCCATGTGTGAACTGATCTCGCTTAAACAACGACTGATAGCATCTGCTTAACCGGGGCACACATGTTGCGTCAGGAATGCCAACCCAAACAAAAGAAATACGAACTGGGTTCGCTACCCATATTAGATTGCAATCGGCATCTTTAAGGTACATACATGCGATGGAACACAAATACGCCCTCACCCTCCTAAGAACATCTGATATCGATATAAAACTCACATGGCATAAAACGCAGTCCGAAGACCTAAGCATCCATGCCATACAAGATCAATACACATATCCTTACTCCCCTGTTTCCAACTCAATAGCATTAACCTTTTACTTAACCAAACAGCGCCCATACACCGCGTGTGGAAGTACGTGGGGGACTTGAATTGAATAGTAAGAGTTCAATCCTTAATTGGTCCAGACAAGTCCACCACAATTCCCAATCTCGTACACGAAGGCACCACCACTAGCTTCCTCTTGTCCAGATCAATTGAAATATAAAATTCACTTCTGGTGTAAGTAAACTAGACAAAGAGTTTAAAATAACTGAAATCCATTTGTAGTTCCCATGTTTGACAAGATAACCTTGTCAAACTCTAAAGTTATCTAGACTGCATGGCTAAGCAAAATCTGAAAATAAAATCTTGTAGTATACAGTACTACTCTAGGTTTGAGTGTATGATTACAATTAAGGTAATCCACAATGTTAGGTCATAACTAACTACTAACAGATCAAAATTGTATTTTCAGAAAAGTAGCATGCAACAGGTGTCACTGTATTTTGAAAATCTATTGTATAAAACTTTAGGATCAACATGGTGCAAAGAGGATGCTTGCCTTGATAATAATATACTTCTTGTGTAGGCTCTGGTTGCTCAGAAATAGATTCAAACACCTCAGAAGAACGAGATTCTAAAAGAGACAATAAAACCCAATAAATACCAAAGTTGACAACAAGTACAGGATGAAAGAAAAATGTATGATCAATATGGAAATGCATGTTTAATAAAGATGCTTAAGTTATACCTACCCCAATAAAGATAATAACCCATTTTACCATTTATCGCTTTAAATGACGAAACTAGAGTTTAGGTCAAAGTTTGATTTTCAAATTTTGAAAAGAAATGAAAACAGTAGGCATCACAGATTTTAGTTAATCAAAATAGACTAAGTAAAAGATTCTAAATTGAAACTTAGTCGATGTTTAGGTAAATAATACCACAAAGCTAACCTAATCTAACCCTAATCGGTCAGTTACAAGAATTGACAATTTCAAAAGATGTCTGTTCAACCGACAATAGAGGACAGAGGTAGCTCTTTGAGACAAAGCTAAATAGATGACAACAAGAATCAAAAGAACCATCGCTTATGCTACTCGGGTTCAACTCGGACCTAACCAGATGATAAGTGGATGTAAGAAACCCTAGAACTTGAAAACGATATGAAAGACCGAAAGTTATAAAAACAACTTTTCGCTTTAAAGAAGGTTGAGCCGCTATGTACAAGTGAAAGATTTAGGTAAGCTACAGAGGTCCTTAGTGTACTTAAGATGACTAGAATTAGGGCCTTAGCTTACCAGGATATGAGAAACACCGAAAGTTCTGAAAATCGACTCTAATCAGTAGAGAGAAAAACCTTCGGTTTCAACCTACAAAAGATGCTAAGCTTATATCACAAAGTGAAACAAGCAGCTAGGATGGATAAGCAAAAAAAGGGTAGGAGCAAGAAACTCCACTGGAACGGCAATGGACGATGATAAGCTTCTTTGGTCAACAATGGCAGAAGCGAAAAAGCTAGGGTATATATATAGATGTTGAGCTACAGGGCAAAAGGGAAGTGTCTAGAGCTGATGAGGTGTCCAATTAGGGCTAAATATCCAAATAATAGTTGCACAAATCTTGGATAACGCCTCTACTCTGGTCGCAGAGCCAGCGACGACGCACAGAGGCAAGAAGGAAGAGAAACGATTCCCTGACATGCGGGCCCCGCTGGCAGCCGCAGTCGCGCGTGCCTCCTAAAACGCGAAAGAACACCGACCGTCCGATTAGAAACGGGCGACTACGATGAACCCAGGGTTTAAAAGAATTTAATCGATATCAATTAATATGGGCCGTGCGATCTCAACTGGACGATTGAGATTTAAATAGAGCCCTACTGGATTCCGGAGATTAGATTCAAAAAGGAGCGTTGGATTAGAATCCAACGATCGATCTAAAAGGGTACACGTCACTTTTTAAAAAGGGATGACGTGGTACCGTCAGATTGGCTTTCTACGGTCAAGATTGAAAAAGAACCGGAGTGGTCTGAATGTTATCTCAATAGGGACCCTACGATTGAAATCCAACGGTCCATTAAAAATCGGGTCCTAAAAGCATGTGGTAAAAAGGGGTACCGTAGGATTTGAATCCGACGATCAAAGACGATTGCACGCCTTTAAGTTCAAAACAAAAAGGGCGGCACGGTTGGATCTAAAATCGACGGTGAAGATCAAGAGGGGATCCGGAGTGGTCCGAATGTTATCGCGCCTCTCGGTCGCTCGATCAAGATCCAAGGGTGGAGATTGCTTGCATACATGGACAGCCCACGTGACGTCGCAACCCCGCCCATTCGATTGGAGATCAACGGCTCACGGCACACGGAGGATTTGGGCTCGCGCCCGAGCGTGACTGAGCCGGACCAAATTGCACCAGTTGGACCCAACCTCATTGGGTTAGAGTCGCTATAGTGCTAGGGTCTGGGTTTAGACCGGAATAGTTGACCAGACCCTATTCAGATGTTTAAAAGTTTGACTGGGCTTTAGAAATAGTAAATAAATTTATAAAATCATGAAATTTTGCCAGGAGGCTATTGGGATGATATACTTCCCAAATAAATTTTGAAAACCACTGTTTCACTTTTAAAACTTCAAAAATAATTTCCATATCTCGAATAGGTTTATTTAAAGTCAAATATTTTTCTCCAAGACAAAATAATTTCTAAAAATTCAACAAAATTATTTCTGGGCAAGATAATTTATCTAAGCTTCGATAAAAGTACTTCCCAGTGATAATACAAGCTCTAACTTTTATTTCCTGGGAAACTTTGAATAGGTTTTGAATTTTGGCTATAAAAGGGAAGTTTTCATTTGCAACATAATGCCCAATCTGTAAAAATGAACAGTGAAGCTATGAACAGCACCTCCTTACTGTTCAGAAAACATTTTATTACTGTTCATAAAATTGGGGCTGTTACAATATCCTTCTCCCTGTCTGCTTGGAAGGAGCCTTCGGAACATGCGGAACTCAATTCTTACTGCAAGAGGTCATCATGTTATTATAGACATTATGAAGTTATGGACTTATTAACAACTAGGTAGTTCGAAGACATATTTACCACACGGTTGGCCACATCTCGGTCTGCTGGGTTTGTGAAAGAGATTTCATCCGAAGACGTGACTGATGCCCTCGCTGTTAACCAGGAGAGAGCGCGCTTGTCTGTGATCTCAGCAAATTGTCTTATTTCGTTCTTGTCCTCCGCCGCCCATTGCGCGGTTTTACCCGCGTACCCAGTGGTGGCGAGTTTGTGGGGGTGAGTGTTCAGTGTCTGGAGAGCCTTGTGTGTCGCACTTTCCTCAAGAAATTCGGCCGTCATCTTCATTTGCACAAAGGCGTCCCATATATCCCGCGACAAGAATTTATACGCCGTGAAGGGCGTTCGACCCGTGTTCACGTACTTCATGACAAGCACGCTCTTGAAGGTCCTCCACGCCTTTCCCATCGAGCAACGCCGCCGCTCCACACGCTACCGTCTCGCGGCCGAAAGTGAACGATTTTAAAACTTCGCCCCACACTCGCCTCCGATCATCCGACACGTTGTCCCACCACAGTGGTGATGGGGACCCGCTCCCTCCAAGTATCGCGCAGATGGTCCGGAATCTCGCCACGCTTGGGGGACACGAGGATCCCATTGGCATTGACCTCGTGACGGTCATTAGGCCCAGAGGAATTTTCGATATTCCTCTGCCACCTCACGTACGTACCACTTTCCTCGGAGATCCAGACGCATTCGGCGACGTCGATGATGGCGGCGAAGACGGTGCAGACGCCATGTCGCTTACTTGCTATCTATATATGCACGAAGCAATATGCTTAAGCTCTAACTGACCAGATTCAAGCAGATTTACTCAACTTAACCGATGCTGGACCACATGTATAATCAAATGTAAATCATTCAAGTTATTTAAATTGATTGAAATGCAAAATAAGGATTGATGATAGTTTGTGCTCTCATAAGGAGAGTTGCAAAAGAACAAGTCTGTGCCATCTCAATCCTATTGTCTATACTCTTCATTAAATGAATATGATAATATAAATTCAAACTATGAGCTCTAAACAATACTTTGCTTAATCACAAATGATCTCAATCATACGAAAATGATCTTAACTATCACATTCAATCTCAAGATAAGACAAAGTTCATCACAGAGCGAACTGTAAGAATCGTAATAACTAGCATTCAACCGAAAGTAACCAATTAACGAAGATATCAAATTGACAAGTAGCAAGTAATACAATAGAGCTCAAGAATGAACTAATCATCACATTCAATCTCAAGATAAGACAAAGTTCATCACAGGCATGTCAACAAAGCCCATCGATCAATTTGCAATATCTTTAGTACTAGATTCAGTTCACAGATTATCAAAGACTATCAAAGTCAATATATCCATCGGGACAACGAAGGCACTTTGTTATGAAAATGAATGCGAGCAATGATATCAAGACAATCATAATATCATTTCAGCAATAAGCCTTATCCACAGATCAAGTAAAGACAATCATAATATCACTACTGCTATTACTAGTACTACACTACTACTACTAGTACTACACTACTACTACTACTACTACTACTACTACTACTACTACTACTACTACTACTACTACTACTACTACTACTACTACTACTACTACTACTACTAAAACAGAGCAGAGACGGCGCAAGCACAGGGCACGAGCAAGCAGAGGGCGACTAGTCGACGATTAGTCGCGACTAGTCGTGTGACTTAATAACATTGCTAGCTCATACAAGGATAATCTAAAGCCAAAGTGATGCACAAATGTAATATAGGAATACTCACAGAAGCCTTATCCACAGATTGAGAATAACTATGTATCTCACAAAGATCAACTAGCTCATACAAGGATAATCTGAACTATGCAGAACTGACAACCAAAAGGAATAAAGCTATATATTAAACCTAACAACAGAAAGCCAAAGTGATGCACAAACGTAATATAGGAATACTCACAGAGAGGATGTCGCACAAGAACTCACGGTGCAAGGAGGAGGCCGGTGCAGGGGAGGAGGCCGACGCGGGGAGGAGGGAGGCGCGGGGAGGAGGCCGACACGAGGAGGAGGACGGCGCGGGGAGGAGGCCGGTGCAGGGGAGGAGGCCGACAAAGGGAGGAGGACGGCGTGGGGAGGAGGCCGGTCTAGAGGGAGGAGGCCGACACGGGGAGCAGGCCGCGCGTCGAGGCGGCGACAGCGTCGTCGATGTTGGGGGCGACGGCGTCGGGGCTTACGACCGGGGAGGTGAACGGGCGAACCCTAGAGGAGGCGACAGAGCGCACGAGAGCCTAAGGGGCGCGGGAGAGGAAGTGACGAGTAAAGAGCAAAACCCTAGCAGTGCGTCTCCTTATAAAAAGGCTATCACAGACGGTTCTATTAATGAACCGTCTGTGATATGTACCATATCACAGACGGTTTCATATCACAACCGTCTGTGATATGGAACATATCACAGACGGTTCTTCAATAGAACCGTCTGTGATAGCCTTTTTATAAGGAGGCCACCTATTTTGCTCTTACTCAACTCATAACATATTTGACTTCAAAAATTCATATCTAATTCAACTCAACTCCAAATCAAGTGAAACTAATTTTGATACTTCACATTACAATGAACGTCCACATTGACATCACACATTAACACATGACAATTCCACGTTGACATCAAAACATACGTACGAGAGATTACAAGTCCATAACAAATGATGTTATGGAATAAATTAATTACAATGGAGTAAATTCTTAATTAAAATATAGCCCTTCATGATGATTGACGCGCATATAGCTAGCTTGCTCACTGGGTTCTTCCTTGAGCCTGATGCCGTCTTCGAAAGGAGGCAACTCGTCAAATTGATTGTATTCTTCCTCGTCCACTATATTCTCAACTCCGACAATCCTTCTTTTTCCATGAAGAACTACATGGCGCTTCTTATTTGCCGGGTCGGTTACATAGAAGACTTGAACAACTTGGTTAGCCAGTACGAATGATTCGTCTTTGTATCCGACACGATCGAGGTCCACGGTAGTGACGCCGTACTTGTCGACCTTCACATGTGGGAGATAGACCCAATGGCACCGAAATAGGGGAATCTTGAAAAGCACGTAGTCGAGCTCCCATATCTCCTCTATTTGCCCATAGTACGAGCTCCTCAGCCCATCGGTACTGAATGAATCTATGCGACACCGCTGTTACGGGCAAGGCTCTTCCTATCTTGAGTCGCAGATAAAATGTGTACCCATTTATGTCGTATCCTTGCCATGTGACAATTGTAAATTGTGGCCCTTTGCCAACCATAGCAGCGTATCATCACTTGATGACCTCCCGTGATTCGCACCTTTAACCATTCGTTGAACCGACGGTTGTGCTCTCTCGTGATCCAAACCTCGACCGTCCGGATTCTCATTGGCGTACCATGTCTTTGTGCTCGTCGATGTAGGGGACACTTGGGTCATGTGTTGCAAGACCGTGAAATGGGCTTGAGCGCATATATCCAGATCGGGAGTGATTGATTTCTTCCGATGGTCCTAATACCATCCAAATTTTCCTCATGACGAGATAGAGGCACACCTATCGGTTCCACCGAGCCATGTAGTCGACGCAGAACTCAATGACCTCTTCGGTTGCATAACCTTCGATGATGTCGCCTCACGGTTGAGATCGATTCGTATGTAGGACTTGAGAATTCCATATACCTCTCGAACGGTACATATGACGAGGAACACAGGGCGCATATCTTTATCTCTTTCACAAGATGAACTATTAGATAGACCATGATATCGAAAAATGACGGAGGGAAATACATCTCAAGATGACATAGAGTCGCCACCACCTCGGCTACCGTAGAGCATCTAGTCCTTGGGGATCGATGACCTTCCGAGCAATTGAGTTGAAGAAATAACACACCTCAAGATTGCCACTCGGACCTTGTTCGGCAAGATACTCCTAATTGCAACAGGAAGCATTTGTGTCATCAGCACATGACAATCATGAGACTTCATACCAATTAATTTCAAATCTTGCATAGAAACAAGTTTCTTAATGTTAGCGGGGTAACCAGACGGGACTTTGACACCATGCAAGCTCTGGCACAGTTCATTTCTCTCGGCCTTAGACATATTGTAGCAAGCTAGTGGAAGGTATGTTCGTCCTTTATCGGTCTCTTTCGGTGCTAACTCGGTCCTTATGTTCATATCAACCAAGTCATGCCATGTGTTAACACCATCTTTTGTTTTGCCACTAATGTTCAGTAAGAGACCAATCAAGCTATCACATACATTCTTCTCCACGTGCATGACATCGATGCAGTGACGAACTTCTAAGTGCTCCCAATAAGGCAAGTCCCAAAAAATTGACCGCTTCTTCCATATGTTCTTCTGACGGGTTTTTAATTTACGTCACTTCCCAAGCACAACATCGATATCCTTAACCATATCATAGACCTATTTCCCTCTAAAAGCCCTTGGAGCTGAACTGTCCTCCTTATTTCCGTCGAATTGTTTCTTCATCTTGCGGTATGGGTGACTCTGGAAGGAACCTACGTGACGCATATACACAATTTTGCGCGAGTTGTTCACCATACACTCTCCGTAGCATCTAAGCGGTGCGAGATGAGCTTTGGCTCCTTTCGTACTAAAGCCCGACAGGTTACCAAGGGCAGGAAAATCATTGATAGTGTAGAACAACATGGCCCGTAAAGAGAAGTTCTCTCATTTGTACGCATCCCATACATGTACCCCTTCGTTCCACAAAGGTCACAAGATCATCCAAGAATGGTGCTAGGTACACATCAATATCGCTCCCAGTGTTGCTTCGCCCTTGGATAAGTAGTGATATCAAAATGTACTTCCGCTTCATACACACCAAGGAGGAAGGTTGTACATACATAGATTCACGGGCAGTGCTATGTCACCGCTCATGTTACCGAAAGGATTCATTCCATCCGACTCAACCCTAACCTTATGTTCCTCGCTCGCACCGAACTCTTTGAAGGTTCGATCGAAGTTTCTCCACTGGGCAGAATCAGCAGGGTGTCTTAGCTTTCTATCTTTCTTACGCTCCTCCGAGTGCCAACGCAGCAATCTTGCCTCCTTTCGGTTCGCAAATAAACACTTCAAACGTGGGATCACAGGCAGATACCACAACATCTTAGCAGGAGGTCCTTGCTTCACCTTAGCAGTATTCTTACGCTTGTATCGGGATGCTTTGCACATGGGACATACATGCAAGTCTGCATACTCTTTACGATACATGATACAATCGTTCGGACATGCATGTATTCTTTCTACTTCCATTCCCAATAGACAAAGAACCTTCTTGGCTTGGTAGGTGGTGCTGGGCAACACGTTTCCCTCTGGAAGAATGTTCGCTAGGAGACCTAACAACGCCGTGAAACTCTTGTCGGACCAACCATTGCTTGCCTTCAATTTCAGCAGTTCAAGTACGGTTGACAACCTTGTGTATTCCGGCTTGCAGCCAGGGAACAAAGGTTTCCCCGAGTCCTCCATTAAGCACTCGAATTTACAAAACTCTCTCTCACTGTAGTTCCCTTCTGCATTGCGTAGCATCTGATCCAGATTGTCATCGTACGACCTATCCTCATCAAAAGCACAGTCCACATCCGGCATATCGTTGACTTCCTCGGCGATGTCATCATTATTAACTTCCTCGGCGATGTCGTCATTATTAACTCCTGTATAATATGCTTTTCACCGTGACTGGTCCAACATGTATACCCTTTTTTGAAACCTCTTCGAATCAAGTGCCCTACGATCTGCGCCGGGTTGTTAAAAATCTTCAGATTACCGCAATCAATGCATGAACAGTACATAAATTCTATCCTTATTCAACATATCCTGCTCCGCGGCTCTTTTAAAAGCAATCACGCTATTAATGTACTCTTCACTCACACGGTTCGCACCGTACATCCAGTTTCGGTCCATCTACGCTGCTCACGTAACAATTAGTAGTGTTAAATTATATTAATAAACTGCAAATACGTTACTCCTCCTATTAACCAAATACACTAAAATTGATTAAAGATTAACCTACAGCAAATATAAAGAGTTAAAGATCGTTACCCTCGGAGCTCACGACAAAAATTCCAAATATCTCGCGAGATTCCTCACTGGCCTTCTCCTTCAGGCCACAGTGCAATGTGAGAGTTAAGTGGACAGGGCAAGAGAAGAGCCACAGCCGAAATGCACCTCCCCCATAAGCTTCTCCCTCTCACAAAACACCCACTGCCGAAACAAAGCACTCATTCACAACACCCAAACCGAGAGCTACCACCAAAGCCAAATATGCAAGCCAAATAGCCATAAGTTGCCAGGGCAACCCACAACCAAGAACAAGGAAAGCAAAACAAGCAAGCCTCCTACAGCCACCACAGAGCAAAGCTTCTCAAGCCACTCTATTCCAAACAACAGATCAGAGGCGCTGTAACATCCCAATTTCTGAGTTTAAAAATCTTTAAATAGTTAGTAGGAAGAAAAGTCACCATTTGCTTTTATTTGAATTTAATTCAAAAGCTTAATATTGAACTTTACAATAAAAATATTTAATGTGAATAATCCCAAAACGAACAATAGCCAAAACTATTTTATTTGGGTTCTATGTGCTCAGATATATTTTCTAGATTTTTCTAGAATTTTTCTGAGTTCATTTGCTATTTTCTATTACTTATTTGAATTTCTGGTATTTTCTAAAATAGAAAATCTATTTAAAATCTCAGAAATCCTCTGGGCCGAATTCCCCAAAACCCCGGCCCGTTCTCTCTCTTTCCGGCTCAACCTCGCACGAGTCCTAGCTCGCCCGCGCGCGCGCCGCCTCCGACTGCCATGTGGACCCCACGTGTTAGTCTCTCCACCTTTTCTCTCTTTCCTTCCGAACGCCCCTCTCGTTCTCCACCGTGCGATCAAAAATGGACGGCTGGATGCACGTGTTGTAATCGGAGGTTCCGATCGTCCCTTTTGATTGTGAGCCGTTCGATCAAGGTTTATCGGCCAGATCTTGTTGGAGCCCGTGCGCACTCGCGCCTTCGTGCCGCTGACGTGTGGGCCCCACATGTCAGGTCTTCGTCTCCGAGTCGGCTTCGTCTCCGCGACGCACCCGCCTCCATCCGCCATTGCCGCCTTCTAGAAGCCATCCGACAACGGGACTTTCCTAACTAAAACCTTCCCGATTTCTTCACCAAACTCTATCTCCTTGCTGCTCGCACCCGTATCTACCCTCAATCGGGATCAAAACCAACTCTATCTCCGTTTTCGTTCAAGACCGAGAATATCCCAAATTGGGGATTTCTTATCTCGTGCCGCCCCGGTCCTATAAATAGGTCCCCGAGGTTCGCATTGGCGTCCGCACCCTAAACCCTCAAGCCACAGCACCCCGAGAGCCATAGCGCCGCCGCAATCGAGCTTTTAGGGTTTCTCGCCGCTGGTCTTTTTCTCCGTTTTGCGCCGCCGCCGCCGACGCCGCTCTGCCCTCGTGGTCTGCACCGCCGTGTTCAGCGTCACCAGGGCTACCTCCAAGAGCCTTCGCTGTAGCCGGAACCTCACCGGAGCCTCCGTCCGACGAAACCCGAAGCAGCTCCGCCACTCAACCCTCGCCGCCGGCCGTCTCCGTCAACCTTGATCACCCGAAGTTGCACCAAGAGGTTCGCAATAGCGCCCTCTACACGCCGGTACCACTCACCGCCGGCGAAACCCCGCCGTTCGCCGCTGCGTCCCGTCTGCGCCGCCGCCGTCGGCTCGACGTGTCACGCCACGTGGTCGCTACTCGCCGCCACGCCGCAGATCATCTCGTGTGGCGCCGCGTCAACATCCTCGTCAGCGCCACGTGTGTGCCGCGCGGCTCAGTCCACCGGTCCCCAGGTCCCGAGGATCGGTAGACTTGGTCTACCGTGAGCCGTGTCTCTGACATGTGGTTCCCACCTGTCAGTCCGTTTTTCGCCCCATCCGAACGTTCTCTGACGACGTCAGTGTTGCGTAATAATCCGATTTTTCTGTTAAGAAATAATTTGGAAATTCCAGAAAATCCAATTTAGGGTTTTTGTTTAGATTTCCAATCTTTCAGAGCTCATAACTTTTGCGTCCGAACTCTAATTAAGCCCATTAAAATTCCTAAATTTATCCAAATTTGAGATCTATTTATCTGAGATTTTTATTTAATTTTTGGAGCTTATTTTGCCTCTGTTATTTATTTGTTTTGTTTATTTGTTTCGTTTGCGAGTAGACGACGATTCGTCGGGAAATTTTGGAGAAGAAGGAGCACCCCAAGATCAAGACCAGTACATAGACCTTTTCCAAGGCAAGTCATACCTTTGATCATCTTGAACCTAGTTTTCAAACTACTTTGTTTCAAGTATTGCATTGTATTTTAATTATTTATTTAAATGCTTTTGGGTATAGTTATGATCCAATTTGTTAATGCACCTTGGCCTTGTATGTCATATTTCCTTGTCACCCTAGATTGGGTTATTAGTTGGTAATATCATAGCACCAACGTGGGATGGTTAGATGCGAGTATAATTGCTTAGCCATGCTACGAGTCTCATATCTCATGTAAGTTGTAAATATTAAATTTGACTAAGTGGCTATGGAACTTTGTGTAAAACTGTGGGCTATGTGTTATTACTTCGTGATAGCATGTGTTGCACTAAAACCAACTGGGTGGGAAAGGATTTAGACTGAGGCAAGTGGTGGATACTTTGTGATATGGTGGACTTTGTGAACGGGCTTGATAATCTTTGTGACTTAGTTAGAAAATAGAAGTCTTGCCTTGGTCAATTAAGGACTTAACTTTGTGCGCCATTGAACTGAGCCTTCTTTGTCAGACACCACACTGATGGGACGGGCCTAACTTAGTAAGTTATGGATTCTCGGCATTGACGTTCAGGTGGATAGGTTAGGCTTTGTGACAGGGTGGAGGTGTTACTTCTTGGTAGTTGCATCGCGGGACGATTCATCGTTTCCCTGTCCAGCAATGTATGTTAGACTAGTATTCTCTGTGAGCTGGTCTAACGGGAAAGCACATTGGGGATGTCAATGTTTGAGATGAAGTTTCCGAACTGTTTTGTTACAATTAGTGTTTTCTACACTAGTTGTATCTTGTGGGTAAAGTGTACAACCTCTGTAGAGTGTTAAAATCAATCTATTCGAATAGCCGTGTCCACAGTCATGGACATGCTTAGGGATTTCACACGAGGGGTAGTTTTCATAAAATGTTGGGATGGGAGCTATGTGATCTAAGTCATATGGCTATGTGAAATATTTTATTTAGCTTTGTGTCTTTGTGGAAAATAACTGTTAAATTAATATCGTCTATTTGTTTTGAACTGCATTTCAATCTATTATTCATATTCAATCGCAAATATTGCTTTTATGCAAAAGAACCACAAAAGCCTTTCTTTTGGAATAAGCCTGCATCTATACATTGCATTCTGTGGTATGATTTGCGAGTACGGTTGTGTACTCACTCTTGTTGTAAAACTTGCGCCCAAACCTACAGAAGTGGAGGAGTCTATGCCTGCTCTTGAGGAGGAGTTCGCCGAAGGTTGCTGATCGTTAGGGTCTGGATCCCAGTCGGTTGCCTGTGGTGAATTGATGGGATCTACGCTGAAGTTATCTCTGTTCCGCTGCTATTCTTTTCTCTATTAGCCCTGCGTGGCTTAATAAGTGTAAACTCGACCATAAGGTCAAAACCCTTATTTGTTATTCAAACTAATCGTTTACTTTATTTATCATTTGTGTGGATCGATATTTACCTATGTTGACTGTCGGGACCCCGGGTATACAACCCCAGGACCCTCTGTGCATTCCGAACTAGTCCCAGATCAGTAGCTAGCTCGCACAGTTACAACATCGGTGTAATCACAACCATACAACAAAATAACGATGGAGCGGACAAATTAATAATAATAGGTAGCAAAAGGGACCTTATGGTCAAGTCTTACAGAGTGCGCCACACAGGGCTTAGCCAACAAAATACAACTTGCAATGAAACCAAATATCTCGTGGAGGCTATTCAAATGCCCACAGCAATCAAGTGGAGGACGCGACCTAGTTCGCAAAGTCTTCGTGATACTCTTCTCCATAATACTCAATTCCTGGTTCTTCCGTGGGGTTTAACACATTGCATGCAAGCCGTGAGTACTTTGAATGTACTCTGCAAGTCATAGGGAACAAAGATGCAATTATTATTCATGCTAGGCTCGACAAGGATAGCTTTATGTTTACTTTTGCAAAAACAGATTTAACAAAGAAATACGATAAGTAGATTAAAAGCACAATTTTAAATGAATAGTACATAAGTAGTTCAGTTCTTTGAAACCACTAGAGATCAACCCAACCTTTCCATCCAAGCCATCGATTCCACCATTTTAAAGAAAACATCTACCCCTTGCGTGAAATCACCGGGCATGTCCATAACCGGGGACACGGCTATTCGAATAGTTTTTATACACTCTGCAGAGGTTGTACAGCTTTACCCACAAGACACGACTTCTCTAGTTTGTTTGGCATCCGTCGATACCACCGCTCACTACCTTAGGTAAGCAGTCTAGAGCACGTGACAAGGTCTTTACCAAGTTTTGTTTTGACTCGGTTCTGCTCGCTAAGGATTCGCCGTTACGGGCCCCCTCTTGCGCCGCTCATCAGCCCAAACAGAACCGACTCAAAGCATTGCTAATTAGTTGGCCAGGTCCACCCCATCCTGGACATGTGGTTGCACGATATGTCCCAGATCAAAGATTCAAGGTTAAGTCCTTACTTGGTTGCTCAGGCGAGACTAATCCACGTCCCGATGTGCGTTACGACACCCACACTTACCACCATCCACTCGCCCGAGCATAAAACATTTTCGGTTCAAGCTGGCCAAAGACCACCCTAGTCTTGGCACAACATCTTTTAATAAAAGTGGCCGCGCCACGATTCCATAATTCCTTTAATCACGTTTATTCATAAGCATGTGATCATGAGTCCCGACGTACACTACAGCATGGCTAAGCATATAACGATACCCGTGTTGATGATTTATCAATGTCCAATTACAATAAACCATCCTATGGTGTCCAAGGGTTCATGTCGTTCAAGGATACATGTCGTTTGCAATTTATCAAGGAGGTATACATCAATTAGGCATTTATCTACTCCCGAAATAATTTAATATAAAACTAGCGATGCATGTATATATAAAACAACATAGTTTTATAAAGATGGGTTCAATATGGTCGAAGATCTATGACTTGCCTTCGTTGAAGAGTTGCGGTGCTTCGGTCGTCGGATCCGGGAAATCTTCCGAAAAGCCGGTTTCTACACGTGTGCAAAGAGCAAAATAAATAAAACAACTCCAAATGAAATCCAAATAAATACCAAATTAGCACTAACAGCAAGAGGGGGATTTTAGATGAATTTAGAAATTTGAATCACTCGAATCGGAGTTCGAACGAAGAAGTTACTGACCCGGTTGGAAAACACATGAAATGAAGAAAATAGGATTTTCCTCATTTTCTGATTTATTTTTCCAAAGGAAATTCGAATTAATGCGCCAGCTGACGTCAGCGAGAATTTTCGGCTGGAAACAAATAAAAAGAAAAGATATTGACATGTGGGCCCATCGCCGCTGAGAGGGTGCATGGTGGACTGGCTCACCGAGCTCGAAAAGAGGAGGAGGGGAGTGCCACACGGCCTCCACGTGGACACCACGAGGCCCAAGGGGTGGCGTGGCCGTGACGTGGCGCCGAGATGGCGGCCACGTCGGCACCCGAGCCGGCGGCGCTCGGGGCCCAAGGCTCGCCGGCGTTTGGCCGGGGGTTAGTCGACGGCGAGGACACCAGAGGCTAGAGGGGAGCGAGGCGATCTCGTTGCTCACTAGTCCGAGGACGCGGCGTCACCGGAAGGCTGTCGGCGACGAGGAGGAAGCGGCGATGGCGGCGGTCGAAGGCGACGACGGTGCTCCGAGGGCGGTCCGGGGATGCGGAGGTGCGCACGAGGTAGGCGGCGAGCTGGCGATGCCGGAGGTGGGGACGATGACGACGGAGGAGGCTTGGAGGCGGCGCTAGAGGTGGCGGTGAGCTTCACGGCCGGCGGCAAAGAAACGGAAAATGGGGGCGAAGGAGGGTGAGAGAGGAGGAGGGAGATGGGGGAAACGGAAGAGGGGAAGGAGGCGGACCCGGGGCGCGCTTAAATAGAGCTCGGGGGGGGCCCGGAGGAGGAAGGCGGCGAGGGCTTGCTTCGGCCGTCAATGGTGGCGGCGGAAAACGGGGAAAAAAAGGGGGATGCGACGGGACGAGGCGGCGGCAATGAGTGCGGTGGAGCACGCCAACTGATGCGCCAACCGAGGATGGCGACGGGCGAGGGACGGAGGCGCCGCGCGATCACGCGCACGCAGCGCACGCCGCGGGAAGAAAGGGGGTCCGGAGGAGGACGACGAGCGAGGACCGTCCGATCCAGATAGGACGGTCGGGGGTGGAGGGAGGCGTGGCGGAGGCGGAGCCGTCCGATTTCAATCGGCGGTGCCACTGGAGGAGCGCGCGCATGAACGGCCGGGAGGTGGGCCGCGAGAGAGGAGAGTGGAATGGGCCGGCGAGATTCGGCCCAAAGGGTGAAAGGGGATTTAAAATGGATTTCCGAATAAAGAAATCCCAAAAAAAACAAAAACACTTTTAGAAAATAGCTATAGCAGTCCAAAAATTCTAGGAAAATTCACCGAAGATCCTTGAATTAAATGGAACTTAATAAAAATACTTTTAGCTATACTTTAGTTTTTAATTTGGCAAACAAAAATAGATTTTGGCTTCAAACAAAAAGGAAAAAGCCAAATTAAAATCCAGAAAATGCAATAAAGGCTTAAAATCCAAATAAAATCCAGGAAACTCCAATAAACTAACTTTTTAATTTAATTGAAGTTGGATTATTTCAATTTAAAGGGTTTTTGATTTCTAAATTTCAAACTTAAGCTTTTGCAACATAAACCAACTGTTACTTTTAAAACTTTTGAAAATCTCGAAACTCGCAAATTAGGGATGTTACAAACCTACACCTTTAAAGGGAATCTCGACCAGAGATTCAGTCGACTAGAGAATAGGTGCGGAACTCGCCTTCGTGTCCTCTTCACGCCCTGTGGCTTCTTCTTCGGTGTGGTTGCTCCATCGAACTTTGCGTAAACGGCGATCTTGCTTCGTCACACGCCGCACACTTCCGTGATCTTGACGGGTTGCTCCTTGTAGGTTAGATCTTCTTGCAGACAATCGCTTCTAGCGGATCCGCTTCTTCGCACACGCAGACATTTCTTTAATTGAGACACATGGAAGACGCTATGCACATCTGACAACTGAGGCGGAAGCTCCAATTGGTAAGCAACTTCTCCTCTTCTGGCTAGGATCGGAAAAGGTCCAATGTACCTTGGTGCAAGCTTCCCGCTTACTCTGAAACGACGCATTCCTTTGAGAGGTGAAACTTTCAGGTACACATGATCTCCAGGGGCGAACGCTAAATCTCGGCGACGGTTATCGGCATAGCTCTTTTGCCTAGTCTGAGCCGTTCTCGCTTTCTCTCGATTGCCCGAACTTGATCTTCGCTTCTTTTAGGATATCAGTCCTAGTACTTGCCCTTCTCCTGCTTCACCCAATACAGGTGTTCGCACTTTCTCCCGTAAAGGGCTTCAAACGGGGACATTTGTAGGCTTGATTGATGGCTGTTGTTATATGAAAACTCCGCGTAAGGTAGCATTTGATCCCAACTGACTTGGTTCTCTAGAGCGCATGCTCTCAACATATCTTCTAAGATTTGATTTACTCTTTCTCGTCATCACCCATCCGCTCTCGAGGATGGTAGGTCAGATCAAATTCAAGTTGGTACCCATAACGCTGCAGTACCGCCGCGTAACCTTGAGGTGAACTGGGACCTCGATCTGACACGATCTTCTTTGGCACCCCATGCTGGCATACTACCTTTGCCATATACAATTCTGCAAGTTTGTCTCCAGAGTAGGTGGTCTTAACTGGGATAAAGTGTGCAACTTTTGTTAAGCGATCTATAATCACCCAAATAGAATCATACCGCTTTGTCCTCGCACCGTGATAAAGTCCATTCCAATTTCTTCCCATTTCCATTCAGAATCTGCAAGGGTTGTAGGAGCCAATGGTCTCTCGTGCTCACTTTGACCACCGGCAAACATCACACTGAGTTATGTATTCAGCAATTTCTCGCTTCATACTAGACCACCAATACATTTCCTTAAGATCTTGATACATTTTAGTACTTCCAGGTGAATGGAATACAAGGTTTCATGAGCTTCCTTGAGTATCAATCGCTTGAGGTCCTTTTGGTCCTAGACACAGATACGCTTATCGAACCAAATGGTTCCTTTTTCATCTTCTGAAAATCTTAGGGATTTACCCTTCTTCATGTTGCTCTTGATCTCTTTGATATCTGCATCTTCGGCCTGGGACTCCCTGATCTGACTGTGTAGAGTTGGTTGTACTTCCAATGCAGCCAAATAACCCTCTTCAACCAATTCCAGCTTGAGCTTTTGGAACTCTTCATACAGTGATGGCTGACTTTCCCTGACCATCAGCATATTGCAATAGACCTTTCTACTTAGGGCATCTGCTACAACATTAGCTTTGCCGGGGTGGTAATGTATTCCAATGTTGTAATCCTTGATTAGCTCTAACCATCTTCTTTGCCTCATATTGAGATCAGCTTGGGTGAAAATGTACTTCAAGCTCTTATGGTCAGTGTAGACTTCACATCGATTACCAATGAGATAATGACGCCATATCTTCAAAGCATGCACTACTGCGGCCAATTCTAGGTCATGGGTGGGGTAATTCACTTCATGAGGCCTTAACTGGCGTGAAGCATATGCTACTACCTTCCTTTCTTGCATCAGAACACAACCGAGACCTTGTCGCGATGCATCACAGTAAATCTCAAAATCCTTTCGGACATCTGGCAAAACCAACACGGGAGCGGTGGTCAGACGTTTCTTCAATTCTTGAAAACTCTGCTCACATTCTGGCGTCCAGGCAAACTTCTTCTCCTTCTTCAACAGCTGAGTGAGGGGCCTTGCTTTCTTGGAGAAACCTTCTATAAACCGGCGGTAATATCCTGCCATACCAAGGAAACTTCTGATCTGAGGTACTGACTTGGGTGACTCCCAATTGAGCACATCCTTGACTTTATCGATTGACAATGACTCTTCCTTCGCAGACATGACATGTCCCAGAAAAGTGACTTCCTTCATCCAAAACTCGCACTTGCTGAATTTGGCATAGAGTTGATGATCTCTAAGCCTAGTCAGAATCAAGCGAAGGTGCTCTTCATGCTCTTCTTCACTCTTGGAATATACTAGAATGTCATCAATGAAGACAATGACGAACTTGTCCAGATACTCCATGAATGCTTTGTTCATCAAGTTCATAAAGTAAGCAGGGGCATTGGTCAATCCAAAAGACATGACCGTGAACTCATACAATCCATATCGGGTTGAGAAAGCTGTCTTGGGTATATCTTCCTGGCGGATCTTCAACTGATGGTATCCTGACCTTAAATCTATCTTAGAAAACACTCCGGCTCCTTTCAACTGGTCAAACAAATCATCAATCCTGGGTAGAGGGTACTTATTCTTGATGGTGACTTCGTTGAGTGCCCGGTAATCCACACACATCCTTTGGGTACCATCTTTCTTTGCAACAAAGATGACCGGGGCTCCCCAAGGTGAGGAACTGGGTCGGACAAATCCTTTTTCTTGCATCTCTTCGATTTGCTTCTTCACTCACCAAATCATCAACGGCAAAGGTAGGGTCTCTTGAAATTGGTGCGGTCCCTGGAACTAGATTGATGACAAACTCTAGGTCCCTGTCTGGTGGCATTCCAGGTAATTCATCAGGAAAACAATCTGGAAATTCTCTGACTACCGGTACATCTTCCAAGGATAGGGTCTTGACACTGCAGACTAAAGCTCCATCATACTTCTTCATGGGGGCTTCAAATTTTACTTTAGTCCCACCTGGACTGACTAAGGTGATACTTCTACCACCACAATCCAAAACTGCTTGGTGCTTGGCAAGCCAATCCATACCCAAAATCACATCTAGGGATTTGGTGTCAATGATTATCAGGTCGGCTAGGAATTCTACCCCTTCTATGATCATCTTAACTTGTGGGCAACCCTGGTTCGCGCTTAACTCCGAACCGGGGGATTGAACCAACAAGGCAGTCTTAAGGTTTGAAACCTTCAACCCATGCTTTGCAGCAAAAATCCGCGAAACAAACGAATGCGAAGCTCCGAGATCAAATGTAACAAGAGCGGTGTACTCGAATTTACTAGAACTTACCCAAAGACGACGCCCGGCTGCTCGGCTTCTCCACGGTGATGTGGTTCACACGCCTTTTCCATAAGACCGAGGGTCTTAGCCGTGCACCGAGTCCGAGGTGCTCCACGCCCCGCCTCCGGCATGGGGTTCTGCTGAGTAGCTCCTGTTGAATCGACAGCGAAGGACCTTGCCTCGCGGCGCTAACGGCGTAATGCCCCGCTTGTCGGCGCTGAAACAGTGACTCTGCGCAGGATTGGGATTTCTTGGAGGCTGGTTGTTGATGTTGTTGTTGGGGTTGCGGAACCCTGGTGCAGTCGGGCGAGGCGCGTTGCTGGAGTCTTGAACATGACAGAGGAGCAAACGGGTAGGGTGCCGCACATTCATTCTAGCTCAGGAATGACCTTGATGAGCACCATGTTGCATCATCTTCCTTTATGAGATTCTCGCCACCACGACGAGACTCTTCTATGAGCATAGCCTTGTTCACTGTGTGCCGGAAATCTGCATAGTCATTGCCAATGACTTGAACTTTCAAGTTAGGGTTGAGTCCACGCTTGAAACGCTCCTGACGTGCATCATCTGTAGCGACGCCCTCTGAGCATATCGCGAGAGTTGAGTGAATTTATTGAGATATTCACTCACTCGACATATTTCCTTGCTTCACCGCGAAATTCATTCTTCTTCATTTCCACCTTTCCATCCGGATGTGGGAATGGCGGAAGGCTTCAAAACTCAGCCCAACCAATGTTCCGTGGTTCTCATGGGCGCACAATAGTTCTCCCACCATTCTCGCGGGTACCTTCCAGCTTGGTGTGCTGCATACAGACTTTCTCACGGTCATCACATCGGTAATGGCAAGCTTCTTTCGCTGAGCGCAGCCACCATCATCGCATCCAATGGCTCGAGGAGCTAGAGAATGTAGGTGGATGAGTTCTCATGAATTCCGCCACTTTGACTGGGAAAGCCGTGATGGTGGCGCGCCGCGGCAGTGGTTTGACTGCTCGTTCATTATTGCAAGAAGGGCTGCAGCGTCCGCTCTGTTGAGTCATCATCCGTTCATATTCGCATCATTGAGCTCATCACCGTGGTTCGGCTGCCATGAACCGACCCAAACCTTGATCCGCCATAGTCGCTGGAGGAGGTGGTGGTGGCGGGTATTGAGATCTCATCTGTCAACTGCTTGCAGAGTTGCGAGTCCAACCATCTGCACAAATCTTCTCGTGTTTAATAGACGAGAGGAAGAAAGCATAATAGATAAGAGGAAAAGCACAAAAGGCGAGAGAGAAACAAGGAGGAAGATGGAACAACCTAATTGGGGAAGTCGGTTAAACCCAAAGAACAGATAGCTAAAGAGCTAATAAGAAGCAATAAACTTAAAACCAAGGCCCTATTAGACGACACTACGGCTAGGAGGGTAGCCCTATTAAAACACTTCTAATTTAACTTATTTGGGACAATACCAAAACAAGGCTCGATCCTTTAGAGATTACAGGGTGAGGAGGATCAATTTAAATTTGAAAACCATTTTCGAATAGATAAGATGTAAGAACCTAAGAATGGGATGAGAAAAGACTTAGGTAGGCGAGAAAGAACAGAATTAGGAAGGGAAGAATAACTATTCAGATTAACTAGTTGGTTTGATTTAGAAAATAAATTTTAAATCGTTGACTAATGCGACCTTGCTAACTATGGTTACGTCCTCTGATCCAACCTAGCTCGATACCACCTCTGTCGGACCCCGGTATACAACCCCAGACCCTCTGTGCATTCCGAACTAGTCCCGGATCGCAGCTAGCTCGCACGCTTACAACATCGGTGTAATCACAACCATACAACAAAATAACGATGGAGCGGACAAATTAATAATAATAGGTAGCAAAAGGACCTTATGGTCAAGTCTTAGAGTGCGCCACACAGGGCTTAGCCAACAAAATACAACTTGCAGCGGAAACCAAATATCTCGTGGAGGCCATTCGACATGCCCACAGGCAATCAAGTGGAGGACGCGACCTAGTTCGCAAAGTCTTCAGGATACTCTTCTCCATAATACTCAATTCCCGGTTCTTCCGTGGGGTTTAACACACAGTATGCAAGCCGTGAGTACTTTGAATGTACTCGGCAAGTCATAGGGAACAAAGATGCAATTATTATTCATGCTAGGCTCGACAAGGATAGCTTTATGTTTACTTTTGCAGTAAAACAAAGATTTAACAAAGAAATACGATAAGTAGATTAAAAGCACAATTTTAAATGAATAGTACATAAGTAGTTCAGTTCTTTGAAACCACTAGAGATCAACCCAACCTTTCCATCCAAGCCATCGATTCCACCATTTTAAAGAAAACATCTACCCCTTGCGTGAAATCACCGGCATGTCCATAACCGGGACACGCTATTCGAATAGTTTTTATACACTCGCAGAGGTTGTACGACTTTACCCACAAGACACGACTTCTCTAGTTTGTTTGGCATCCGTCGATACCACCGCTCACTACCTTAGGTAAGCGCCTAGAGCACGTGACAAGGCCTTTACCAAGTTTTGTTTTGACTCGGTTACGCCGCTAAGGATTCGCGTTCTGGGCCCCTCTTGCGCCGCCATCACCCCAAACAGAACCGACTCAAAGCATTGCTAATTAGTTGGCCAGTCCACCCCATCCTGGACATGTGGTTGCACGATATGTCCCGCATCAAAGATTCAAGGTTAAGTCCTTACTTGGTTGCTCAAAGCAGACTAATCCACGCCCGATGTGCGTTCACGACACCCACACTTACCACCATCCACTCGCCCGAGCATAAACATTTTCGGTTCAAGCTGGCCAAAGACCACCCTAGTCTTGGCACAACATCTTTTAATAAAGTGGCGCGCCACGATTCCATAATTCCTTTAATCACGTTTATTCATAAGCATGTGATCATGAGTCCCGACGCACACTACAAAGATGGCTAAGCATATAACGATACCCGTGTTGATGATTTATCAATGTCCAACTACAATAAACCATCCTATGGTGTCCAAGGGTTCATGTCGTTCAAGGATACATGTCGTTTGCAATTTATCAAGGAGGTATACATCAATTAGGCATTTATCTACTCCCGAAATAATTTAATATAAAACTAGCGATGCATGTATATATAAAACAACATAGTTTTATAAAGATGGGTTCAATATGGTCGAAGATCTATGACTTGCCTTCGTTGAAGAGTTGCGTGCTTCGATCGTCGGATCCGGAAATCTTCCAAAAGCCTGGTTTTCACGTGTGCAAAGAGCAAAATAAATAAAACAACTCCAAATGAAATCCAAATAAATACCAAATTAGCACTAACAGC
Organism: Ampelocalamus luodianensis; assembly: GCA_036346255.1. NCBI lineage: Eukaryota > Viridiplantae > Streptophyta > Magnoliopsida > Poales > Poaceae > Ampelocalamus > Ampelocalamus luodianensis. Next base: position 65,066,663 of record CM070622.1, on the reverse strand, counting down.
AAGAGGGGGATTTTAGATGAATTTAGAAATTTGAATCACTCGAATCGGAGTTCGAACGAAGAAGTTACGGCCTTCCGAAGTTGGAAAACACATGAAATGAAGAAAATAGGATTTTCCTCATTTTCTGATTTATTTTTCCAAAGGAAATTCGAATTAATGCGCCAGCTGACGTCAGCGAGAATTTTCGGCTGGAAACAAATAAAAAGAAAAGATATTGACATGTGGGGCCCACTGTCAGTGAGAGGGTGCATGGTGGACTGGGTCTACCGAGCTCTGGAAAAGAGGAGGGAGGGGGAGTGCCACACGGGCCTCCACGTGGACAGCCACGTAGGCCCAAGGGGTGGCGTGGCCGTGACGTGGCGCCGAGATGGCGGCCACGTCGGCACCCGAGCCGGCGGCGCTCGGGGCCCAAGGCTCGCCGGCGTTTGGCCGGGGGTTAGTCGACGGCGAGGACACCAGAGGCTAGAGGGGAGCGAGGCGATCTCGTTGCTCACTAGTCCGAGGACGCGGCGTCACCGGAAGGCTGTCGGCGACGAGGAGGAAGCGGCGATGGCGGCGGTCGAAGGCGACGACGGTGCTCCGAGGGCGGTCCGGGGATGCGGAGGTGCGCACGAGGTAGGCGGCGAGCTGGCGATGCCGGAGGTGGGGACGATGACGACGGAGGAGGCTTGGAGGCGGCGCTAGAGGTGGCGGTGAGCTTCACGGCCGGCGGCGAAGAAACGGAAAATGGGGGCGAAGGAGGGTGAGAGAGGAGGAGGGAGATGGGGGAAACGGAAGAGGAAGGAGGCGACCGGGCGCGCTAAATAGAGCTCTGGGGCCGGAGGAGGAAGGCGGCGAGGGCTTGCTTCGGCCGTCAATGGTGGCGGCGGAAAACGGGGAAAAAAAGGGGGATGCGACGGGACGAGGCGGCGGCAATGAGTGCGGTGGAGCACGCCGCACTCGATGCGCCAGCCAGAGGATGGCGACGGGGCAGGGAGGGACGGAGGCGCCGGCGCGAATCACGCGCACGCGCGCACGGCCGCGCGGGGAAGAAAGGGGGGGTCCGGAGGAGGACGACGAGCGAGGACCGTCCGATCCAGATCGGACGGTCGGGGGTGGAGGGAGGCGTGGCGGAGGCGGAGCCGTCCGATTTCAATCGGGCGGTGCCCACGGGAGGGGAGCGGCGCGCGCGGGAACGGGCCGGGGAGGTGGGCCGCGCGAGGAGGAGAGTGGAATGGGCCGGCGAGATTCGGCCCAAAGGGTGAAAGGGGATTTAAAATGGATTTCCGAATAAAGAAATCCCAAAAAAAACAAAAACACTTTTAGAAAATAGCTATAGCAGTCCAAAAATTCTAGGAAAATTCACCGAAGATCCTTGAATTAAATGGAACTTAATAAAAATACTTTTAGCTATACTTTAGTTTTTAATTTGGCAAACAAAAATAGATTTTGGCTTCAAACAAAAAGGAAAAAGCCAAATTAAAATCCAGAAAATGCAATAAAGGCTTAAAATCCAAATAAAATCCAGGAAACTCCAATAAACTAACTTTTTAATTTAATTGAAGTTGGATTATTTCAATTTAAAGGGTTTTTTATTTCTAAATTTCAAACTTAAGCTTTTGCAACATAAACCAACGGGTTACTTTTAAAACTTTTGAAAATCTCGAAAACTCGCAAATTAGGGATGTTACATTGACCCTGTGTGCACTAGCGTGATCGATACTGGAATTGATGGGACTTTAGACTCCACTCCCGTGGACGGAACATGAACATGATTGCATGAATAAGTTTATGAACAATGGTTAATATCATCTGCCCACATATGAAAGAGCGTGCACAAAGAACATAATCATCATAACCTTCTTGTCTACCATAACCTCCACTCCCGTGGATATTTAACTCCCGTGGATGGCACATGAACATTTAAGTTTCTCACACATCAACATAACACCATACCAATCAACGAGCATCCGGGATTTACAAATCACACATAAGTCATTGTACTTGCCCTTAGCGTTGCGATGCGTTGGGAGGCAACGAAGAAGCCGCTAACCTCGGCGCCTCACCCCCTACACCAAAGTTACTCAATAAGAACCAAGTCATCACGACCCTACTCGCATCGCTCCTAACTCTTACCCCAACCCCAACATCTAAATTGTACCCATTGCTTGAATTAAATCACATACTAGCAGAAAGTCTATACGGACAGCAGCGGTATAAATAACATAACTTTTGATCTAAAACTCGGAAAGGGGTGTTCTCAGGTTTGATTGAAAGGTAATACAATTATCTACAACAACCTCGTTGATGGAAATCTCGAATTCTATACATATCAATATCCACAAGACCAACAAACACTAACTGTCAGAACTTCTGGCAATTTCTGGACAGCAGCACGGAAAGTGCCATAACTTTTAATTGGTTACACCAAACTTTGCGTTCTTTATCAATATCAAAAGCTAAGATCAAGGCCTACAGTAACCTAGTTGGGTGAAACCCCTGAATTTTCCATTAACACATCCATAATTTGAAAGACAACTTGACAGATTATTCTCGTCAGGATTCTGCACAGCAGAGACGAAAACTACCATAACTTTTGATCCGCACATCAGAATTCAGTGTTCTTGGCGGCCACCGAAAGATAAGAACAATACCTACGTATCTCTAGGAGACAGACAACTCAAATTCGGCCTCTAAGATCACGAAACAAGCCACGCAATATTCTGGACAGAACCGATTTTCTAGTCGCAGCAATTTGATCTAACCAAAAAATGATCAATTTCACATCTACCACTAATCAAACGATGAGGATCAGCATCCGTTACCCTTGCAGCACCCAGGACGGAGGCGGATGAACTTTGGAGATGATGATCTTCCTCCCCCACACCTTCTTCTCTCCTTTAACCGAGCCTCAAATCTGTCCACCTCCTCTTTCCCTCACGAAGGCCAGCAGCGGGGAGCTCCAAAGGCGAGATGGGGAGGCATCACAGTGGGGGCAGCCACCAGGGAGGAAGGGGGCGGCACCAAGAGGGAGGGGCGCAGGGAAGGGGAGGGGGCGGCGGCCAAAAGAGGGAGGAGAGGGGGAGGGGCGGCTAGGGTTTTGGGGAGGGTGGCACCTCCCCCCTATGGCCGGCCAGGCCTCATGGGCCAAGGCCCAGGCCCAGGTTGCTGGGAAAACATAGAAAACCCCCTCTATTCTCCTGATTAAACGTTTTTCCAAAAGAAACCTTCTCTCGATTAATTATTCTCTCCCGAAAAATTATTTCTAGCACTATCGGAGAATTACATTAATTCTCTCTCAATTTATATTGCACTCTCAAATGAAAGTCGGGATATTACAAAAGTACTAGGTCAAGAGAGGTCCCATATACTCTAGTGTGGTTAGCACGCCGAAATGCCTGGATAACAGGTACTCACAAGATGTTCGGTCCTTAATTGACTCGGGCACCATTCCATCCACACCCAACAGATCACACCAACATACCACAGTGCCCAAGTCTAAATCGCTTTTGTTTTTATTTTTAGTTTTGTAATTAAACATAGCACAAGCTGGAACATAAGGAACAATAATAATTTTATGTGATCGTGATCATCGACTAAGTCGATGATTGCCCAATACTACCGTTAACTAAGCATGGCTAAGCATCCGACCGTAATCTACTAAGTGACAAGAGCCCATCCAACGAGCTCTAACCACAGCAAATAACCTAGGCTCAGGTAGTAGAGGATAATCATTTACCTACAGATTATGCATCTAAAGGATTAACTAACCAATTTTAACACAAATTACGCGATGCATACATACAGTTGAAACAAAATATTAGACTTTAAAATACTGGGATTAACATGATCAAACTGCTTGCCTGACTGCTGCTGCTCAATATGCTCAACCTGTTGCAGAGGTTCACTCTCAAACACACCGGAATCGTCGCAATCTATCGATCGAGCAAAAAGGCAATATAAGAACGAAAAACTCCGACAAACTCAAAAAAATTTCAATACCATCTAATGAGCACAAAAATCATACAGCAGCTAGAACATGATTTAACAAAATTTTAGAAACAGAGAACAATTTATTTGGAGTTGTGAAGAAATTTCTATGAATTTTCTAAGTTAAAATACACATAAAAGCACCATTTTAATTATTTAACAAAATTTATGAACAGGAACATATCTAAAACCTATTCTGATAAATAGAACATTAAAAATGAAAATTAACAAAATTGGTTTCACTAGATTTGGATCAAAATTGAATTAGTTATGAATTTTCTAAGTTTAATTGAATTATGAGTGCAACAGAAATACATTTCCAAAATCTTTAAAGCATTAAAACCTTTTACACCCACGGCCAGCTAGCCACAGCGCATGACCAGCGGGCCCGAGCAAGGGCGCTAACCGAGTCAAACTTGACTCAGCCCCGGCCGCGAGTGATGTCGAAAGCGTATTTTATGAATACGCCTTCGCCTCCTTCAAGGCGTACTTTACAAAGTGCGCACTACTTAACTGAAAACGAGGGCCCGCAAGCCAGCGACTAATAAAGAAAAACAGGGACTAAGGCTTGGGTTTTTCTGCTCACGGGCCCACGTGCCAGAGGAACAAAAGGATCATCAAATGGGTTAGATGACACCGCTTAGTACTAATGACTGCGATTCATTTTCGTTTAGTAGCTAAAGTGACCGCCCGAGCATCCGACAATAGAGGAGCTCGGGGCCGAGAGCTTGCCGGACGACCTGCCGGCGGTGTGGTCCACGGCGGCGCGAGCTGAAGACCAAAATGGGTTCTCCAAGGACTCGCGCACCCACCGGTAGCCGGGACTTCACCGGAGGTCGACCGGAGCGGCGGCGCGGCCGTGTTTGGCGGCGGCGGCTCTCGGCCGAAACCAAAAACACAAAACCGACAACATACTAAACCACTAGCGCTTGCATGAGTGACCTTAAGGACCAAGGATCTCCCCGGGATGATGCGGAGCTAAAGTGGTCGCCGGAGATGGGCTGTCGGCGGTGAACCGCGGCGTTGCCGAAGATATCACCGAGGAGGGAGTGGACTGAGCAAACACAGGAGAAACGAGAGGTAGGGGAAGGTCAAATAGGGTTAGGAAACCATGCAAGAGCGAGGAATTGGAAAAAGGATCACCTCACCGGCGATGAGGAAGAAAGGACTGCTCACGGCCGGAAATGACGAACACCTAAACTTCGACAACTCCTGCGGGCGAAACTCAAAATTAATTGAGGGGAAACGAGAGTGGTGACTTGGAACACAATAAGACGCGGAAATGGAAAGATGATCTTCACTGGTTGTAGCGATGACTTGGCAGTGACGCTACGGCCGGAGTTGGGAGTTCGGGCTCCTCGGCGGTTTTTGGGAGAGAAAGAGCTGGGAGGAGAAAAAGAGGTGCGGACAGGTAACGGGCGGGACGGAGAGGCCACATGTGACCTTATAAAGGCGATGGGAGGCGGAGATCGCAAGGAGAGGTTGTGGCAACTCCCGGCGGCGTGGCGCTCGGTGCGTGACGCACGGGAGCACAAGAGCCGAGCGGTGCTAGACAGGGGCGAGCGGGTGGTTGAAAGAGTTGGCCGGGGAGTTAATGCGCGCGGCGATGAGAACGAAGGTGAGCAAAACTGGGGCGACAAGGGTGGTCTGCGCACGGTGCGCCCGGCGGTGCCGCCACGGTGTGGGCGAGGTGGCATGCGGGCGAGCCACGCGGAGAAGATGGTCTGACCGGTGGGGCCGCCAGGTAAGTGAGGGAAGAAGAGGCGGTCGTTGCTCGACCGGTCGACTCAAGTCCGCTAGTTGACGCGGTTAAGACAGGTCGCTAGTGTTTAGGTTCGGTCAGGTTGAGTCGGGCTCGGGTTCGAGCCCGACAAACAGTGATTTCCAGATTTGAATTAAAAAGGCTGAGCAGGTTTGGGAAATTTTTTGAGGTAGTTCCAGAGCTCAAAAAATTCCGAAATTTTTATGGAAGCTTACTGGGACAGAGGAAAACCTTTTGTAATTTTTCCAGAAATTTTCATGCATTAGATTTCTCCCAAGAAAATTCACAAGCTGCTGTCCTAAGGTTTGACCAGACTTTTGAACTAGTTTGACTTGGCCTTTTGAATTAGCAAACAAAATCTAAAAATTGTGAAATTTTTCAGAAAGGTAACTAGGATGATCAAGATGATAGGAAAAATATTCCCAGAGGATGATCATAAATTTAAGGCCAAGGATTTTGTTGACAACAACTTCCATTCACAAGAATAAATTTTAGAAAATGGAATTTGCTAGGGGGAAATTTAGAAAACTTCCAAATGATTTCATGAGGCATCAAAAGTTTTTATTTCCCCTCATAATTTTACATTTGAAATACAAACCCTAACTTAGGATCATATAAATCTCCCCTACAGAATCTCACCCGAGATTCTCGATCATCGGGAAAAGAAGGACGGTAGTGCGCACGAGGCGATCTTCCCGCTCCCAAGTGGCTTCATCCTCGGAGTGATTCGACCACTGAACCTTCAGGAACTTGATCACACGGTTTCTAGTCCTTCGCTCAGATTCTTCAAGAATACGGACAGGATGCTCACGATAGGACAGATCTTCTTGCACATCGATATTTTCCAATGGCGTCTCCTCAACCGGAACACGGAGGCACTTCTTCAATTGTGATACATGAAAAACATTATGCACTCCCTCCAGCGTAGCTGGCAGCTCCAATCTGTACGCCACAGCCCCAACTCTCTCGTTAATTCGATATGGTCCAACATAGCGAGGAGCCAACTTGCCCTTGATGCCAAAACGCTGATGGCCCTTCAAGGGTGAGACTTTGAGATACACAAATTCATTAGGCTGGAAACTCAGTTCTCGGCGACGCCGATCTGCATAGCTCTTTTGCCTGGACTGAGCTACGCGCAAGTGCTCACGAATCAACTGCACTTGACTTTCAGCCTCATTGATTGAATCAGGGCCAAAGAACTGTCTCTCCCCAGTTTCTGACCAGTTCAATGGGGTTCTAAATCGCCTCCCATACAAGGCCTCAAACGGTGCCATACCGAGACTAGCCTGGAAGCTGTTGTTGTAGGAGAACTCAGCAAGCGGTAGGCACTTCTCCGAATTCTTCCCATAGGAAAGAACACAAGCACGGAGCATATCTTCAAGCACCTGGTTGACTCGTTCTGTCTGACCATCAGTCTGAGGATGGTAGGCTGAGCTGAAAGAAAGATGGGTCCCCATAGCCTCCTGTAAGCTGTGCCAAAACCGAGAAGTAAAAAGAGAGCCACGATCTGACACAATCGTTCGTGGCACACCGTGCAAGCTCACAACACGGGATATGTAAAGATCCGCCAATTTACTGATACTGAGGGTGGTACGCACTGGCAAAAAGTGTGCTACCTTTGTCAACCGATCGATAACAACCCAGATAGCATCCTTCCCCGAAGAAGTACGGGGCAGACCAGTGATGAAATCCATGCCCACAGAATCCCACTTCCACTCTGGTATAGGTAAGGGCTGGAGAACACCTGCTGGGCGCTGATGCTCGGCCTTGACACGACAGCATACGTCGCACCCGGCAACGAACTTGGCAATCTCGCGCTTCATGCGAGTCCACCAGAATCTCTGACGCAGATCTTGATACATCTTGGTGGCCCCGGGATGGATGGACAAGGGCGAATCATGGGCCTCGCGGAGAATCAAATCCCGCAATTCCATGTCCTTAGGAACAACCAGCCGCTGTCCAAACCACAGGACACCATGCTCATCTTCTGTGAAAAACTTGGCTGTCCCATTCCTGATGTTCTCCTTGATGTGACTTACACCATCATCTGATTGTTGTGCCGCCTTCATTTGATCCACTAAGGTCGGTTGCACAACCAAGGCAGCAAGAGAACCATGCTCAACCAAACCCAGATTGAGCCGCTGAAATTCTTCAAGAAGGGCAGGCTGCTGCTCTTGGAGCATCAAAGTATTGCAATACACTTTTCGACTCAGTGCATCAGCAACGACATTGGCCTTGCCCGGATGATACTGAATGCCCATGTCATAATCTTTGATCAATTCCAACCATCTTCTTTGCCTGAGGTTCAGATCTGGCTGGGTGAACAAATACTTCAAGCTCTTGTGATCAGAATACACCTCACAGCGGTTACCAATCAGATAATGCCGCCAAATCTCGAGTACATGGACCACAGCAGCTAACTCCAAGTCATGGGTAGGATAATTGAGTTCATGAGGCCTCAACTGCCTGGATGCATAGGCCACTGCTCTGCTTTCTTGCATAAGAACGCAACCGAGTCCCTGACGAGAGGCATCGCAAAAGATATCGAAGCTCTTGTGGATATCGGGAAGAACAAGAACAGGGGCTGATGTCAATCGCTGTTTGAGCTCCTGAAATCTCTCATCACAAGCAGAGGACCACACAAACTTCTTATCCTTCTTGAGCAATTCAGTCATCGGCTTCGCGATCTTGGAGAAATTCTCGATAAAGCGGCGGTAGTAGCCCGCTAAACCAAGAAAACTGCGCACATCGGTGACTGACTTGGGCTGACCCCAAGATAGCACATCGCTGACCTTGCCAGGATCCACAGATACGCCTCCTACTGAAAGAACATGGCCCAAGAATGCCACTTCCTTCAACCAGAACTCGCATTTGCTGAACTTCGCGTACAGCTGGTGCTCACGCAGCTTGCCCAAAACAATCTTCAGATTCTCAGCATGCTCTTCTTCATTCTTGGAGTAGATAAGAATATCATCAATGAAGACCACCACAAATTTATCCAAATACTCCATGAATACTGAATTCATAAGGTTCATGAATAAAGCTGGAGCATTGGTTAAGCCGAAAGACATGACGGTGTACTCGTAATGACCATAACGAGTAGTGAAAGCCGTCTTCAGAATATCCTCAGCTCTGATTCTGACTTGATGATATCCCAATCTCAAGTCAATCTTGGAGAAGATCTGGGCCCCAGACAACTGGTCAAACAGATCATCAATGCGGGGCAAAGGATATTTGTTCTTCACCGTCACCTCATTGAGCGGACGGTAATCAACACACATGCGCAAAGTCTTGTCCTTCTTCTTCACAAAGATCACCGGACAACCCCAAGGAGATGAGCTAGGACGGATGAACCCCTTTGCTTGAAGCTCACCTAATTACTTCTTCAATTCCTCCAATTCGTTGGGAGGCATCCGATACGGCGCCTTCGAAATCGGAGCGGTACCGGGCAGCAACTCAATGACAAACTCAAGGTCTCGAACTGGAGGCATCCCAGGCAAATCTTCGGGAAAGACATCCACAAAGTCAGATACTATGGGGACATCCTGAATCTGCAAGACGGGCTTCGCTTCCAATGCACACAGATGCGGTCCCTGCAGTCGTGGCGAAAATCCAACCTGCTCGCGTGAAGGGCTGGTGAGATAGACAATCTTCCTGGCACAATCGATTTGCCCCAAGTATTGGGACAACCAATCCATGCCAAGAATCACATCCAGACTCGCTAATCTGAGTAGAATAAGGTTTGCAAAAAATCCTACTCCTTCAACTTCAATTGGAACATCCCGGCATTCTAAATCAACTCTCATTTCCGAACCCGGAGAACGAATAAGCAAAGGTACTCCCAAAGAAACACAGTGAAGGCCACTAGCAGCAGCAAATAATCTTGAAATAAAAGAATGCGATGCTCCTGAATCAAATAATACTGCAGCAGGATGATAATTGACAAGAAGTGTACCCATCACGACGTCTGGCGCCTCCTGAGCCTCCTCAGCCGAAAGATGGTTAACTCGACCGCTGCTCGCACCCTGGGTCTTCTGGATCATCTTCTGGTCGGGTGGGTGACCACTCCCCTGCCCGCGTCCTCCATTAGGACGAGGGGCTGCTCCAGCATTCTGAGGGCAGGTATTCGCATAATGGCCCTTGTTGTGACAACGGAAACAAGTGACCTCGGCCGCCGGATTGCGGAGGCCACTCTGCTGCTGAACCACAGGCGCACGTGGCTGAAACACGGCCTGCGAAGGGCGAGGAGCTGGTGCAGATGGCCTCGGTGCTGGTGGAGCAAAAGAACGGGCCCCTGGTGCTGGCCCAACCCGAGGACGAGTGAGGCTGGCCTGTGCAGATCGATGGGCCTCCCATTTGCGCTTGCGGGACTCACCCAGCGCCTTTGCCTTGTGCTCAGCAACAATGGCCTTATCAACCAAGGCCTGAAAGTCGGGGAAGTCCACAATAGATAGCTTGTCCTGCAGCTCCTCGGACAAGCCATCCATAAACTTCTCCTGCTTGGCCTCATCAGAGGCCACCTCCCCCGGAGCATAACGAGCCAAATGATTAAACTCGTAGAGGTACTCCGTCACAGATTTGCGCCCTTGCTTGAGCGTGAGAAATTCTTTCTTCTTCAGTTTCATCAGGCCATCAGGGATGTGGGCCCGACGAAAAGCAGACCTGAACTCCTCCCACGAGACCACATGGCCCGCGGGCTGCATGGCGAGATAGTTCTCCCACCATGAGAGTGCTGCGCCCTCAAGCTGGTGGGACGCGAAGAGTGCCTTTCCTGGGCACGCATCGGCGATGTTGAGCTTTCGCTCAACCATGCGCAGCCAATCATCCGCATCAAGAGGGTCCTCAAAGCGGGAGAAAGTCGACGGCTGCGTACGGAGGAACTCTGCAAGTCCCCCGCGACTCTGATGTCCGCCACCTCCAGATCCGGAGGCACCGGAGGGAGTGGAGGTGTTCCTCGCAATGACCTCCAAGATACGCGTCTGATCCATACGGTTCCGCTCGATCTGAGCAAGAACCTTAGCCATGGTTGGAGGAGGGGGAAGCTCCTCATCATGACCAGCCGGCTGACTGCCACGCGTTCTCCCGGCCATCCTGTTTCACTAAGATAGGTTAGTGATAGACTGAGAGCAATAAATCGATAAATCATCGAAACAGTTTAAAAACAGCACGAAATAAATGCAAAACTTCAAGTCACAAAGCCAACTGACAAAATTTAGACACTTAGCAGACTTACAACACATTTTACCCTTATGTTCCCACAAGTTTTAGTTAGATTAATCTCTCATGGTTCTCCCAAAACTAATCCCACCGGATAAGTAACTATCTTTTGGAAGGAAAGAGAGAAACCAAGTTTTAAAACTCAAATTAGAGTAAGATGAGGGTAGAAAGCTAAGATAGGTAAGGAGTAAAATCTGAGAATCTGCCTAGGTTTTCATAAACCTTTTTATAATTTGAAAATAAGCTTTTCTAAAATATCCTAAGGACGACTATGCTTGGGTTACTACGGTCAGGATGGCTCTGATACCAACTTTGTGAGGACCCCTAGTTTATTAGACTTGTAATGCTTAACCAACCACCTAGTCCTAGCATCACAACTCAAATAAACTAAGCCTCGAGATATGTATACTTCCCAGAAAGCAGTATACATACCCCTTCACAAAAGCATGTATCAATTCCATTCTAAACATAGAGTCCAAAGCGACACACTTAACAGAAAACAATAGTACAACAAGTAGATTATTACAACACAGAGCCGACTGGCCAAAATATAAGCAACTGACTAGATAACAGCGGAAGCGACATTGCCATAAGATGGCTGTAAACAAAAGCCAACCAGTGTGCCTCAACCCACAAGGCAACTGACCGGACCGCCAAGCCTAGTCGTCCCACACCAAGCGGCAGCACAACTCACAGAAGTGAGGCCCTTGGGGCTCACCTTCTTCCTCTGCAACCAAAAACATTAAGCAAAGCAACTGAGTACAAAAATTGCTTTTGTACTCGCAAGACTGACGTGTGAACTAGCAGTCCTATTCATATGCTACATGCAGACTTATCTGGTGGAGGCCATATGTGTCATTTGCACAAAGCTACTTTCTTTGCAATAATGTAATACAGTTTAAAGGCAAGTTTGCAATTCATTTTTACTGTTGAAATAACTACGAATTAAAGATAGATACAAGTAATCACCTGGAAGTGACTATCCCAATAGCCACCACAACATAGCACGAATCCCTGAATCGTACCACCCGTCAAGTTTTAATTTAAAAGGTTGAAGTCTAACTCTTGAAAAGCTTACCCAAGCGTGTCCATCACCTAGGACGAGGCTATTCGAATAGTTTTAACCCTGCAGGGGTGTACCACTGTACCCACACTTCAGACCGCCTTTAAGCCAAAAGCACACTTCCGAAGGTATGCCGGCACAGCTAAGTCCTACGAGACTTTTTCCAATATTGTGTATTAACTACGAGCCGCTCGTATGGATAGAAATCCATACGCTTACATGGTAAAGCCGAAAAGACAACAAATCCCATCACGGGTGAAGCTTTTCGGACAACTACCATGCTCCCAACACCATCCCTCCTGCGACCTCCTGCGACCCGGAGCCAATACACGCCAAAGTTGTAACACCCTGGCTATCCGGAAGCCAAAATGTTACCTAAAGAATCTAACATACAACCATAATCATAAGAATTGAAGCAATAATCCAAGTTAACGAAAAGAAGGAGGACGGCTCAACAGGCAATAGATGCACACATATAATCTGAACCTATGCAAGTCAAGAACCACAGCGGAAAACTAAACATCCATAACCAAACGGGAGGTGTCATCCACATGTCACCTCAATTATTACAGTTAATCTCTAAACAAATAAAGGAATTCAACCAGGTTCTATTATTGAAACTGGAATATGGTGTTGTGTGTTTAGTGCATGTCTACTCCCTCCCAATAGAGTCATCATCAACGGCCACCTAAAACAAAACAACAAACAAGAGTGAGTCCGGGACTCAACAAGTACAACGAATATAAGAACATACTTCATGTAGAAACATGACACAAAAGAAATATCTCAAAGAAAGAACTGTAATGCATGGATGCCATGAATTGGTTGGACTGCACTCGTGCTTATACCGGTATAGCTAGTGACACACCCGTCGGTGTTCACTGAAGCCCGTATTTATCGAAATACGGGGATCCAAAATACCGTATGAAGAACGTTTCATACGGGTGTCCAAAACTGCCCGCATTGGAATAGTGGGACTTCACTTGCCCATACTGGAATTGATGGGACTTTAGACTCCACTCCGGTGGAGCTCCACTCCCGTGGACGGAACATGAACATGATTGCATGAATAAGTTTATGAACAATGGTTAATATCATCTGCCCACATATGAAAGAGCGTGCACAAAGAACATAATCATCATAACCTTCTTGTCTACCATAACCTCCACTCCCGTGGATATTTAACTCCCGTGGATGGCACATGAACATTTAAGTTTCTCACACATCAACATAACACCATACCAATCAACGAGCATCTGGGGTTTACAAATCACACATAAGTCATTGTACTTGCCTTTAGCGTTGCGATGCGTTGGGAGGCAACGAAGAAGCCGCTAACCTTGGCGCCTCACCCCCTACACCAAAGTTACTCAATAAGAACCAAGTCATCACGACCCTACTCACATCGCTCCTAACTCTTACCCCGACCCCAACATCTAAATTGTACCCATTGCTTGAATTAAATCACATACTAGCAGAAAGTCTATACGGACAGCAGCGGTATAAATAACATAACTTTTGATCTAAAACTCGGAAAGGGGTGTTCTCAGGTTTGATTGAAAGGTAATACAATTATCTACAACAACCTAGTTGATGGAAATCTCGAATTCTATACATATCAATATCCACACTAACTGTCAGAACTTCTGGCAATTTCTGGACAGCAGCACGAAAAGTGTCATAACTTTTTATTGGTTACACCAAACTTTGCGTTCTTTATAAATATCAAAAGCTAAGATCAAGGCCTACAGTAACCTAGTTGGGTGAAACCCCTGAATTTTCCATTAACACATCCATAATTTGAAAGACAACTTGACAGATTATTCTCGTCAGGATTCTAAACAGCAGAGACGAAAACTACCATAACTTTTGATCCGCGCATCGGAATTCAGTGTTCTTGGTGGCCACTGAAAGCGAAGAACAATACCTACGTATCTCTAGGAGAAGGACAACTCAAATTCGGCTTCTATGATCACGAAACAAGCCACGCAATATTCTGGACAGAACCAATTTTCTAGTCGCAGCAATTTGATCTAACCAAAAAATGATCAATTTCACATATACCACTAATCAAACGATGAGGATCAGCATCCATTACCCTTGCAGCACCCAGGAAGGAGGCGGATGAACTTTGGAGATGATGATCTTCCTCCCCCACACCTTCTTCTTCTCTCCTTTAACCGAGCCTCAAATCTGTCCACCTCCTCTTTCCCTCGCGAAGGCCAGCAGCGGGGAGCTCCAAAGGCGAGATGGGGAGGCATCACAGTGGGGGCAGCCACCAGGGAGGAAGGGGGCGGCACCAAGAGGGAGGGGCGCAGGGAAGGGGAGGGGGCGGCGGCCAAAAGAGGGAGGAGAGGGGGAGGGGCGGCTAGGGTTTTGGGAAGGGTGGCACCTCCCCCCTATGGCCGGCCAGGCCTCATGGGCCAAGGCCCAGGCCCAGGTTGCTGGGAAAACATAGAAAACCCCCTCTATTCTCCTGATTAAACGTTTTTCCAAAAGAAACCTTCTCTCGATTAATTATTCTCTCCCGAAAAATTATTTCTAGCACTATCGGAGAATTACATTAATTCTCTCTCAATTTATATTGCACTCTCAAATGAAAGTCGGGATATTACATTCTACCCCTCTTAACAGGATTCGACCCCGAATCTAAATGCCGATCTACACGAAGGAAAACTGCGACTGAGATACTTAACAATGGTAACACGTACCCGTTGCGAATAAATCTGGATACTGCTTACACTGGCGAGACTCTAGCTCCCAATTGCACCTTGACGGATACCAACGTCTTATGCCTCAACACTCGTTTTGACCTCTCCAGCATTCGTACCAGACAAGACTCGGATGTGAGGTCTTATTCGCTGGACCACCGATCTAACGAAACCTCAAAACTCCGTCTTTCCCAGGTACCACTCAGCACCAGAACAACCCAGACAATGCGTACTCCGCGTATGGACCCAAGACGGTCCTAGCGATACACCAACTTCTTAATACCCGCAATTGTCGAGAACAGACCAAAGTACTTTGGGTTAACCTCCCCTTTGGTACCAATCCACACAACATGCGCATAGCACACAGAACTCTTGTTCCACCCCTCAATCGAACTCTTCACCGAAACAAGGATCATCTCCTTTAACGAGTGACACACAACAGAACTTGCTTTAAACAACTCTATTACAAACAGAGTTAACCGAAAGTAAGGATTCCCGTCGCAACCACACAATGCCAACTCGGTACTAAAAGAGTCAAATCCAGAATCGAAGATTTATCACGATGAAAAAAAAAACCGTCCACTTTCCAAGTGGGTGGTTTGCGATTTAGACGCCACAAAAGCCAAATGACAAATCACTTGAATAACCAAATCAATCATTTTTTTTATCTTTCTGAACTGCTCAGAACCACACATGCCAACATAAAGCAAAACTCAATTTCTGGAAGACATCAGTCATAAGCACATAGCTCAAACAAGAATCAAGAACACGTGCCACTACTTGAGGAAGCATCAACTTCTCAGTTTCTCTTTTAGGAATAAAATTTATCTTAAACTTTGGAATTTCAATTCATCGCTTAACACACTAACTCATCTCTCCTGACTTGGCATTCTCTACGCTATGCTCTAGTCAAAATACATCATCCACACTTCTGTAGGTAGACTCTAATGACTCCACAGAAACATACTATAGCCAACTCTTTTACCGAAAGAATTACTTTGACAGATGACTTCCAATGCATCTCAAAATAGATCCCACATGCAATTATATCACCTCAATATTTTAAGAATAACCAACTCAGAATTCACATCACACACTCTCCTGTACCTCATCAAAATGGTTCTAACAATGTTCCTTCCTCTTTTTCGATTCCACCCATATTCTACTTCCTCTACACATAATCATTGGGCGACTAAAGTTCTAGTATAATAATGCAAAGCCCAAAAAATTAAATTCCAACACTCCTACCACGAACTTCTCACATAGAAGATAGGGAAATCCTCGTATTAAATCCCTAAAATTCTCACAACCCAAACATACTCGCGCATTAATATCAACATGAAAACATTTACTCGACCCAAGTATCTTTACAAAAATTCTAACTCCCAGAAGTTTACTCTCTGACGCCAAGTCATACCTGACAATACTCCAACAAGCTCTGCCATCTCAATAATCGTTTTAACAATTAGATTACTTCGCTAATCTTACTCTCATTACAACACTCCATCATATCTCACCTGCACAACCGTGCCAGCTACCCAGTCGTAATAATCTAATAAACTGAGCAAGATTTCCATCCTTTCTAAAATTCTAATGTTTTCACCCGAAGTGAACAAAAGATCCTTGGTCACAAATCTCTACAGGTACTAATGGTTGAAACAATGCAAACAGTTTAGCCTCAAAGACACATATTCTGGATAAATGAAACTCTCTCCAAGAATCATACACGAAATCAGTTCATCCTTCAATACTCCTCGAATACTTACAATCCAAGGTCTCACAACCACAATTAATAAACACTTCGGAAGACCCCTGAGATGAATCGGTGGATCCTTCTTCAAAAGAAAAGGCAAATGAAGACAGTTACCACTCAAAGTAAACACAGTACCAAAGGAAAAAAAAGTCAATTAGGCAAAGAGCTCGGAAATCATAAGGGAAAGTCAAAAGTTGGAGGCATAAGTCTCGCAGGAAAAGAATTCCAAACCTCAACCAATAAGAATAGAACATTGCTTTCTTAAACTGGAGTAACTCTTATGCGGCCAAACAACAAGGTTTAGCACGTTTCAAATAAACTACGAGTTACAAAATTTGAATCCACCCTCAAATACTTCTACTACACTCTTTCATTTAGGAAAGAAACAACTTCCTTTGAATACAACCTTACTTGACAACTTAACCAAACGAGTCTTTTAATCAAATCATTTGAATAAATTAAGAACCAATAAAATCTTTCAATATGTCACTTTGCTCGAAACAGACTCAATTCCCACATAACTCATGGGGTCCAAATAATCATAAATGCAAAACTCGAAACATTTTTTTTACTAAATTCATATCATGCAAATGATCAAATTCTTTTACTTATAAATCGTTCAACATCATCATCACCACCACAATCTGACAATCACATCAATCAACGAAATAATATTCCCTTAGCAAGAATCATCATAACCCCTTATCGCTCCATAGGCTTTTCGAAAGAAACACAATAAATTACTTCATCTTGTCTCTATTATCTAAATAAGACTGCATCTACTTGATCTAGGGAAAACCTAGTGCACGAGCCTCAAAATTGAAACAAAATTCTTTCCACAAGATGATACTAGAACATGACCATCTCAGAAAATTACACCACTATGAATTTCTTACTAGCTTTCATCCATTTAACTCTTACTAACGCTCAACGCCAAAATAGTACACATTTCAAGCTCCCTAGCCACACATGGGCACAATCATGCTCCTACCTCTGTTTGCAAACTCAACCAATAGTTATGAGGATAGCTTCAACATTCTACCTTATGATCAGAAATTAGATTGAAATGCCTTTAACTTCAATAATATAGGTTACAAAAGACAAGGTTCCACAAGGCGATACATCAACGTTCATCTAGTGCTTTAAACAGGTTTCAATAGTTTTTAGCATGGCAAAAATATAGGTAAAGCTATCATTTGAATAAGTTCATCAAGATCCAATTAGAAGACAGATTCAAGATTAAGATTTATCAAGGCAACATTCGAACACCTCCTTAACTTAACCATCACTAGCGGTTAGAATAACCGAAAGAGGGCCTAGATTCCAACTCATCTAACAAATTTATTAGATTACCCGATCGTAAAGATCAACCCGGTACATCCACATTTTCCACACATCTCAACAACAATAGATTATTGAACAGATATGGATAAACTATTAACTAAAATTCATCATGTACCAAATACAACGACATTCTACATTAGACAATTCACTTCCATTGATTCTAGTGAGAATAAACTGGTTGCACAAAGCTAATAACCCAAATGTGATAACTCATAACATATCGATTAATTCATTTAATTAACACCTTTTACTTAAGCATGACACGACATCCCTTAAAGATTTTCACACAATCCTTCAGAAAAAGAGGTATTGAATTTCAACACTCGAAATAATCCAAAACAAATACATAGAGCCAAAGATTTCACATGATAAAGAGCTTGCAACAGAAAACTTTCGGTATCCAAAATACCAAGAGAATAAATGAATCACATTTTTCTAATAAGAAGGGCAGAACTCCTAAGAAAAAGATAAATCTTAATGATAACTAACGTGCCCAAGAAACAACATTAGACTAGCAGTCAGGAGAACAAGTAGTCGATTTATGGAATCAAGAAAGACCACATGAAAACTCATAAGAAGAAATGTAAAACACTAACTCAAGAAAACTTCATCAACCGCAACTAATACAAAAACTAGCCAAATTCAAGATCAAGGAAAAGAATAACTTTTCTAAAGAAACTCGCCCTCAACACCCAACTATAGAATGGGGGTAAGTACTTCTCTAATCCTCTATCCCGAACAGTGGAGTAGTCTGGCGAAACCCAGGGCAACATCCATGACTTCAACTTCTCAACGTCCGTTACAATATGCATGACCGTTATAATCAGTTATGAATATATAGGATCATCTCATGCCAATCAAAGAACAAATTCAAAGATATAAAATATCACATCATAAATTAACAATAAGAAATATAGTACAGAAGCAATACAACAATTGCTCAAAAAGTGAAACATAACAAAGGAAATGCGGAAGCAATAAATTTCCCAACCCCACCTACTGTGCACAGTGTGTCATTTTAATAACTTAATTACCACGGATCTAAAGCCCGCTCTGATACCAACTGTAACACCCTGGCTATCCGGAAGCCAAAATGTTACCTAAAGAATCTAACATACAACCATAATCATAAGAATTGAAGCAATAATCCAAGTTAACAAAAAGAAGGAGGACCGCTCAACAGGCAATAGATGCGCACATATAATCTGAACCTATGCAAGTCAAGAACCACAGCGGAAAACTAAACATCCATAACCAAACGGGAGGTGTCATCCACATGTCACCTCAATTATTACAGTTAATCTCTAAGCAAATAAAGAAATTCAACCAGGTTCTATTATTGAAACTGGAATATGGTGTTGTGTGTTTAGTGCATGTCTACTCCCTCCGAATAGAGTCATCATCAACGGCCACCTAAAACAAAACAACAAACAAGAGTGAGTCCGGGACTCAGCAAGTACAACGAATATAAGAACACACTTCATGTAGAAACATGGCACAAAAGAAATATCTGAAAGAAAGAACTGTAATGCATGGATGCCATGAATTGGTTGGACTGCACTCGTGCTTATACCGGTATAGCTAGTGACACACCCGTCGGTGTTCACTGAAGCCCGTATTTATCGAAATACGGGGATCCAAAATACCGTATGAAGAACGTTTCATACGGGTGTCCAAAACTGCCCACATTGGAATGGTGGGACTTCACTTGCCCATACTGGAATTGATGGGACTTTAGACTCCACTCCGGTGGAGCTCCACTCCTGTGGACGGAACATGAACATGATTGCATGAATAAGTTTATGAACAATGGTTAATATCATCTGCCCACATATGAAAGAGCGTGCACAAAGAACATAATCATCATAACTTTCTTGTCTACCATAACCTCCACTCCTGTGGATATTTAACTCCCGTGGATGGCACATGAACATTTAAGTTTCTCACACATCAACATAACACCATACCAATCAACGAGCATCCGGGGTTTACAAATCACACATAAGTCATTGTACTTCCCTTAGCGTTGCGATGCGTTGGGAGGCAACGAAGAAGCCGCTAACCTTGGCGCCTCACCCCCTACACCAAAGTTACTCAATAAGAACCAAGTCATCATGACCCTACTCGCATCGCTCCTAACTCTTACCCCAACCACAACATCTAAATTGTACCCATTGCTTGAATTAAATCACATACTAGCAGAAAGTCTATACGGACAGCAGCGGTATAAATAACATAACTTTTGATCTAAAACTCAGAAAGGGGTGTTCTCAGGTTTGATTGAAAGGTAATACAATTATCTACAACAACCTAGTTGATGGAAATCTCGAATTCTATACATATCAATATCCACAAGACCAACAAACACTAACTGTCAGAACTTCTGGCAATTTCTGGACAGCAGCACGGAAAGTGCCATAACTTTTAATTGGTTACACCAAACTTTGCGTTCTTTATCAATATCAAAAGCTAAGATCAAGGCCTATAGTAACCTAGTTGGGTGAAACCCCTGAATTTTCCATTAACACATCCATAATTTGAAAGACAACTTGACAGATTATTCTCGTCAGGATTCTGAATAGCAGAGACGAAAACTACCATAACTTTTGATCCGCACATCGGAATTCAGTGTTCTTGGCGGCCACCGAAAGCTAAGAACAATACCTACGTATCTCTAGGAGACAGACAACTCAAATTCGGCTTCTAAGATCACGAAACAAGCCAGGCAATATTCTGGACAGAACCGATTTTCTAGTCGCAGCAATTTGATCTAACCAAAAAATGATCAATTTCACATCTACCACTAATCAAACGATGAGGATCAGCATCCGTTACCCTTGCAGCACCCAGGACGGAGGCGGATGAACTTTGGAGATGATGATCTTCCTCCCCCACACCTTCTTCTTCTCTCCTTTAACCGAGCCTCAAATCTGTCCACCTCCTCTTTCCCTCGCGAAGGCAAGCAGCGGGGAGCTCCAAAGGCGAGATGGGGAGGCATCACAGTGGGGGCAGCCACCAGGGAGGAAGGGGGCGGCACCAAGAGGGAGGGGCGCAGGGAAGGGGAGGGGGCAGCGGCCAAAAGAGGGAGGAGAGGGGGAGGGGCGGCTAGGGTTTTGGGGAGGGTGGCACCTCCCCCCCTATGGCCGGCCAGGCCTCATGGGCCAAGGCCCAAGCCCAGGTTGCTGGGAAAACATAGAAAACCCCCTCTATTCTCCTGATTAAACGTTTTTCCAAAAGAAACCTTCTCTCGATTAATTATTCTCTCCCGAAAAATTATTTCTAGCACTATCGGAGAATTACATTAATTCTCTCTCAATTTATATTGCACTCTCAAATGAAAGTCGGGATATTACAAAAGTACTAGGTCAAGAGAGGTCCCATATACTCTAGTGTGGTTAGCACGCCGAAATGCCTGGATAACAGGTACTCACAAGATGTTCGGTCCTTAATTGACCTGGGCACCATTCCAGTCACACCCAACAGATCACACCAACATACCGTTGTGCCCAAGTCTAAATCGTTTTTGTTTTCATTTTTAGTTTTGTAATTAAACATAGCACAAGCTGGAACATAAGGAACAATAATAATTTTATGTGATCAAGATCATCGACTAAGTCGATGATTGCCCAATACTACCGTTAACTAAGCATGGCTAAGCATCTGGACCCGTAATCTACTAAGTGACAAGAGCCCATCCAACGAGCTCTAACCACAGCAAATAACCTAGGCTCAGGTAGTAGAGGATAATCATTTACCTACAGATTATGCATCTAAAGGATTAACTAACCAATTTTAACCCAAATTACGCGATGCATACATACAGTTGAAACAAAATATTAGACTTTAAAATACTGGGATTAACATGATCAAACTGCTTGCCTGGCTGCTGCTGCTCAATATGCTCAACCTGTTGCAGAGGTTCACTCTCAAACACACCGGAATCGTCGCAATCTATCGATCGAGCAAAAAGGCAATATAAGAACGAAAAACTCCGACAAACTCAAAAAAATTTCAATACCATCTAATGAGCACAAAAATCATACAGCAGCTAGAACATGATTTAACAAAATTTTAGAAACAGAGAACAATTTATTTGGAGTTGTGAAGAAATTTCTATGAATTTTCTAAGTTAAAATACACATAAAAGCACCATTTTAATTATTTAACAAAATTTATGAACATGAACATATCTAAAACCTATTCTGATAAATAGAACATTAAAAATAAAAATTAACAAAATTGGTTTCACTAGATTTGGATCAAAATTGAATTAGTTATGAATTTTCTAAGTTTAATTGAATTATGAGTGCAACAGAAATACATTTCCGAAATCTTTAAAGCATTAAAACCTTTTACACCCACGGCCAGCTAGCCACAGCGCATGACCAGCGGGCCCGAGCAAGGGCGCTGACCGAGTCAAACTTGACTCAGCCCCGGCCGCGAGTGATGTCGAAAGCGTATTTTATGAATACGCCTTCGCCTCCTTCAAGGCGTACTTTACAAAGTGCGCACTACTTAACCGAAAACGAGGGCCCGCAAGCCAGTGACTAATAAAGAAAAACAGGGACTAAGGCTTGGGTTTTTCTGCTCATGGGCCCACGTGCCAGAGGAACAAAAGGATCATCAAATGGGTTAGATGACACCGCTTAGTACTAACGACTGCGATTCATTTTCGTTTACTAGCTACAGTGACCGCCCGAGCGTCCGATAATAGAGGAGCTCGGGGCCGAGAGCTTGCCGGACGACCTGCCGGCGGTGTGGTCCACGGCGGCGCGAGCTGAAGACCAAAATGGGTTCTCCAAGGACTCGCACACCCACCGGTAGCCGGGACTTCACCGGAGGTCGACCGGAGCGCGCGCGCCGTGTTTACGCGGCGCGCTGGCGAAACCAAAACACAAAACCGACAACATACTAAACCACTAGCGCTTGCATGAGTGACCTTAAGGACCAAGGATCTCCCCGGGATGATGCGGAGCTAAAGTGGTCGCCGGAGATGGGCTGTCGGCGGTGAACCGCGGCGGTGCCGAAGATATCACCGAGGAGGGAGTGGCCTGAGCAAACACAGGAGAAACGAGAGGTAGGGGAAGGTCAAATAGGGTTAGGAAACCATGCAAGAGCGAGGAATTGGAAAAAGGATCACCTCACCGGCGATGAGGAAGAAAGGACTACTGACGGCCGGAAATGACAAACACCTAAACTTCGACAACTCCTGCGGGCGAAACTCAAAATTAATTAAGGGGAAACGAGAGTGGTGACTTGGAACACAATAAGATGCAGAAATGGAAAGATGATCTTCACTGGTTGTAGCGATGACTTGGCAGTGACGCTACGGCCGGAGTTGGGAGTTCGGGCTCCTCGACGGTTTTTGGGAGAGAAAGAGCTGGGAGGAGAAAAAGAGGTGCGGCCAGGTAACGGGCAGGACGGAGAGGCCACAGGTGACCTTATAAAGGCGATGGGAGGCGGAGATCGCAAGGAGAGGTTGTGGCAACTCCCGGCGGCGTGGCGCTCGGTGCGTGACGCACGGGAGCACAAGAGCCGAGCGGTGCTAGACAGGGGCGAGCGGGTGGTTGAAAGAGTTGGCCGGGGAGTTAATGCGCGCGGCGATGAGCACGAAGGTGAGCAAAACCGGGGCGACAAGGGTGGTCTGCGCACGGTGCGCCCGGCGGTGCCGCCACGGTGTGGGCGAGGTGGCATGCGGGCGAGCCACGCGGAGAAGATGGTCTGACCGGTGGGGCCGCCAGGTAAGTGAGGGAAGAAGAGGGCGGGTCGGTGCCTGGACCGGGTCAGACTCAAGTCCGGCTAGTTGACGCGGTTAAGACAGGTCGCTAGTGTTTAGGTTCGGTCAGGTTGAGTCGGGCTCGGGTTCGAGCCCGACAAACAGTGATTTCCAGATTTGAATTAAAAAGGCTGAGCAGGTTTGGGAAATTTTTAGAGGTAGTTCCAGAGCTCCAAAAATTCCTAAGTTTTTATGGAAGCTTACTGGGACAGAGGACAACCTTGTGTAATTTTTCCAGAAATTTTCATGCACTAGATTTCTCCCAAGAAAATTCACAAGCTGTTGTCCTAAGGTTTGACCAGACTTTTGAACTAGTTTGACTTGGCCTTTTGAATTAGCAAACAAAATCTAAAAATTGTGAAATTTTTCAGAGAGGTAACTAGGATGATCAAGATGATAGAAAAAATATTCCCAGAGGATGATCATAAATTTAAGGCCAAGGATTTTGTTGACAACAACTTCCATTCACAAGAATAAATTCTAGAAAATGGAATTTGCTATGGGGAAAATTTAGAAAACTTCCAAATGATTTCATGAGGTATCAAAAGTTTTTATTTCCCCTCATAATTTTACATTTGAAATACAAACCCTAACTTAGGGCTGTTACAGTCACCATGGACCATCTAAACTAGCAGAGTTTATGAGGACCCGTCCAGCAACGTTTTCTAGACACGTCTCCCCAGTGGAAGCAGATGATTGGCTTCGGGTCATTGAAAGGAAGCTGCTGATCACCCAGTGCAGCGACCATGAGAAGGTTTTGTATGCTACTCATCAGATGGAGGGCATAGCTGCCGAATGGTGGGAGAACTTCTGTGCCGCGCATGAGACGCCACAAGATATCACCTGGGAAGAATTTTCTGCAGCATTTCGTCAGTATCATGTACCAGAAGGTATTATTGATCTGAAAAAGGATGAGTTTCACGCTCTCAAGCAAGGAGCTATGTCAGTGTCTCATTATCTCAACAAGTTTTCTCAACTAGCTCGCTATGCAGCAGAGGATGTAGCCACGGACAAGGCTCGCCAGAGTCGCTTTCTGAAGGGGCTTAACACTGGACTGCAAGTCAGTCTAATCGCCCATACTTTCCCTGACTTCCAAGAATTAGTCAATAAAGCCTTTGTTCTAGAAGACAAACGCAAGGAACTAGAGGACAACCGCAAACACCGGATGGCCCAGCAAGGGAGCCATCAATCACAGCAGAGGGCAAGGACAGTTCCGTCGTAGTTCAACCGGTTTCCACCCCAGACTTCGTTCAGAGCACCTGCACCAACATCAGCACCCCGTCCAGCTGCCCAGAACTTCCGCAACCCTGCACCTGTCAACCCCAATCTGGGAAGCAATCAGCAAAGCGGACCAAGAGTTTGTTACGCCTGTCGTCAGCCAGGACATTTTGCCAACCAGTGTCCGCAGAAGGGAACAATCACTCCAGCACGCTTCAACCTTGGAGCTACACCGTCCAAGACGCCAGCCCCAGGCATCAACCAAGGAGCTTCACAAGTTGCTGGTCAAGCTGGAGGAGCACCGCAGTCGGTGATCAGAGGCCGTGTCAACCACATCACTCTGGAAGGAGCCCAGGAAGCACCGGACGTCGTACTGGGTAAGTTTCTGGTTAATTCAGTACCTGCATCAGTTTTGTTTGATTCTGGAGCTTCGCATTCGTTTGTTTTTGGAATTTTCACAACCAAGAATAAACTGAAAGTTGTTTATCTTAAGCATACTCTGTTAGTCCAGTCGCTTGGAGTAGAGCTAAGCACTAGGGTGGGCTGTTTAGGAGCTAAGGTACTCATACTTGGAGTTGAGTTTCTAGCCAACCTAATCGTTCTAGATACCGAAACCCTAGATGTCATTCTTGGCATGGATTGGTTATCCACGCACAAAGCCGTGCTAGATTGTGGCCGAAGAGCCATAACAGTTAAGGATACCAAGGGGAATAAGGTGGAATTCCTAACCACCTCAGTTCGTGATGGACATTTGTTAGTAAACAGCCTGAAGACCCTTCCCTTAGATGAAGTACCAGTCGTCAGTGAGTATCCAGATGTGTTTCCAGAAGAATTACCAGGAATGCCACCGGACCATGACATTGAGTTTGTCATCGACCTAGTGCTAGGGACAACACCAATTTCAAAGAGACCTTATCGGATGCCAGCCGATGAATTAGTAGAGATGAAGAAACAGATAGAAGAACTTCTTGAGAAAGGTTTGGTGAGACCTAGTTCGTCGCCATGGGGAGCACCTGTGTTGTTTGCCAAGAAGAAAGATGGAAGTATGAGGATGTGTATTGATTATTGTTCCCTCAACGAAGTCACCATCAAGAACAAGTACACACTACCCCAGATTGATGATTTGTTTGATCAGATGAAAGGAGCCGGAGTGTTCTCCAAGATCGACCTGCGATCAGGTTACCATCAGCTAAAGATTTGTCCAAAGGATATACCGAAGACCGCGTTTTCAACGCGGTATGGACATTATGAGTTCTTAGTCATGTCTTTTGGTCTGACTAATGCCCCTGCCTACTTCATGAACATGATGAATAAGGTATTTATGGAATATTTGGACAAGTTCATAGTTGTGTTCATTGATGATATTTTGGTTTACTCCAAGACGGAAGAAGAACACACCGAATATTTAAGGATAGTCTTGGAAAAACTCAGAGAGCATCAGTTGTATGCCAAGTTCAGCAAGTGTGATTTTTGGAAGAAGGAAGTTGATTTTCTTGGTCATGTAATGACAGCCGAGGGAGTAGCAGTTGACCCCGGTAAAGTCAAGGCACTGTTACATTGGGAACAACCCAAGACTGTAACTCAGATTTGCAGTTTCTTGGGAATGGCAGGTTATTACTGCCGTTTTATCGAAGGATTCTCATCGATTGCTAAGCCCCTTACGTAATTGTTGAAGAAGAAGAAAAAGTTCGCTTGGACTCCAGCCTGTGAGGAAAGTTTCCAAGAGTTGAAGAAGCGCTTGACTTCAGCCCTAGTGCTGATTTTGCCAGATATTTGCAAAGATTTCGATATCTGTTGTGACGCTTCGTGTCAAGGACTAGGATGCGTCCTGATGCAAGAAGGAAGAGCTATCACTTATGCGTCAAGGCAATTAAGACCTCATGAGGAGAATTACCCTACCCATGATCTGGAATTAGCTGCCGTCGTGCATGGTTTAAAGATTTGGCGTTATTATCTTATCGGTAATCGCTGTGAAGTCTATACTGATCATAAGAGTCTGAAATACATCTTCACTCAGTCGGATTTGAACATGAGACAGAGAAGATGGTTGGAATTGATCAAGGATTATAACCTTGGAATCCACTACCACCCCGGGAAGGCCAATGTAGTTACAGATGCCTTGAGTCTTAAGAGTTACTACAACACTTTGGAAGTGGAAGAGTTTTGTTCAGAACTTCAAGACGAGTTTCAAAAGCTAAGGCTAGAAGTTGTGTCCGAAGAATTTGTAGCCAATTTGGAGGTACAGTCTACCCTAGAGAAGCAGATTCGTGAAGCGCAACCAAAGGATCCCCTGTTGTCAGACATCAAGCTCAAAATGGCAGAAGGGAGATTCAAAGATTTCACCAAGGATGATCAAGGCATACTCTGGATTAATGATCGTATCTGTGTACCAGATGTCGGTGGTCTAAGACAGCTAATCTTAAAGGAAGCCCATGACTCAAAGTATTCGATTCACCCTGGAAGTACCAAGATGTACCAGGATATTAAGACTAAATTTTGGTGGCCAAATTTGAAGCGAGAAGTCGCAGAGTTCGTTATCTTGTGCGACGTCTGTCAGAAAGTAAAGGCAGAACACCAGAGACCAGCAGGTTTGTTGTAACCGCTGAAGATTCCAGAGTGGAAGTGGGAAGAAATCGGAATGGATTTCATTACCGGCTTACCCAAGACCCAATCGGGTTATGATTCGATCTGGGTAATAGTCGATCGTTTGACCAAGGTCGCCCATTTCCTACCAGTCAAAACCACGTACTCAGGAGATCGCCTTGCGGAGTTGTACATGGCCAGAATTGTCAGTTTGCACGGTGTGCCCAAGAAGATAGTATCAGATTGAGGATCTCAGTTCACCTCTCGTTTTTGGCAAAGTTTGCACGAAGCATTGGGTACCCATCTGAATTTCAGTACTACGTATCATCCACAGACAGATGGATAGACTGAAAGAGTTAATCAGATATTGGAGGATATGCTGAGAGCTTGTGCTCTAGCTAATGCTGCCTGTTGGGATAAAAATTTACCATATGCAGAATTCTCGTACAACAACAGTTATCATGCTAGTTTGCAAATGTCACCATTTGAAGCTTTGTATGGTCGTGCCTGCCGAACCCCGTTGAATTGGTCAGAAACAGCTGAACGTTTGGTTTTTGGTCCAGACATCATCCAAGAAGCAGAAGAGCAAGTGGCCATAATAAGAGAAAGATTGAAGATAGCTCAGTCCAGGCAGAAGAGCTATGCTGATAATCGCCGTCGTGATCTCAGTTTCGAACCTGAGGATTTTGTCTATCTGCGGGTTACTCCGCTCAGAGGTGTCAAAAGGTTCC